>CM052707.1:32359769-32468377 GCA_028551405.1 Uromys caudimaculatus
TCGCAGTCCCATGGAGGGAACAACAACGTCAATGGGCCTGCCCCCCCCCCCCGGTCGTCCTGAAGTTTGGACCACCAACCAAAGAATACACATCTATGGACCCATGGTTCGGACCACATATGAGGCAGAGGACGACCTCGATGGCCATCAGGGAGAGAGGAGAGGCCCTTGGGCCTGAGGCTGTTGGAGGCCCCAGTAAAGGGGAATGTCAAGGTGGGAATAGGGGGATGGGTGGGCAGGTGGGTGGGAGGTGGAATTCCCTCATAGAGGCAGGGATGGGGAGGGGATAGGGGGCTTCCAAAGAGGAGAGCCAGAAAAGGGGAAACATTGGAAATGTAAATAAAGTATCAAAAATAAATTTTTAAAAAAAAGGAAAAAAAAAAAAAAAAGAAATACCACCATCTCCTTGAGATTGTCCCTTTTGTATCGTAAAATAAAATGAAAGTGGAATAAGAAAATAAAAACATTTAATGGTCTAAATATTCTAAATAAAAATGCAAAAAAATGGATTAAAACCAAGATTCAAATATATATTGTCTATAAAAACACTGTTCAAATAAGAAGTATAATATATAGGCAAAAAGGTACCTATGTCACCTCAGAAAAATCAAGACTTGAAAAGAAGTTATAAATGACGAAGAGGAGGAACAGTCCATAAAAATAAAAAGTCAATAGTCCAAAAAGAGACAAAACTCCTATCTTTATATGTGCCTGACCATGTAGTGTCAAAATAAATGAGACTAATACTAATAGGACTTTCAGAGCAAGTAGATGGAATTACTGTTATAATCAAATACTTTAATTTTCTTCTATTAAAAATAGAACAGATCTTGTGGGCATAAAACCAGGACAGAGTCAAACTCAGCAGTATCAAGCAAGATAACTGATGCCTATAGACTGCTCCATTCAAAAGGCAAAGCTCCTCAGGCTTTGAAGCTCACCTGGGGCATCCAATGTAAACCACATTATGTGCTGTAAGAACTCCTTACAAATCTGAGAGAATAATAGTCATGCAATATCTATACTCATATCACAAAGGAATTAAGTTAGAAATACAAGACAGTAGAAAAATCCCCATTTAAAGCTTAAACAATGCATCTCTACTATCACATGGATCAACAGAACAGTCTCAAGAGAAATAAAAATGTCTGAATTAAACTAAAATAGAAATATAATATCAAAACTTATCATTAAAAGAGTAAGTGCTAGAATAAAATGTGCACATTGAGTGTTCCAAGAAAATGAGGAAGATTGAAAAAAAATCAATCATCCAAAATTTCATCTTAAAAGACTAGAAAAACAAAAGCAAATTAAAATCCAAAATAAATACTAAAAATTATAGAAGAAGCCAATAAAATCTAAGATGAAAAAAAAAATAGAACTAGAAGCTGAAAACAGCAGCAAAATTGAAAATTCTCTATTCAAATTAATCAAAGAGAAGTAAAGCAAATGTCAGGAAGGTACAATACTGGTAGTGAACTCTTGTGTAAGTAGTAGATTTGCTAATATTGTTAGTGGGGTTTCACCAGCAAATTCATAACCTTGTAGACCATACGTAGTCTTGGTAGGTTTATAAATTGCGCATGCACAGGGTCAAAAGCTATGTAACAGCTCTGTGTACTTAACACTCAATTATTATATTAGCTCAAAAATTACTTTTAATTAGCTACATGTATAGAAGAACAAGGTGAAATGTATTAGAAAAGGAAAAAAAACCCTACCTCTGGCCTCTGTAAGTCTGCACAACTGTATTCACCAGCATACATACACTCATGGATATGCATATTAAATACATATGCAAGAATATACTCAGTGGAATATTTGCATCTAATGCCCCAAGAACATTTGTGGATGGCCTGATTGAGTTTCTGAGAGGGTAAGGTCTGTGCCAAGATGAAGGAATCATTCATTCAGTACTCAGTTACTCTGCCTGGCACGATATCCCTTAACATACAATGCCCTGTGTGTTTGTTTCCTGGACCTTAGTTAGAAATGCTGATCCACAGAAGTGCCTGAGACTGTAGCATCAGAACAATACTGAGGTCTTCAATGGACTATGAGGTATACCTCTAGAACTGCACTGCTGGCATTGTAAGCCAAAGACATTCGTGATGAGAGTTTTCTGCACAAAGTAGGAAGTTTTACAAAATACCAGCAAAACTACCTATATGTCAATAGTCCCTCTGTAGCGTGAAGCTCAAAATGTTCTCAGACCTTGCTAAGTTTTCCCTGGAGACAACATTACACTGTTAAGGCACAATGACTTGTATGCAACCTGTCACCCCAGAGCCTGATTTCAATTGTATGACCGAAGTTAACCTTCCTTTAGCTACTGAATACTTCAGCTTTCTGTCACTGTGTCCTTTTCAGTCTGACCTTTCTTAGATGTCAGTGATCACTCTTTGTCACAGATAGATCAACAACAAAACAATATGATGCTCATAGAACTAATGTGATTTTTCAAACATGATAGCCTCGTACACAACAACCCCAAGTAATATATACTATGAGACCAAGAACATGTGGATGCTCAACAAATCCCAGTCTCTCTCATTTTGCCCATCTTAAGGTTAAAATGATCCAAACTTCATTTCTTCTTGATACCCCCTAGACAAATCACATTATCCCAGTACTTTTCTCAGATTGCTCCTAAAAAAATGATTTAAAAACAACAGAAACTGAAAGTGCCTGTTCCAGAAGAGGACCATTTTCCCAGCATGTATTGTATTAAGAAGACATTTTGGAACACGTGGACCAAGAACTATGTCCCTTTATTTTTGTCCATATGGTTTGTGCTTCTCAGATACAACCTAAAAATGATTTTGGTTGACTGTGAAAGCTTGAATAGGCTCTGTGGACTGGGTCCATCAATTCCTTTGTTCTAAACAACATTATGATGTCATAGATTTACATAACAATGCCTCAGAATTTGATGTAGAGTAGAATTCATTTCAAATTTCTGAAATAGACTTTCCATTTTGATTTTTTAAAAGATGAATATATGTGTCTGCACCTATTTTTGCAAGTATATGCTTCTATATGTTGGTGTACATATGTATGATCTTAGTATTTATATGTGTGTGCATATATATGATCTTAGTATTTATATGTGTGCATATATATGTCTATGTACATTTACCTATGTATGTAATTATATGCATTAGTAAGAAATGTATGACTGACATGTAGCCATCTATATCAGTGGAAGAAACACAGAAAGCAAGATTAACAATTTTGTCCAATCTGCAAAAAGCACACATACACAATTGCAGCCCATCTTGGAAGGAAAAAAATATTGTACTTTCTGGCTTCTAATGGCTTGATAATAGCCATTATCAGCACAATGAAAATGAAAAGAAAATAAAAGGAGACATTTTTATGTACTGCCCATTAAAAGCAGCATGCATATAAACTCATGAACTTTGAAAATAAACAAACAGACTGGTTGCTTGACAAAAGCTCGATTTGCTTTCCAGTCCCATGGATGGATAGTTTGTCATTAAAAAGATAAAGCTGTTTAAGCTGTCCCAAGGGAAAGACTTAAAGTGGGATGAAAAAGAGTCCAGTGGAGTATGCAGACCCAAGCCAATTTTAAATAATTGCTATTCTATCCCGAACACAAAGAGATCATGTTGGGTCATGGCCCATCAGCCACAAGAAGCACAGTGATGCCATGGAGGGGTTATGTTCCCCAGTGGCCCATGAGGTCTAAGGAAAAGGCTGAAGAGGCCTTGTCTTCATGGTATGATAAAATGGATTTTAAAGAACTATATCTTTTCCTTTCTGGTTTGCCATTTGTCCTTGTTTATCTTTAGAGTTTTGTCTGTAAGTCATGCAATGAAATTCACAGGTCAAAGTGCTTATCGTAACCTCTCAAAATAGGCAAAGTTCCATAAGGCCGTTTCACATGAATCTGTAGTAAAAGAATTGATGGTTGGGTCTTCATGCAGGAATCTGGAAGAGATTTTGTCTACATGGAGTGCATAATAGTGGTAGCGCTTAGTAGACGCTCACAGACAGGGATACAACTTGGATTTCATGACTATGGTGATGATTATATGAGCAAGTCTCCATGAAAGAAGGGGAAACAGAGTATGTTCCTAGTATCAACAGCTGTTGCTCTCAACACTATTGTTATAACCACTTGAATCTCAATAGATATCAATAGTTTCTGTTACTAAAACTACCAGCATCACTGGGGTGAAATATAAATGATATAACTTCCATTGCTTATGCTTTGGAGTGATGTCATATACTGAAGAATGTTAAGTGGGAGCTAACAGCAGAGTTTGTGGGGAACTACACAAGAAAGAAGGTGAAGAGGAAGAAGCTGAAGATAAATATTTAGAATCCGGACTTGGTGTGAGAACAAAAATCTGAGGATCATTCATAAAGACCCAGGAGAGATGGGACTTCACCTTCTTGTGATCATTGATCTATACTGTGGATAAACAATAAATATGCTCTATCTAGTAGCTGTTGTAATGGCTATTCCTTGTTGTCAACTTGACTATATCTGGAATGAACTACAATCCAGAATTGGAGGACACACCTGTGATGCAGATCTTGAGGCTGGAAGATACAAATTTCTGACCTGGATCTTGGCATGGAGATCTTGAGGCATAGCGGCCATGAAAGCTCAGGCCCAGGCAAAGTAGTACATGCCTTTAACCCCAGGAGACTGAGGCAAGGAGATCTCTAAGATCAAGGTCAGCCTGGGACAAAGCAAGTCCAATATCGAGGTGTGGTGGTACACATCTTTAATCTGGGCTACACCTACTGCTGGATGCCTACATAAGGACCCTGGAAGAAGGAAGATTCATTCTTCAACTGCTTGCACTTACTTGCCAGCACATTTTTTAGAACCTACTTCTACAAAAGACCAGCTGAAACAACTAGCCTCCTGGGACTGAGCAACTACCAGCTTCTTGGACTTCCCATCCACAGCTGCCCATTGTTGGATTAGTTGAACTACAGACTGTAAGTCATCAAAATGAAATTCCTCAATAGAGAGAGACATTCTGTAAGTTCCATGACTCAAGAGAACCCTGAATAATACAGATGTCACAGGGGCCTCAAGGACTAAAGGAGGAGAGAACCATGAAATGAGCACTTATAAATTGTGGGATAGGTACTAACTAGATAGGACAGAAGCTCCCAGATGGTGACACTTAACCTTAACATGGGACAACATAAACAAGGGCTTCTTGCTACGGAACATGACATTTGGATTCTCAAAGGGTATAAGGGACTTTATAAATAGATGGTAATTGTTTGTTGGCATTCATGAATAGTGACCCATCTTCCTTAATTGCATGAGCTTTGGTATCTCTTTCTGGAACATGTTGAAAATAGAATATGTGATGTTCTGATATATACTATAGTACCCAGATTGCCCGGCCTATCTGTAGACTCTACATGCATGACTTTAGTCAACTGCAAATTGAAAAGGTTAAAGTACATTTGCATCTTGGAGGAGAGAGAGTTCAGCCAATCTGGCAACCTCGAGTTCAATTCCTGGAACCCATATAAAGGTAGAAGGAGAGAACTGACTCCACAGACACATGCTCTGACCTCTACACATGCACTTTGGTATGTGCCTCCTTCTCCCTACACACATACAAACAACAATAAAGAAAACTTAAATGCATCTATGTTGAACTTGCACTGCTCTTTTCTTTTTATCACTTCCCAAACAATATGGAGCTTTTGATAGCATCATTGTCCCTAGTGTTATAAGCAATCTAGAAATGATTTAAAGAACTGTGCAGGAAGAACACATGGGATATATGCAAAGACTCTTAATTTCTATAAGAGACTTGAGCATTCCCGGGTTTTGATATCTAAGATTGTCCTGGAATGACTGCCCTCAGGATTCCGAGGGACAATGGTGCTTATGAAATACAAAGATGCTTCATCAAAGTTTATTGCTCATTACCTTTTTCAGCCAATGCCAGGGCCCATTGCCAAGCATTGATGGCCAGCCCCTCACCAGCCCTGGTCTTTGCACTGCAATCTGTTACTCTCTAAAATCCTCATTCTAATGCTCTACAATTGGATGAACAGGGCAAGGCTTCTCTGGCACTGCTTTCTCACTGTCTCGCTCTTTTCCCTCCCTCCCTATCTTGCTATCAATGCCTCTGCCTTAAAAGGCCTGAAGCCCTGCTGAGTAGAAGAGGGCAGGTTTAATGCTGGGTGTGCACCCACCAGGGACCACTTCCCAGACTGCAGTTTCTCCTTTTATAATTGAAGGGGAGCCTTTGAAATGTTCTTGGGGCTTTCTCTGAAGTTGAAGCTAACCAGTTTCTCCTGCTGCCTCACAAACCTTTAATTTGTCAGTAAAATGGTTCAGTTTACTTATGACTACTTGGGGTTTTTCATTCTCCAGCAGCAGCTGAAATGAAGCCTGGCGAGCAATGCCTATTTTTATGAAACTCCCTTGCACAAAACTCAGGCTATCTTTCAGAGCCGCTTCAAAGAGAAATGAAGGAGTGATTTCCAGAGGACACCTCTGGGTTCCTGGGAATTTAAGTTTCAGCATTTATTTCCTCGAGGGATGAGAATATGTGATGCTTTCTTCTAAATATCTACAGTTGATCTCAGTGTTAAGTTTTCTCACACCATTGTCAAATGTTCCCAGTTGTGCAACTTAGGAAATTACCTGATTACACTTTAAGTCTTAGCTTTCCTGTCTATATAATGGGGATAAAATATAAGCTATGGGGAATCTGAAAGAAAAACAAACAAACAAACAAAGTAAAAAAACAAAACAAAAAAATCAAAAACTGTAACACAGACTATCCTGCTAAAGGTACAAATGTAATAATGGTTGAGTAATTTCAGAATTGGAGTAAATTGTAATTTTATATATATCCATATATCCCAGACCTTATAATCAATGGAATATATAATCCATGTATGAACATTGACACTCTCAAATCATTAAAGGGACATTGAAGCCTGTGGACATAGATCTAAATCGAAGTGAGGTTTTTTTTTTTTGTTTTTGTTTTTGTTTTTTTTTGCTTTTTAATGTACAAATCCATCTCCCACCAGCTTGCATTTTAGCATTTGAAACCTATAAAACTGAAGCAGCCATAATAGAGAAATGTAATACCACTCAGAGTATTAGCTCAGGGACCACTCTGAAGCTACTAGTCAAGAATGTCTTAGGAAGACTTTTAGGATTTGTTAAGGCTCTTTCATCGTTCCTCATAAATTCTGTGAGAGTTGGATCTGTGACTTACGCCATGAATGAATCAACTTACCTGACTGCTCCATTTTAAACAATAAACCAACATTCTTTATTTTTCAGCGTGGTACAGTCCACTGAAACAGCAGCAATTCCACTGTTTGCACTAAGAAAGTTGCAGATACTGGGATGAAAAAGGAGGAAGGGACTTCTAAGGGTTAAAAATATTGACTTTTCCCCCCTATCACTTATATATAAGGTTAACATGCACCCTGTCTCAGGCCAGGTCCAAGAGACAATGTACAGATCAGTGCAGACAAGTGTGAGAACACCTTGTTCAGTTGTACAATCAGGGATGAAAAGGGGCATCTTTTCAGCCACTCAATCACAGATGCTCTACGTGATCTAAGAAGACCACCCTGAGGAAGAAAAAAGATGAAGACGTTTTAGAAATATACCAGCTCTCAGGGAGTTTGTTCTAACCTCTAAGGGTTCATATCCCTGTGCCTGAGTAGAAATCTTTGGTCACATAGCAGCCCTGTAGGCATTTTCCTGAGATCACTTCTCAAACATTCCACAGGGATAAGTCTGCCCTGGTATCTACAGTATCCAGGATACTGTAACAGGAAATATGCAGCAGAATCCATAAGCCCCAGCTGACATATGTTACAGAGGGTAGAAAAAAGTCTCAGACAAAAGATCTCCAGAAGAAGGGCTTACCTTGTACCTGCCCCTTGAGCATCCTTTGGCAAGTCATTTTTGCCTCAGTTTCTTAGTTTACAAAATGAGATTTTAAAAGTCCTGCACTAAGGGATGTTTCTATGATTTCCTATAATCAACTGACATATAGAAGCTGCTTGGTAAATGCTAGTACCTTCTTTCTCTACTACTCACAGGAGATCTCAGGCATCCTCCTTAGAGAAAAAGAAAATGGGAAATGTGGGGATAATAAATTCCAACATCTGCCTGCTGGACCTTTTATCTGTACTTAGAGACAGGGTGTTTATTGAGACAAGGTAGATCTGCAGTGATGCATTATTAATAGTTCGTGGTACGTTCTAGGCGATGGATATCTAGCCCTTGGATATCTAGCGACAGCTGCACTCTCTCCCAGGGAAAACAACCACATCAAGCCAGAGCAGAAAATCTAGGCACCCGTTTTCTAGTCCACATTGTTTTGTTTGGGATTACTAGAGTGTTTATCCCATTCTTCCACCCAACCAACATCTCTTGCCTTGGTTTCACAACATTTTTTGTTAGAAGATTTTGCTGGCACAGAGACCACCCTGGCTATTTGTTGAACATCTCTGTTTTCTTGGATGCTTTATATGGTGTAGATACTAAGAGTACAACAGTAATGCCCATGCTTTCTGTACAATGTTGCAAAATACTTGTTCTGAGTAATGATTGGCTGTTTCTAAAGCAATCAGACGGAAGTGATCACAGAGAATGGAAATTTAGTGTTGGGCTGTACAGTCAGAGTGTTCGAGTAACTAAGAGATTAAAGAGATCAGCAATTCCCACTAGTGCTATTTTATAGAAATGAAAAGGTGAAGGGGTATGCCAAAGGTGACACCGTAAATTAAAAACTGGAAGAAAGATAAGAGCTGTGGGGTTCACTGCCATGCATTCATATTTATTAGGGTGGACCAAGACTTTACTTGATAAATATGCAATGTGGGATTTTGAAAGGATGAGCTAAACTCTGGGTTCTATTCCATATTAACTCTTCTGTACCCCATTCCTGAGTTTCCCACAGCAAGCACAGGATGACACCTTCCTTTGTCTAAATCTGAACCAACGGGTGCAATTGAAATATCACTTCACTTACAACCTAGCTGGTTGTTGCTTGACAGTCATCACAGATGCCATCAAAGGGTAAACATGCCAAACGATACTTTTGCTAGCCTCAGAGTTAATTTTTCTATCTTGATTCATTCAACTATTTATGGGAAACTCAAGACAGGTAAAGATGCATTATTTGCTGCAAACTATATAAATATATTCCAGGGCATCAGATTCTACTGGATCTTGTCTGATCATTTTCTAGGACTCAGTTGTGTTTTCATTTTCATTCACTTATGATTATATCGGTGTGGTAAAGAAGAGAACATAACCTTCAGAGATGATGTCAGTAAGGCTAGTAAGCCATGTGTTAAATTCTTATATCATGAACCACACTTACACCATGATTCAGCTCTACACCATCATATATTCCTACATCATGATACACCCCTACAGCATGGTATACATCTGTACAATGATATACCCCTGCCCCATGATAAACACCTATACAGTGATACACCCCTACAGCATGGTATACATCTGTACAATGATATACCCCTGCCCCATGATAAACACCTATACAGTGATACACCCCTGCCCCATGATATACACCTATACAGTGATACACCCCTACAGCATGGTATACATCTGTACAATGATATACCCCTGCCCCATGATATACACCTATACAGTGATACACCCCTACAGCATGGTATACACCTATACCATGATACAAACCTTTACCATGATATACAGCTACACCATGATACACCCCTACACTATGAAATATCCCCACACCATGGTACCCACCCACATCATGATACAACTATACCCTTTTCAGAATTTAATGCTAACTATAGGCATTAACTAATTATGTAGCAGAACCTAATGGAAGTAGGTTAACTAGACAGAACAATCTGGATATAAATTTTTAGGTGTTAGCATTACAGAAATCAGGTTGCTATCTCTAATTGCCCTCTCTCTTGTTCTGCCAACGTTATTTCCCTTCTACACTAAACCCCTCAGTGGATGGCTTAAATTCCAGCATTTTAACAGCTCCAGAGATGAATTAGTTCTCTATGTTCATGATCTATATGGAGAAAAACCTGATTACCCTAGGGATGCTTGGGAAGAAAGTGACATGCAACAATTTATCTGAAATGTTGACATTTTCAATAGCATAATAGGAAGGCATGACCTTTGTAATTCAACACTCTGAGATAGGACCTTGTAGCTGACTTGGTTGTACACGGGTTGGAATGGTTGTGCACACATCCCATCTATTGATAACTTTATGAGTAAAATTCTCTTGCCTGGAAGTCAGGTGCCTTTAGAGAAAATGATCAGACCAGATCTTTATTTCCTACAAATTACTTTCTGCATATGTGTGTACATGGACATGAAGAAACGCTGGTTTGTATGGGGTAGAAGCAGATTTATACACCATTAGGCTTCTGCCTGGGACATCCTTCTAAGAATTCTTCCTATTATGTCATACCCACCCAACTCCAACCTTGTGCTCTTTTGTGAGGTAACAAATCAAGTGTTTGCTGCTATGTTTTGAATATTTCTCTTCTCCAAGACTACTAATATGGAAATTTCGTCGCTGTCTGAACAATGTTAAGAGGTTTGTCTTTAAGGGGTGATTAAGCCAAGCATATTCCTCCCTTATAGAGAAACTAGTTCAGCCTCTTACTGACTTCTCTGTCACTCATTTTCACAGTTCTCTTTGAATGCCTAAACCTTGATATAAGACCACCTGTTATCAACAATGGTAAGCCAACTAAAATATTGTTCAGTTGGTCTTAGGTAGAGTTTCCTATCACAACAATGCAAAATAAACTACCATTGTTTCCTGTGTGAAGTAATTGCTGGATAAATTGTCAGTGGAGTTCTCTCAGACAACTAAGGCCCTGGCAATCTTGAGAGATGTCCAGTATCTCTGAGAAATTTCTACCCTGGTAGAGGAACAGGAGGATTCATGTAACCTGCCTATTTTCTTAGGGTTATACATCTCTCTTCTGTCTCAGGATGTTCTCAGATCCTGTCCTCTCCATACACAGGCCTTTCAGATCCGTAAAACCAGCCTTCAGTCTCCCCACTTCTTACATATTCACACCCCATTTTATTCCTAAGGTGGTCAAGGCAAAAGTTGATGCCATTTGCTTCTGGTTCCCATTCTCCTGATTAAGCCAATGGGGACAGACTGAACTTTTCTTTGTTCACTTTTGAGGTTGAAAACCTAGGAGAAAAGAAGAACATTAACTTGTATTAATTTGTATACATTTTTTTCAGATATGACTTGAAACTCGCTGAAAGTTTTTTGTAATGCATTTCACAAAATGTTTCTGAGCACTCTATCACTAAACAATATTTTATTCAAATTACAAATGAAGGTATAGAGAACTATAAAATGATTGGCATATTGGGCAACTAACAAGATGTATGCTCATAGACTTCACTGATAATTATGTATAGAAATAGAGATAAAATATGAAAACAAAACCATAGTTATTATAAAAGTTACAGATTTGTTAGGGTTTGAAATTAATGGCACTGGAAATTATGTTAAGCAAAACAAGTCAGGACGGACTTAGAAAAAATACTGCAAATTTTCTCCCATATTTGGATTATAGATTTTGAATCATCTGTGCATGCACGCATCTCTCTCTCTCTCTCATGTGTGTGTGTGTGTGTGTGTGTGTGTGTGTGTGTGTGTGTGTGTGTGTGTGTGTGTGTTTGTGATGAAATAGAAAGGAGACTTCCACATTTTTTAAATGTAAAAATCACCCATAAAAAATCATGTGTATGGGGCTAATATAACATGACAGAGTAATAAAGAAATTTAAAGCAAGGCACAGAGAGACTGGAAACCTAAAGCAGAGAATAGATATGACACGAAAAGCTAACAGACACTATTGCAGAGAAGAGGGGAACTTATGGGAGGAGGCAGGGGAATAGGGGAGAGGAAGGCTGAAGGTGAACAAGTAAAGACACAGAATGCATGAAAATGTCATAATGGAACATATGACTTTGTAGAATAGCTTCATAAAATTAATAAAGCACATAAGAGAACTTGAACCTAAAAGAAATGTTATTCTTCTTCATTGTTATTCTTAATGTCTCCATCCCTTATTCAAGGTCAAATTATGCCGTTCTTTTGGAAGAAAGCCATGTTGCTACAGTTGATTTCAAATGCCTGATATAGCTAAAGTCTCAAAAATAGTTGAAAGTTTTGAAAATGAATCATATTTTACACAGGAAATCAACAGCAAGCCAATTTTCCTGGCATTAAATGGTTTCCTAGATAGCGAGTTCACCAAATGATTTTACTTTGTTCCATCATTTCTCCCTGACAGCATTTTAGAATCACAAAGGTGTCAAGCATTTCTTGAGGAATTCATAATGCTAATCACCATGGCTGTTATTTATCAAGCCGAACTACTTGCAGGGCACCTCGTTAAGCAATTCCTACAGTCTCCTCTGACCATCACTGCTGCTCTGTCAGGTGCACCACTACTTCAGGGTATCTTCTCAAGGCTAAGCAGAGCTCAGCAAGGTTAAATAATGTTCCTAAGGCCATGGAGTCAGTGATGAACAGAGCTGGGGAAGGGTGTCCAGGCCTACACAACCACACCCAGGCAGTTTTCGATTTCAAGATTTGATCCTCTAGAACAGAGTAGGAAAATGTCATAAGAACCAAAAAGGAAAAGTGCCTAAGATAACCTCCTAAGTATAATATAGACATAACTTCTTACATATAAATGCCCTAAGGGCAGACTTTGCTTTTAACGTTCTAGTGCAGAGAAAACAGAACAAACTATGCCAGATGGATGAATTTCCCATTGCCCTGCAATAAAATGATGAAATTTCAATCAACACAATTACTGCCCACTCAGCACCATACTTGATAACCTGGAGGGTAGCTGTGGGTCAATTTCAAAGGACATCAATGGGAGAAAATTTGTACTTTACATAGTGAGATGAGGCTGGAAAATGATTTTGTTTAGCCAGGAGAGCATCAGATCATAGATTTCTGAATATACTCATGAGTTTTGTCTCTGTCATGGTCAGATTACTCTTCTGCATCTCTCCACCTCCCTTTCTTTTCTACAAAAACAGCAGTATGATTTGAGTCTCTGGGAATATGGAGATTTGTAGAAGATCATTTATTTTATGTCTTTAATGTACAAAAGTTGTTCCACCTCCACAATTTTTAAATGCAATAATCACCTTTAAAAAATTTATGTATATGGGGTTAAATTAACTATACTGAAAAGAATGTTGGCTGACACATCCACACAGTTGAAGTGTTTGTAGTCATAATGTTTATAACATTTTAGAGAAGGATTGCTTATGTGTTAAGCATCTTGTATTCATTATTTCTAATATAATATGTGAAATAATATACCCACTTTTTAGATAGGCAAACTGAGGGTTGTGAGACTGAAGAACTTGCTAAGGTCATCCTTTTGCATACTTCCTATTAATCTGGTGCCAAACGGTTTTTCATAGTTTAACCAGAACTGTCTCTCCTCTCTGCTCTCCCTGCTTAGCACATATCTCCTGCTAGCCTGCAAGAAAGCTCATTAGCAGAAGGTCATATGATGGAGCATTAGTCATGTATGCCACTCACTCTAAAGAATCCAGACAGCCTGTATCACAGAATCAAACCCAGTTCTAGCAAATATGAGATGGAGATTCCAAGAGATGAAGGTTGTTTTCTAGTTATGCTTCTCTATGTTGTAAAGACCTGGAGGTCCTGAGTGTACTTCAGAAGATAAAACTAGCAAGTACACCCAAGCCAATAAACTGAATTATGAATCTGTGTGTGAGTGTGTCCACATGTGTGACTTCCCATTTTACAGATGAGTAAAGTGAGGATTAGAGGAGGCCATACTCGATCCCAGCTGCTGAGTTAAATCTACCCTGTCTCCCTCTGAGCAAGCTCACCTGACTCCAATGTCATATTGTCAAACACTGGTCATTCTTCCTTGTGATCTTGAAAAGCATAAGGACTTCCATATGTTCTGCCAGTAGAGAATGATCAGCAGCAGCAAGATGAGCCTATGACCTGAAGCTCTCCTCTAGTCCTCAGGGAGGAGGCCTCTCTTGGCTCTGAGTTCATTTTCAAAGCTAGATCTGAATGCAAAGGCAATGGCACTGCTGGGGAGTTGGGGGGAGGTTCACTGGTCAGATGCCAGCTGGCTCAGGGGACTGTCTCTCTTCCCATTCCTGGAGCAAGCCACATTAGGTCTGGCCATGCTCCACTGCTTTGCTGCCCAGTTTCACAGCCATTTCCGGTCTTTCCTCCCCGTAGTGAGAACGTTTATAATCCCAGGGATCACCCCTTTAGTGTTTCTAGCCATAGCTCCAGCTCGGCAAACACACCCGCAGCAGCATTTTGATTTTTACTATTTTCAGTTGCAGATCTTAATCGATGTAAAAGTCATCACTGTCAAAGAAACATGTCCCTGTGCAGGGGACCCACTGGACACTGAAATGAAACTGAGTAAGGAAGAGTCATTTTACTGAATAATTCGCAAATATCACTGTTCCTTGCCAAGGCTTTTTGGCAAAATCAGCTACAGTGTCTGGAAAGTCTTTCCAGACAGAAACTTGGGCTACCTTATGCATTCCTTGCTACATTTTTTCTAATACGAAAATTTCCCTCAAACCTATGTAAGTTCCAGACAATGGAAGTGTCACCTGGATAAATATTTGCAGTAGTTTGTCAGGAAGCATTATGGTGGTTATTCTTTCACAGAAAAGGAATGGGCCTTATTTTAAAGACCAAAGAATCATTTGTAAGAGAGAGTTCTGTACTGAATATTCTTTGTGTTTATCTGTGTGTGTGTGTGCGTGTGTGTGTGTGTGTGTGTGTGTGTGTGTGTGTGTGTGTCTTATGCAAAAAGGTAATATTGGAGAAACATGCCTTGGAGATAATAATGAGAGATATTCTTTTATTCTTTGTCTCAGAGATTAAAAATATAGAATAGATTTGTCATGCAGACCAACTACTATTAGCATAGTCTTCATACTATACAAGAACATATATGTACAAATGTAAGAAGAAATATTAAGTTAAAATTGATTAACATTGGAAGAGAAATTGTAAAGAAAAGAAAGACTAGATAATCACAGCTTTGATGGAGCAGCCCTTCTGTGTCCACTACTTTTCTCGATGCTATGAGCAAACCTGACAAGAGCAACTGGAAAGAGGAAGGGTTTAGTTTGCTTACCATTTAGGGGCATACAGTTTTACACGGTGGAGAAGGCATGACAACAGGGGCATAAGGCAGCTGGCAGCATTGCATCTACAGTCTGGGAGTAGGAGGACCTGAATGCTGGTGCTAGGTTATCATTCTCGGTTAGATCAGTCTAGAACCCCAGCCGATGGAACGTTACTATGTGCTGTCTTCCCACCTCAGTTAACCTAACCTTGACTTCCCACCTCAGTTAACCTAACCTTGAGCAATCTGCCACAGACAGGCCCAGATGTTTATATCCGGGGTGATTCTAGATCCTGTCAAGTTGAAAACAGATATTAATCATAATTTATTCTTTCACAGATATACCACACGGCTTTTATAAACTTGAAATTTTCACCTATAAAACTGGCTTAAAAGAAACATTACCTAAATTGGTTCGTTTTAACCATTTGACAGAATCTACATGAAACTTAATAGGTGATCAACCTGAAAGTTTGCACATAACAAAATTACAGCTCCCTCATTTTACCATGCTTTGAGACTGAATTTAGTTGTTCTTTCTGAAGGAAGGTACCATGTTCTAGAATGACCATTTTCTGGTCCTCGGTTGGTACTAACCCTCTATGACATTGAGCACACAGCTCCAGTGACCTAGCCTGTGGTATCTGGATTCACAGTACCAAGCTGTGTTCAGGGCAGTCCCAGCTGATTGCCAGTCTATTAATAGATCATATTTATTAAGGTTAAATATTTGCACAGCCAGTTCTGTGACTATGCTATCTATGACTTACAGGCTTCCTTCTGGAATTTAAAGCTAGACCATTTTCAAGATAGCTAAGTGAAACCAGAGTTTCTTCTGTAACTTCAGCCCACTGGTACCTTAAAATGTTACTAGAATAACTATTTGCTGCCCCATAAAATTGACACAGAACATATGGTCTAGAACATTCCAAGGGTTTCTATGAGACAGTGTAGTTAGAAATATCTGTTAACACAAATGTCCTGAGAGAGAAATAAACAGAAAGAATGACACCTAGCTCGAGAGAAATAAGCAAGGCAATCAACAGATTTTCTAGATCCCAGTCCATATTTCCCTCCATCTTCTTAAGTCCCTACACATGCTCCTAGATGGGTGTGACTATACATAGAGAAGGAAGGGGAGGCTGGGACCACAGGATATGCTAGACTCCAAGACAGAGGTGCTCACACTTTAAAGGTATTTTTTTCAAAGAGAAAGAATTAAACCTTGTGCTCAAATTGACTGTACAACTGGCCTACTATTAATTTTTCTTCTTTTGACTTACTTATAATATCTTATTTTTTCTTTTTATAAAAAACACAGTAGACAGCCTGATAGTACAATAGGTGGGAAGTTATAATTACATAAATATATCACACATTTGAAAGCCCTAATTCCAGCATGAACAGAAAATCCTGATTAAGCTCTCTGGGTTATACCCATCGAGGTGATATCTATGTCAGTGTGTGACTTTTTTTTTTTTTTTTTTTTTTATGTGTGTGATTTTTGTTACTGGGATAAGATCTCAAATAAGATCACACAGTTTGTGAGATGAGTTACTCTGCTGTTTTGTTCAAATCCACTGGATCATGTTTGTAGATTGGTTAAACCAGGCAGAAGCCATTTTGAGGCATATCTTCCATGATTTCCTTCCTAGGCCTTCCAGCTGAATTTTCCAAAATAATCTGCTAGCAATTCACACATAGACAAAAACACAAAGTCATACAGAGCTTCACAACCTAATATTAGCTATATAGACTTGCTTCATTCTTTAATATTGTCTTAAGATAAACCAGGATCATTCCAAAGAAGATGCAATATTCTTTGCAATGTGACCCATAAATATGATCTGCTTTCTGGCCCAAATTGAGGTATGGGGAATGTCTGACTTTTCTTGAGCTACCCAGCACCATTCTTTCTTTGCTAAGTCCCTATTACTTGAATTCTGCTCTCTAGCTGTTTCCTTTCCATCACTCTCATGAAGTCATGGGGACTGTCCTCATAAGCTAGAACTGTCTATTCTGGAAGAAGACCATGCATCTCACTTTGTTAGCACAAATAATTCTTTGTGAATTTTTCTTAGGAGACAGAGGCTAGAATGGAATGGCTTTCTCTTTATCCCCATCCCTCATCTTTTTCTGTCTATTCCTTTTCCTGATATCAGAAATTATACCGTTGAGTCAGCCTGCATTGATGAGTAGGTCAACACATAGAAGGACAGGAGGCCTGACAAATGCCCTCATCAGGACTTAGTTACAACCTGACCTTCTGGCTACCTCTTACTCAGCATCCGGCAGTATTCCAGACTGTGCAGCCTAGGAAAGATACAGGATTAGTGGCTTCTGTATCCCTAGAAGGAAGAAGGAAAGGAAAACAAGTAATTTCCCTGGCCAGCCCATCTGGAAAGAATGAAGGAGTCTCAGGATCACAGCATGCTTTGAAGCTCAGAAGAGGAGAAACCTAATAGGACAGGGAGGAGTGATGACTAGGGAATGTACCTAGAGGCATCACTGGTTGAGTTTCTGATGCCAGGAAAAATTTAGGCCGGGATAGTCCATGGGTGAGTCCAAAACAGAAGACAGACTTTCCTGCTCCTCTCCTATGATCCATCACAAGGATTTTTACTAATGAGCTGAGAGGCACTGTGGTTCCAGGTCACCCAGGTCTAGTGTAAGAGGATAAGCCAAGAGCTTTGTAAGACTGATGGGAAAGGGACAGATTCTGGAATTACCCCTAGAGTTCTACCCGCAGCACTGTCGAAACAAACCACCAAACAAACAAACTATAAATAAATAAATCAGTAAACACATGGAAGTCTCACTCTACCAAAATTATATTTCCAGAGAATAAAATTACTCTTAGTATTAAATCAGTTAAGATACTAACATTACCCTTTTTTTTTATTCCTTCCTTCATTCAATTGTCTATAACCTTTGAATACCTGGCGAGGGTCAGGTACTTCCATCAGGCTGGCTGGGATGCTCAGCATCACAGACATTGCACTGCCTGTGGCGCTGACATCCCAGCAGTCAGCTGAAAGGGACTTTTTTTTAACACAGAGATAATTGCATAATTAAAACTTGTTACAAGTGCTAAGCATAAAGGAGGAAAATAACAGTGTTCTCTGAGAGTGCATAACAGCACAGGCAGTAAATTAGACTGTAGGTCAGCCCCACTCCTTGACACACTGATATTTAAGGCAAATCTGCAGATTGAGTAGATATTGGGCATTCAAAGAGACAAGGAAAGGCCTCTGGGGGGGGGGGGGAGCAGCATGAATAAAACCCCAGATGCAGGAAGCAGAGGGTTCATCGGCCAGCAGAAAGCCTGTTCTCTATCTACTGCTAGGTTTAGTGCAGCAGTAAGAGGATCCCTGTTTGAGATATTGGCTGTTCAATGCTGTTCTCTATTTAAAATGTGACATTTCCATATATCCTTGTTTTTAAAATTATTCAGGTTGCTCTGGGGAGAATGTCTATTCAATATTTCTTTGTACTTTCCCCTTGTTATTACTTTATTAACAAAATAAGAAAATAAATTCTCTTTTATAAAACAGAAGAAGAGGACCGAATCTGAGTGTTGTCTTTCTGATAATAATTTGTAATTTGTGCTCCACCAAATCTAAATTTGTGCTCCGAGACTCTAAAATGACAAGTCGATTCTCAGCAAGGCCAAAACTGTGTTTCTCTCTGAGAATCTGAATTATAGCTAGTGATTTTAAGCACTTACTTGTTAGGGATTTTATTAAAAATATGTATCAATGGTTTTTCTATTCTTTGAAAAATAAAATCCAAATATCAGTGATTTGCAGGCAACTCTGGCTACCTGTTAAGAGCCCAAAATTTGTATTTTAAAAAGAAAAGAAAATCAAGAGAGATGGTTATTTCTATTTGATTAACTAGAGTCAGAAGAGATTAATTTAATCTCTCCAAAAACATTGAAATTAGATCCTTATAGGCAGGAGAGACAGCTTAGCCATTATTAGTGTTAGCTAGTCTTCCAGACAACCTAACTTTGATTCCTAGCACCCATGTGGAGTACCACAACTGTCTATATTCTAGTCCCAGGGGATCCAATGCCTCCTTCTATGGAGAGACATACAAGCAGGCATAACACTCATGCACACAACATTTTAAAAAATAGATAACTGATTTTTAAATTATCAGATTTCTCTTCCCCCCCCCCCGTTACTCTGTGTTTTCTAAAAATGGCCTTAGGCCTCTGTCCCAAAGGACCTGTTGGCCCCAATTTACTCTCCTCCATGCAAAATGGTTTAAATATGAACTATAATAATTGGAGCTTCAGAAGATTGTGTGCTTTGAGACTTGCTCTTCTAGTTAGAAAAGTACTTCAGTGTTTGAGTAGAAGCTGCTGGGTGTTTAAAAAAAAAAAAAAACCTTTTCAGAAATGGAGAAAGGTTTATCAGCTGTTACTGTCTGCTGCTGCCTTGGTTCTGGTGACAACCTATGTCTTAAATAAGGATAACAGTCCTTGGTTGTGAGCCTCGCTGACAGCATCCAGATTGGCAGTCAGTTGCAACCCTTCAGTTGCAAGGCCCTCTCGTCACAGAGCATTGAGTCCAGCCCTTTGCCTTCAGACTGGTGAAAATCTAATCAATCAAACCATCCATCAAGGTAAAGGTGCCTGCTAAAGTATTCAGGATCTATTTGTGAGGCCATATTGAGTTCCAAGACACACCTGCAAGTGCCATAGCAGTTATTAGAGGATAAGCCAATTAAAAACAAAGTTAGTGGATATTTCATTTTGAGATAATTACTAAAATATGGGCTGCAAATAGTGAAATTTTAAAATGATAAAAACTCCTAAAAGTGAGGATAAAAAAAAAAGTATCTTTATACATCCATGCATATAATATAAATAAATTATATATTGGCTCATGCAAGATTTCTTTCTCTAGGCTGTATGCACTGTCTCTGATCTGAAGATACACTGACTGGAACCTTAACTGACAGGCCTTTATGTCTTCACTTATAGAAACTTTTCTTCTGCACAAATCAGGTATGGTGGGCCCATCTGATGTTATATCAGTTCCTTAGGTGTTGATTTTCATAAGGAATGTTTACATGATTCAAGTTATACTACTATGATTACTTTCTAAAGAATCAGTTTACTATAGTATAGGTAAGTGGAAATCCAGTGGTTAGATTTTTCCCAGTTAGTTGGAACAGTTTTTTGTTGTTATGTGGTATGAAATTGAAATCTTTTCTTTGCTTTTTTAAACCTGAAGTGAGGGAGGGAAGTTAAAACAGAAATTAGAGAAAACATCCAAAAGTTTGTTCCTGTTCAAGTTACATGATTGGTTTATGCATTTTAGGTCTAGAAAGGAAATTAATAACAAAAGCATCAATTATATAAACACGCAAATAAGGCTATATTATTTATCAACCTGATTTGATAGGAAGAAAGGAACTTTTCTTCAAAACCAACAAACCTGGGCTTGAAAAATCACCATTATAGATTATTGTATTAATGACCTTCAATAAATCATGTTTTCTAAAACCCATGTTTTATCAAGATCTTTCTCATACATCTCTGCCCTTCATATTGACTATCGGCTAACAATGTGAATTTCTCTTGCCCAGGGATACAGAAAGACTTTCAGACAAACTTGAATTTGGAATTCTGTCACTTTATGCAAGGGGGCAGAGGCTATTCTGTTGGAAGGGGTATGGGTATGCTGAAGGGCTACCTCCTCCCCACGGTACAGCCTACTAGACATGGGGACGCAAGCTCCCTTATAGCAGGTAGCCTGACTTGGGCCACACGGTAACTACACACATGTAGATCAGGGGAAGGTCTCAAATAACCAGTCACCTAAACAGCACAAAAGGCAAGATAGACGAGTAAATGAATTATAATCCAATACAAGTTTAGATAATCTGTCATGCTGAAAAAGATAATAAATCAAAAATCTCATCCTAAATGTTGATAGCACAAACTAGCTTTGAGATTTCAGTTTGTTATTTAAACTCATTTAGCTTGAGATGTCTCTGTTGTACTGCCCCTTGTAAAATTTTTCTTTGACTGAGATATTATAAAAGCAAAGTGACGAGAAGACTCTTTCCCCTACTAAGCATGCTAACAGATAAACTAGCATCCTTTTGCAAGACAGAATTTTGTAAGTTAGAATTGTTCAACACATCAAAAATGATTATCAATCAGTGTCTCAACCATAAAGATGAAAACTCCAGGATTGTTGCCAGAGTGTTAGTGGAGTGAGTCTGACATGACCTTCCAATGTCCTTTCTAGATCTACTCAGAGAAAAAAGATTTCATTTCTTGAGATATAACTTAGAACCACTTTTCTTCCCTACAGTAGGTAAGACGACTTCTAAATTATAGTCTGTAGTCTCTAAGTTCAATGTGAGAATATAAGAATAAAAATATCTTTAAAATAAATCTATGGATATAACATGGGCCAATGAGACATTCTGAAAGAAAATTAGAATAGGCACCAGGATAGAAACACAGAGTATTCTATTGCCTAGTGTAGTGCAGAGTTTCATTAGGTTCAGTTTTTTTTAAAAAAAAAAAAAAAAAAACAGTTAAAATGGGTCTGTATGACTGGTTTTTCATCTTTGATTTACTCAAAAATTCTTTTCTATAATTCTGAAAATATGTGTGTGTGTGTGTGTGTGTGTGTGTGTGTGTGTGTGTATAAAATCTAAATCTTAATGTTTTTTCAATTACCAAGTAGGTATTAAATATTTTAGCTTCTCAGATACTACTTAGGGTCTTACAAAAATTCAGTCCATATACTCATTCAAAGAAACACAAACACACACATATAAATAACAATGCCCACTCAAGTGTTCATATAAAGACAGGCTTACAAATAAACAGAAATCGTGATCCCTACCATCACTGCCACTACGATCATGGGATTGACTGAATGTTCTTTTGTTGTAACTCTGTCCCATTGTTGACAGCAGAATTTGTACCATAGATATGAGACACCATGGGCACCTGGTTAGGTGTGTGAGGATGGTTTGCATCCATAGCTTGGAGGAAGAAGGCTCAATATTCACTGCAAGTTATGCACTCTTCCATGTTTTCAAAAAAGACCACAAGTCTTATATTCTGTGCCTGTTGTACTGATTGGTTTTTATTATAATGTTACTCAAACCTAAACATATCTGAGAAGAGGAAATTTACCTTTTAAAAAAGGCCTATATAATATTAGCTTATAGGCAAGTCCATAATTCATTTTCTTGACTGATGGTTGATATAGATTGTCCCACCACACGGAGGACATGCCATGCCTGGGAAGGTGGCCCTGAGTTGCATACAAAAGCAGGCTAGCAAGCCATGAGAAGCAAGACAGTAAATGGCATTGCTGCGTGGCCTCTGCATCTGTCCCTGCCCTGCTTGGATTTCCTTTGATGATGGACTGTGATGTAAAATTGTAAGCTGAAGTAAGCTCTTTCCTGCACAAGTTGTCTTGGTTTATGATGTTTTCTCAGGGCGATAGAAAAATTGAGATATATGTCTTCTGCTATGTTACTTTCTGATCCTCTATAATTATCTTCCCTGTCTTAAATGCTATCTTCTCAGTCAGTTTGCCATTGTCATGTCAAAATAACATAACAATGTAAAAGGAAGAAAACATGGTTTAGAGTTTAAGGTTTTATTCTATGATTAGCCCAATTGTTCTGAAAACTATAGTAAAGCTGAACATTGTGGTGGCAAGAACATGTGACTGAGGATCCCACATGCAAAGACAGAGATTCATATCAAAGCCACACCCACTAGGGCCATGACGCTATGAATATATGAATGAGTTAATCTGCTGAAAGGGTTTGAGCTCTTATGATCCAATTATCCCCCAACCAAACATTTCACTTTAAACACTGTTGCATTGAGGACTAACTCTTTAACACTGAGCTTCTGGGAATCACTTAAGATGCACACTGTAATATTCTCATTAATTTAAAGGAGCAAGCAAGATCTACTTGTTCTAACCAAAATGCAATAACTTCCCAACACCCCATCTCTCCTAATGACTATAATGAAAATCTACGGACTGAATACAGAGAGGGACTCTGAGATCCATAACAGTTTACCTCACAGATTGGTTTGGAAGAGAAGCCAGAAGTTAAGGAATGACCACTGTGGCAGGGGTTTGTTTTTCTCCTTTGGCTCTGAGTTTTGAGCCAAGAACAAAACTACAAAAAAAGACATGGATAGCAAAGAACTTCTACAAAAATCATTTCACCAGAAAAGGGATCCTCGGGAGCCAGAAAGCCGGCTTGTCTTCTTTCTTTCTTTCTTTCTTTCTTTCTTTCTTTCTTTCTTTCTTTCTTTCTTTCTTTCTTTCTTTCTTTCTTTCTTTCTTTCTTTCCTTTTTTGTTTCTTTGTTTCTTTGTTTCTTTCTTTCTTTCTTTCTTTCTTTCTTTCTTTCTTTCTTTCTTTCTTTCTTTCTTTCCTTGTTTCTTTGTTTCTTTCTTTCTTTCTTTGTTTCTTTCTTTGTTTCATTGTTTCTTTCCTTGTTTCTTTGTTTCTTTGTTTTTTTGTTTGTTTGTTTGTTTGTTTGTTTGTTTGTTTGTTTCTTTCTTTCTTTCTTTCTTTCTTTCTTTCTTTCTTTTTCTTTTCTTCTTTTTGATTTTTTTTCTTTCTTCAGGCTGTGCCCAAGGCAGCATTATAGCACTTCTATGAGAACAGCATACAGAAATGTGGGCCACTAAAGACCCCAAAGAAAAGTGCCCTCTGAGGTCAGAATCCTATGCTAGGAAGAGGGTGAGAGGAGAGCCACATTGTTTCTCTGTCTATTTTTAACTCTTCTTTCACCACATTGGTTGAAGGTCAGCCTTACATGTGTGGAAATAGCCAATAGCTTATCTCATGCTTTTTAACTATGTGTATATCTATATGTGTGTGCGTGTATCCATAGGAGGTCAGAGAGAGCAGACCTGCCCATGCTAGGAACTGAACTCAAATCCTTGGCAGGAAGCACACAAGTTCTTTGTTGTGCCAGGGAAATGTAGTGATCTCCCCCCAAAACAGACAGGAGCCAATCTGATGCAACTCACAGCAGGGTGTTTATTCAAGCTACTTCGCCCTGCCCCCAACACACTGCCAACACACAGGACAGTTTTGGTGGTGGGGGAGCCCGGAATGTATATTGGGGCAAGACTTTATAGTAAGCAGCAAGCAGGGAGTACTGTGCAAGCATCTAATTGGAAAGCTACTGTGGCCTTGAACATAATTGGCTGGTGCTGAGAGTCATATCATAAACTTAATTTCTACTCCCCTCTGCATTGGTGGTCATTAGGTAGGGGTGGGCTTGTAACTTGGGGGTACAGGTTTGTTGGGGGAATAACCTGGAGAAGCTGGTGTTGCTGAGGGTGTAACCTGGAAACACTAGTCTTATTGGTGATTAGTCTAGAGACTGGAGCTAGACTTGGGTTTTGTTGGGGGGCAACATGGAAATTAATGCTACGTACCAGCCTGTTAATTTACCTGAGTTTAAACTTAGGTCACGTTCTCTAAAATGGAATCTGAACTTAAAAGATTTGGTGTCTCATTCTTAACTACTGAGACATCTCTCCTGTCCCTTGAAAAGATTCTTATTAGCCACACCAGCACACACAGCAGTATAGATCTGACCCATGGGCCATGTGTGTCAATGCTGGCTCCATCCTTATGAATTGCTCATGATTTCGTTTTAAGCCAGTTTATTTTTTGATTGTGCTATGCACTAACCAGTGCTATATTGTGAGTCTCTGGCCTTTGGTTAATTCATAGCACAATCCCCAAAATCAAAGTGTTAAAAGTTATAAGATAATGTTTTAAAATATATAAGTGATTGGAAAAAATAAGAGGAGTATTTGTGAACTGTGAAAACTGTCTGTCATTCAAGTTTAAGTCTGTATGCATAAAGTGTTGCTGGACCAGCAAGCATCACTTCATTCCCTGGTGTGGTGTCTTCAGCATCCATGCTACAAGGGCAAAAGTGAATAGCTACAACAAGGACCCTGTGGTTCACAAAGCCTGCAAACTTTACCATTGAAGCTTGACAGAAAAATAAATAAATAAGTGCTGACTTTCTGATAAGGGAAAACAAAATAGATCGCAATCTAAGAAAACCTAGGTGTGGGAGTCAGACAAAGGCTTGTTGGAGAGATGGCAGCCGTGGTCATTGAGATGATGATTAGTACTCTTGTACTCTGTTTATGGGTTTTATGCTCCATGTCTGTGTTTCCTACACAATGGCAAGGTTGAACCTAGAACTTTGTTCAAGCTAGGTCAGTTCTCTACAAATGAGCTACATTGTCAAAAACCAGGGTTAATACTCTTGGAATAATTGGAAAAAGAAAACATTTCAAATGAAACAAAGAGTTATGAGTATAGGCCAAATAAAATTTACATTTTATACATCTTAATTAAAATTCAATTGCATTAATTCTCCCCTTCTCTTACCTTCTTGCAATGTGCTCATAAGTCTTCTCCCTTTCACTTGCTCCATGCTCCTCCACTCTGGAATAGATGGCCTCCTTTTCTTTATTATCATTATGTATCCAATATGAAGTGGTCAGCCCTAATGGCATACATACAAATGACAAACAGATTCTGCAGTTATATTTATATATTTGTGTACAGTTATACAAGTAAGATTTTTATAACAGCAAACCAATATCAATATACAATATCTCAAAATTCAGCTGATGAACTCAGTAGCAGAATTTGGAAAATAAAGAAAAAGATCGATGAACATAAAGACGGATCAATAACATTATATAAACTAAAGAATGCAAAGGCCAAGATAGTGTAGGGGAGAGAACAAAATCTTAGAAACCTATGGGGCCACATCAAAAGGATTAGATTTAAGGAGAAAGAATTTGGGGTGAAATAAGCATTTAATATGATAATGACCTTTTCCAATTCAGTGAACTTCATGGGTGTAAAAACCAAACTCCAGCAGGATAAACACAAATAAAATCATGCCCATATATATATATATAACAATAGCATTTATGAAAAGCAAAGTAAATGACAAGAATTGAAACTAGGTAGTAAGGAAAACCACCGCTTTCTACATTAAAATGATGGAGAGATCAATCACAGATATGGGGATTGGAAATAAGCATAGAAGTTTAGTTTTTTTGAAGGAAAAAATGGTACTATGAACTCTCACATGTGGTATTTTTTTATCCAAGAAAAATAAAACGCAGGAAGATCAAGTGACTTATCTGAAGCAACCCTTAAATAAGAGAAGAAAGGAAGGAGGGAGGGTGTACTGGCTAGTTTTGTGTGTCAACTTGACACAAGCTGGAGTTATCACAGAGAAAAGAGTTCCAGTTGAGAAAATGCCTCCGTGAGATCCAGCTGTAAAGCATTTTCTCAATTAGTGATCAATTGGGGAGGGCCCATTGTGGGTGGTACCATCCCTGGGTTGGTAGTCTTGGGCTCTATAAGAAAGCCAGCTGAGCAAGCCAGAAGAAGCAAGCAAGCCAGTAAGTTACATCCCTCCATGGCCTCTGTATCAGCTCCTGCTTCCTAACCTGCTTGAGTTCCAGTCCTGACTTCCTTTGGTGATGAACAGCAGCATGGAAGTGTAAGCTCAATAAACCCTTTCCTCCCCAACTTGTCTATTGGTCATGATGTTTGTGCAGGAATAGAAAACCCTGACTAAGACAGAGGGAAAAAAGGCTTGAAGAAAATGGAAGGAAGAAGGAGGGAGTGGAGAGAGATAAAGTGGGAGGAAGGGCTGTAAGAATGAGCGAAAACAGGGGTAGTGAGAGAGAGAGAGAGAGAGAGAGAGAGAGAGAGAAAAGAACATCCTTGGGGGAGGATGGAGAGAGCAGAGACTTTAACACTGTTCTTATCACTATGTTTCTCCTTAAGGACAAAACGAAATGGTGTTTTCTATAATAGGAAATAGTTTAAGAGAGGCTAATTCTCCCTGGAGGATCAAAGTTGGAGAGACTGGACTCCCAGCCTCCCATGGAGGAGTAGGAAGAAGCTGAGACATGGGGAATGTTCAAAAGAAAATATGGAGAACAGCCAGTGAAATAGTCACCCTGTTTGAAGAGTTTTGCTGAGACCATATTTTAAAAAGCAGAGGGAGTGAGCAGCATTCTTTTTTTTTTCACAGGACAAAACCACTGGGAAATCTAGTAATAAAATATAGCACTCATTTCAGTGCCAAGAAAAACTGTACAAATTACTTGTTGATATTATGCAGCCAGTAAAAGAGAAGAAAGACAATAGCTTATTGGCTAAACTCACAAATTCCTTAGTGGCGAATGAGAGACTAGCTTGTCCTTTGTTTCCACATTGTCTCCTTTTTCTCCTCACCTTTTTTTTGTTCTTTTTCTCTTTCCATCTCCTTTTCCTTCTATTATTCTTTCTTCCCTTCAACTTCTTCTTTCCATTTCTCATTGTTCCTGTGTCTTCCAAACACACACACACACACACACACACACACACACACACACACACACACACACACACACACCCCTACACTCTGGGGGGGCGTTCAGGGACAGCAATGAGAATCACACTGATGGGCTTCCTTCTTCATACTGATCTGCACAACTACTGTAGAGGGTGAACCGAAAGAAGTCCAATCTCAATCTGAGACAGCAGATGCTACTGAGATTAAGGCTAATGAAGTTCTTAAAATTAACACACAAAACCTAAAACTTTAAGGGGTTAAGTATGAAAATAGAAAAAGAAGGAAAACAGAGATTTTTTTTTGAAGTACTAGTCTGAGATTCCTTCTATGTCAATGAATAGCCATTTTTTCAAGGTCCCTGGCTGCCTATAATTATAAAAGCACTCAAGTGACTTTCAGTAGATATCCATATGAATTTGTCTGTATTTCTTTGAAGAGGTCAACAAATAGTTGGAGTAACCCTATCATTTGTAATAGCATCTAAGTTCAAAAGCCACTGAGAAAAACCAATCTTCAAACACACACACACACACACACACACACACACACACACACACACAAAGGATCATAGCAGTATCATGATGGCCTCAGTACCCACTGGTGTGACAATAATACTTGAATTGGCAGACACCCATTAGCTCTCACAGTGGGAATAGCAAAGGACTGGGAAGCAGTTATTTGGGCTCCATTAAAAGTAGTCCAATAAAATGCTCCATGGTTTCAGACTTCTTTCAGGACAATAGCCACGTTTGAGGTCCCTAACGTTCCCATAATTTGTCGTTGAGAAATGACACAGACTACAATCTATAGTCTTGCTCTCCATTGAAAATATATCCTTGATGCTGTTGTATTCAAAAAGAGAAAGTACTATATCAGTGACATTACCGCTTATGAAGAATAGCTGAAGCAGGCTACCTAATGGATGTAAAGATAATCTTGGATATGATCATTAGTTCAGAAAGAGCCAGGCTACCACTGCTGTCTTTTATCTCCCTTTCCCATGCTTAGCTTGATATGACCTAATCTTTCTACATCTGACGTCCCCCCCCCCCCCGTGGTCTGTCCTTTTTTTTGGCTCTAGACTCAATATAAAAATAACATTACTTTAAAAAAAGGAAATGGATGGCTGACATTGAAGGGATAGACCCCAGGGGGGTTGGCAAAGGAAGACAGAGGTCTAAAGATTGTTTTGAGAACTCTGTGGGTCTATCCTTCCAGGATACGAATTAGGAGAAGGAGAAATAAAGAGGTGATCTAAAACTGATTAGGTTTTGGCAGGGGGGAAGAAAAATCCTGGAAAATCATCAAGTGCATTCTATTTGATTCTATTTGTATAGACTTAGCTGGAAAGTGATTTTTTTTCCATTTTGTTCAGATGATGTAATTTTATCTTTCTATTATTACTATTAGAACTACTATTATTGTTGTTATTATTATTATTATTATTATTATTACTTTATTATTGTAGAAAGTTAAACTAAATAGGACCACATGATAATTATAAGAATATATCAAGACTTTCCTTTAGGTCTGTTCTAATGTGAGATGCACTAGTAGGATCCTATGGATAGTGCTTTGAGAGATATATGACTCTGAAGTGCAAATCTAAAAGTTATTGGGTGTAATTGCTTGCCCATTAGATGTCGAGCCATTCTACATGGATGAGGAGCTTCAAAGGAAGCTTGCTGGCACCCTTTGACATTTCCTTGGGTTTAGTGCTTCCTGTTGATTAAGGAGGATGGGCTTGACAGTCTCTGAGGAAAGACAGATTCAATGTCTCAGCAATAGCAATTGAGAATGAAGAGGCCCCAGTCGATCACTTAAGAAATAGAAAAGGACAGTTCTAGAAAAAACACTGAGTAAGAATTAAGCAAGATGTCTACGGGGTGCAAGAGTCATGTCAGCTGGAGTAAAACCAGAAAGAATATTTTTAGTTCTAAGTCATTTAAAAAACGTGCATCAGTAGTCCTTAATGTACAATAAACGAGGTGCCTGAGCTCATATGATGAGGAATTACAACATCTCTCTCTCTCTCTCTGTTCACATTTTTCTTTCACATCTTCTTTATTCCTGGTAATGGTTGTACCTGATGTTTCTGCCAGAGATGTCCACAGAGAAGAGATGCTCATTTCTTAAAGGTTAACCGGTTAGCATGGTTTGTAAGGTTCCATGGGTTACATGGGTGAACACTATGCAAGTGAATTTCTAAAGCATCCACAGCAGGAAGTTCAAATGTTTGTGTGAACTCATTTCAATGAATGTCTTCTTTTAAAATGAATGCACAGAGGCACAAGCTTCTCTTTTCTTTTCTATTTAAACTGGTTTATGAAGTATCAATTAGCTGTTACTCCATGCCAAGTAGTAGAGACTGCCACAGGAGAAGAAAATAAATGAAAGTGTTCCGTCAAAGAATAGAGTAGAGGAATGGAAGAGAACTGTAGCAAAGATACAACCACGCAGCATAGTAAATCTAATTCTAAAGTGTGTTGAGGACAGCAGAAAGCAAAACCAACTGGGAGTGTTAGAAAGATCGCTCGTGGAAGGCTCTTTTAAATATTTAAACTTTGAGTTACTTTTGAAGAAAGCGATAGAATGTATTTGCATTTTGAAAATGGGAGGAGATATGGAATCCCAGGATATAAGAATCACACTTGCATGCTGTGTAAGTGGGAAATGCCTGGCATATTATACAACTCCTAGCAGTTTGGTATTAGTAAAAACGGTGGCTTGAATGTGCTCCCCAAAGTACATGTTTTAGAAATGCAATCCTCATGATTACAGGTTGTTGGTGTTTAGAAGAGTCCATGAGGGGATACAGTTGAGAACCCCCAGGGCATCAGTGGCTTTTCAAAAGGATCTAGAATACTTACTGCTCTGCTTTGCCTATGAGGCCCTCTGCCATGTTGGCATGCAAGACAGCTCTCAACAGGCACTGAACAGATGAAAGCATCAGGCTCTTAGATATGCCTGCTCCCGAATTTTAATTTCTATTTTTGTACAAATTACCTAGACCTAGCAATGAAAGCAGACTAAGATAGTGCAAAATAACCCTGTGTGCAAGCAAGAATTGCATTTTGTATAAGATTAGAAAACAGTAGGATCATCTAAAGGAGAAAGGAACCAATGGGGTTCAGGGAACCCTGTCTCCAGCTAGTGGAGAAGAAAGCTCAGTGAAATTCCCAGTAGCATCTCTGAGGTTATCAAAGGATGAGAGGGAGTTGTCAAAATCTAAAGCGTCCCAGGTTATTGTCCCATAGAGGTTGATCCTCACTTGTTTCAAGAAAAGGGCCACCACTGGTGATATCTTTAAAGGACAAGACTTTGGAATATATCTCTTCAAGAGAAGTAGGAAATAGAAGAATGGCAATGCTCCCTGCAAGGGTGGGATTAAAAACTTTCTAAGTACAGATCAAAGAAAGTTTAGAGACAGACAATAGGCTGAATAACCTCTGGTTATAAAATTCCATTAGAGGGAGAGGATGGGAAATATGTGGGAAACGTGGTTAGAAGAAGGAAGGGCCCAGGGTTCTGTGGTTTAATAGTTTTCAAGAGATTTTTTTCCTCCTACTTAGAGCTTTTGACAAGTGTTTCTTTCTCTATTTGAAGAAGGACTGTTCCCCCATAACTGATGTGAGTTTGAAACCCATGCTGTGTCCCAAAGACCTGGAATCGTCGATAGGCATGTGATTCTCTGCTTTGGTGGACAATGACTGAAAACTGATGTCTAATAATACTGTATTCTATTCATCCTGATAGCTAGGAGAGTAAGTCATTTTGAATGCAGATAAAAATATGTAACTCAATATTTAGATGCAAAATAGAAAATTCTTTTAGAAAACAAAGAATGGGACAAAAGGAAAAACTGAATAGTCAGAGTAAGTGAACGCCAGCAAGAAATGCAGTACAGAGATAGGAAGCCCAATGTTGCTCAAGAAACAGAATCTTCTCAACATCTATTTTTGGAATGTGTGTTTGTATGTGCTGTTTGGAGAACTGGACTTTTATTCTAACAAATGGAATAGCAGTGTTGTCCATCACATAGGAATCCGTTTCCTGATAGTGCTGTATTTAAGTCTCTGACCTCTGATAAGTTCTCTGTATCAATATCCTTAAAGAAGCAGTGGAAAAATGTACAGTGGCTCCCCTAAGCACTGAGGGGATCATATGTATGGAATGGCTCCTTATTTATTTAAACTCGGTGTTAGAATTGATCACTTCATTTCAGAAAAGTGTTGGGGAATTATAGGGGTACTAGATGTGTATTAAATAACAACCTCGTACTGGAAATAAAATAGGGAATTCAATTTGGGGATTCTACAATATATTCTTCATTTTTAGCAGCAATGAGATGTATGGTGACTATTAGGCTCACAGATAAGAAACAGAGATTGAAGAACTTGTGGCATCCCACTACTATTAAATACAGAAGGAAAAGCCAACAACAGAACCTTCTCATGGTTGTCAACAAATGATGGTAAGACAACCAAGTATCTATCAAAGAATCCATTCTTTATAACCTTGTGGCCTTGACTTACACAAGAACTTCATGGGCATGACATTAAAAGCACAAGTGTTAAAAAAAAGAACAAAAATGACCTCAAAACTAAAAATATCTGTCCTGCAAAAGTTATTATCGGTTTGCACGAAAAAGGTAAGGTAGAATTTAGCCAGGTGTAGTGGATGTGATCTGCTCAGCAGTATTTACCACACAGAACAGTTCTGTGGCACAACTATACTGACTGTGAGGATGACTGCTTACACAAGACCTGCACAAGAGCAAGCCAGAGAAATTCCCAGCATGAATGAGGGTAGAGTTCAAGAGGCTCCACCCTTAGCTAAAGAGTCTTAGGAATTGTTGTCTGCCAGGAGACAAAGAGAATCCGTTTTCTTCAGTGATGTAATCCCTAGGAGGCAAGACATGCTACAGTATATATGAAACTACAACCATGTACGTATGAGTATCACTGAGGAGGGTTAAAAACAGAGCACATGAAGTTGGGAGGGTGCGGGGCAGAATATGTGCAGAACTGGAGAAAAGGCAGCGGGAGATATATTTGGCAAAAACACATTATGTACATGTATGAACTCAAAAATAAAAAAATTAATTCTAAAATGCAAATTAATAATAATAGTAATAATCACAAAGCAATAAAATGAGTAAAACTTGGATAGTTTTTTTCCCTTGAAATATGCAGATGAATAATTACCACATGAGAACATCAATAGCATCCTTGGTTGTCATAGAAATGCAAATTAAAATTGCATTTAGATACTACTTTGTACACCCCAGCATGGCTAAAATCCAAAGAATAGACAATAAATATTCGCAGACAGCTATATCTTATGTGAGCCCATTTGTCTGACATGTGTAGGATATAGACATCAAAAGATATGAAATGCAGCAGTAGTTACCTAGGAATGTCTGTGTTGTATAGTTTTAGAAGAATTAAAAAATTATAAAATTTAAGTTACCATACAATTCAAAGAATTTGCTCAATACTTTTAAAACTTATATGTAAAATGTTGTATATAGAAAGTGTATTACTTCACTAATACTGCTTAAAAGCTACAGGTAAACAGACCAGTCAACAAACAAAAATAAGATAAACCCATGCTTTTCTATACAGAATTTAAACAAAGTAGGCTGTGGATCCTCTGGTCTAGCTCTGATCACAGATCTGCCCCTCACTACCTATGGCTTTTAGCAGCTCATATCTCTGATCCTTTGTTGTCCTCATTTGTAAAATGGACAGAGATTGCCTATATTGTAGGTTTGCATCATGGAATGAATAACACACCTAAAATGATTCACAGATTGCCTGTTATAGTCAAGTGTTTTGTTGATTATGTTCTTTCCATGTTTCTTCTATTTTGCAAATGGGATCCAGGCTCAGTGACGACTGCTTTTGCTAACATCTGTCACCAGTGCTCCTCCCCACTGCACAGCTGTCACAGCGCCTCCTGATTTTGATTACTGTTGATGCTCTCTTGGTTGCCACATGTGAGCCATTCACCAAAGCAGAGGCTCACAGCTTGAAGGTCACAGGCTTGTGGAAGAGAGGAGGTTCCATATCTGGTTCTTCCCTGATGATATGTTGGCGAATCCTTTCAAATTGCTGTTTGAATAACCAAGATGAGTCAGTAGTGTCTGTCTGAAGATTAAATGCCACACACGGTGCTAAAATGGTAAGTAACAGGCAAGGCACCTGGCTCACTGTATAGGCACTAAACCAACCTAAGCTCAGTATTCTCTTCTTCCCTTTCTCACTCCCTCTCTTCCTTTCTTCCTTCCTCCCTCCCTCCCTTCCTCCCTTCCTCTCTTCCTTCCCCCTTCTCCTCTTACCTCTTCCTTCCCTCTCTTCCTCTCTCCTGTCCTTCTGTCCTTTCTTCCCTCCCATCCTTCCTTCCTTCTTTCTTCATTCCTCTATAAATTATAACAATCTGATAAGAATATTAAAATAATACTTGAAATAAGGAAGAAAGGTGTGCCTTGGCTGTTTGTGATTGTTTTCTTTCCCACAAAATTTCATCCCCAACTTCCAAAATGATTCCAATTAAGAAGTCATTTTTAAAGACCCACAGAGACACTGTTGTTTTGTTTTAAACTTCTTCCCTTTACAGGGATCAGGTGAGATGGAAAGAAATAGACAGACATTCGATTTCACATCAAATTTGATGAAAAATTTAGAACCCCAAGCACTCCTGCTTCTCAAATTGGCATTTATTATCATCAGGAAAGTAGTTTGTGAGCAAGAACTCCATGGAAAATGTGCACAGGGCTCTTGGAGAGTGACTTTCTGAGAGTAGTCATGTCTTAGTGGCATCTTTGAAAAATATCAAAAAAGGTAATGTGAGCTGAAGCTCAAGATTTCTCAGTGTGTCCATTTGAGTTACAAAGGATTTTTATGCTCCATTTCAGACATTATTTAAACATTGTTATTCCTGCAAACATGCCACATAGAGATAAGCTTTTGCTCTGAACTGCATGGAAATGCAGATTGTCTAAAAAGTCAGCTTCAAAGTGCCTTCTTGGGGGTAACTGTTTATTAAGCTGGGGGCAGGGTGGATTTCAGTTGCAAATCCTTAGTGGAAGGGGGATGGGATGAGGTTTGTAATATTTTCCATGATAGTGTGATTTGCACAACAGTGGTGCCTTTATAATCTAAATAAAATTCTTGGAGCCATCAGGGCATTATACTAGAGCTGCTTCATTTAATCTAATCGTCCATCCACATGTAGTTAATTTCCATGTATTTTAATCTACTTAATAATCACCTTTCTCAGGTGATTTACACCAGCTGGATGTCTGGGGCTTTGGTACCCAGGAGTCACTCACTGCACAATAAGCCTGGGGGAGATGCAACTGGAAGATGCATGTTTTGGGTAGATCTAACTTACATTAGTTTGCTGGAGTTTACATGCATGAAATTTGCTAAATTTCAATTATTATTTTGAAATAGTGGTAGAACAGATAGATGCTAACCTGAGTAAACATTTCCCCAGTGAGGGTTTCTTCAGGAAAAGATACAATCCAGTCGTTTCTTATGGTCAAAGATAGGCTGAACTACAGTCATCATTCTGGATTCTGAGAGGGCCTGCAAAGGTGGAAACATTATATTTTATTTGTCTGTGTAATCTACTATTCTCTACACTAACATCATCATTAAAAAAAAATATATCTCCAATTTGTAATCCCTTTTGCCATCCCGAATAAATACTTCATGAATGGTAACCTTAGTCTATTCCTAATATCAGATTTCTTGGGGAAAATACAAAACATAAATTTGGAGACAGACATGTCTGGGCTTCTGTCTGACACTTGCAAGCATTGAAATCTCACATCATAAGTTATTTTAGTTCTCAGAGAGTTTATTTTACCTTTTGCAAAAAAAGGAAGATAACAAGAGCTACTGTAATGGGAACCCTTGTGAAGTTTAAGTTTAAAAGATGTGAAATGACTGGGAAAGAGCCTGGTACTTACTGGTTTTCAATTCTTTCTTCACTGTAGTCCACAAAGACCATAAAAGGCTAGAATTATAGCCACGGATGACATCCTTTTAGATCAGCAAGGTCTTATGATTTTTCCACATGGATGTCTAGTCTATGTTTTAAATAACCTTTTAACAAGCATTTAAGAAAGTGTATATAGTCAAGCTCTTGCAGTAAATTTGTGTATCGTATGACAGATATTGAGCTCTGTAGTTGGTCATGACTCAGTCCCGGGGGGGAACATTTTAAATGATGTCACCATGCGTTCTTCTCTGACATGCTAAAGATCACCCAGTCAGTGCCAGAAAAGTGAAGATTAAATCTAGCATCTCTCATGAACCAGAGTCTGATCTTGATACCCACGTGACCATAAGTGACCAGAAGCAACTTGTTCTGAGCCTTCCAATCTGAAAGGTATGCGCAGCCATGGGGGACTTGAAGGGAACTGAGAAGAAGAATGAAGCCAGAGAAAGGAAACTGAAGTGGAGAGAAATGCTCAGAACCACAATGTAAATGAAGCTGGGAACAGTGTTGCTGTGTGTAAATCAGGAACGTGAACTTGGGTGATGTTGCTGTTTCACTGTTTGGCAGAAGTTATGGATTCGTTGGAGCCTGGAAAATGACATCCTACATTAGACTAAGTTCAAAGTGACTAATGTAGATCAAAACACAAATTCATGTTCCAGCATTTTGCCTATCAAATATATGGGGGGTGGAAGGAGTCTTACCCACAGCTGACAGGATGGAAACTAGTTCATCCATTAGAAATAATAGCATGGAATTCCCTCATAAAATAAAATAAAATAATTAAATGAAATAATAAAATAAAAAGAGTCAGTTCTATGATCCACTTCTAGGCACATAAAAATGGAAATAAGACACATCAAAGAAATTACAGCACTACTGTGTTTATTGAGGGACTGTTTACAACAGTTTAGATATGAATTAACCAAGTTGCCCATCAATAGACAAAGGAGTAAAGGAACATTAGTATGTACACACCACAGCTCAGTGACAGGAGTACTTGGCTAGCATGCACAGTGTCTTTGTTCCACTTTCAGCACTCCAAAATGAAGCAAGGTAAAAGACAGTTTAGTCATAAAGAAGAATGCAATCCTGTTACTTTATTGCAAACTTGATGGAATCAAAGACCAACATGTTGAGTATAACTTACCAGACCCAGATAGACAAGAACTTTACTATGTTTCTTATATGTAGAAGTCAAAAATACTGGCTAATGTAGGATGGTGACAACAGAGATGGACAAAAGTGTTGGTGGGAAGAAGGATAGATCTAAGATGGTTACATTTAATTGATGCGTACTATGTGCATGAGGGTATATATTACTCTGGATCTCAGCAATGTGCAATTAATTCATGCTAGTCAAAAATAAAAAGTAATTAATTTAAAAATCCTATACATAAATGATAGAAAGTTCCCTTAAACATTCATTGCAAGATGGTTCCCTTTCTTTGTCATCAATAGACAAAGGAGTAAAAAAAATAATTCTTCCCCAGGAGGCGCTGGGAGGAGAGATAATTTGAACACCAATGAGACACTATGAGCAAAGGTGAGAGGAACTACAAGAGCTTAATTAAAGCTGAAGATACAGTAGAGGTGGATGATACTACTTTGATGACATGAAATTTAAGTAGTTTTTAAATATAATAAAATAGGTATCTTTGGACATCTCAAAAGGGTTATGTTAAACAAGTAAAAATTTTATTTTCAGTATGATTATAAATATGGAGGTTAGAAAATAATTTTTCATTTTGTTTGCTTATTTGTTTGTTTTCAAGACAGGGTTTCTCTGTTGCAGGCTTGGCTTTCCTGAAAATGACTCTGTAGACCAGGCTGGCCTGGAACTCATAGAGATCTACCTGCGTCTGTCTCCCAAGTGCTGGGATTAAAGATGTGCATGAACACTGCCCAGCTATATTTTGTTTCTTATGTTTCTTATAAACATATTATCTCTTAATACATCTCATTGATTTAATTAATTGAGATGTTTATTATCTCTCTTTCCCTCTCTCTCTCTCTCTCTCTCTCTCTCTCTCTCTCTATATATATATATATATATATATATATATATATATATATATATATATATATACACACACACACACACACACACACAAGTAACACACATACATACATAAATACATACATACATACATACATACATACACACTTGGAATTGGTAAGAACAAGAAGATATAAATAAAACTTAGAATATAATCCAGCCATCCTATTGTTAGCATCTATCCAAAAGTAATGTCCATTTATTAAAGTGAAACATTGGCTCCTTTGTCAATCACAGACCATTTACAATATGTAGTGCATTTATTCAAATGGTGTATTCAACAGTGGATGAATGGACAAAGAAAAGTATATATACAAATAAATCTAGTATCTAGTCATCAAAATGAATAAACTGCTGCCATTAATGGCAATGTGGACACGACTAGATGATACTGCGTTGAGAAATGAGAGACAGATACACAGACAGTCAAATGCCAGATGTTCTCACTCACATACAGAAGCTAATACGAGATAATTTCCCTTAAGAAGATATCAAAGTCATTATTATTAAGGCTTGGGAGAAGAAAGGAAAGGGTAGATGGAAGCAGGTAATTGTGCCAAACAAATTACACAGGTAGGACTTGTATCCTGCAGCCACTAAGGCACTTATTGTTTGTTTGCAATAGATTATTACAGGTTTATAAAATGCTAGAAGAGAGGAATCCAGAGGCTCCCAACACAAAGACATGTTTAAGAGAGTGGCAATGCCTAACACCCTGACTAGAGGGTTATCTGCTGTATAGATACATTAAATCATCACACTGTGCCTCATAAACATATGCAATAAAACATAAAATGAAGAGACTTCAGATATCACAGCTGCCTATAACCCCAGCACACAAGAGATGGGGACAGGGAAACTTCAAAGATACCTCATTAGACAGACAAGCAGAAACAGTTGAACTATATGGATTCAGCAGAAGACCTGCCTCAAAATGTAAGGTGAAGAGTAATTAAGAAAGACATCTGATGTCAATCTTTGGCCTTCATGTGCACAGATGCACGTGCGCACATGCACACACACACACACACACACACACACACACACACACACACACACACACACACAGAGAGAGAGAGAGAGAGAGAGAGAGAGAGAGAGAGAGAGAGAATAACTCTACTCTACATGAAAATAAAATGACTGTAACCTGGATTTCTAGCCTGTGGAGTTCTTTCAGGGAAGAGACAAAGTATTAGTAACTCACTGACATGAACACAGAGAGGCCCTTAGTGATCTAGTGAATGAAGAGATTCATCCTTACCCTTTAAAAAATCAGTTTAAACTGGTATCTGGGGTTACACATTGAAATAAGGTATAAATCCACTGTGAGATACATGGAAAGAAGAATCTAAGGCAAGTGGCATCTGAGCTCAAGGCCAAGAAGGTAGGTGAGAGTCTGGCATGGTCATAAGAGGAGCCAACCCGAGATGTTGTAACCCATGCTGAAAGAGCATTGTATAGGGTGAGCGGAGCTGAACCTGTTGGGGGACAAATGGTCTATCTGGTCCTAACAAGCTTTGGCTGGCACTTTAGATATCCCACAGGGAAGAGAAAGTCACAGGAAGAATATTGCAAGACGTAATAAGCATAAGATTCTTCTAGTACCTCACCAACTCTGTGAGCAGATAAAGGATCTTTGAACACAGCAGATAGACAGCTACCATCACCAGTAAACCTGCACTCTGGACAATGTGACTCAGTTTCTCCACTTGATATTAGACAAAAGCTTCCATTTTAAATTTATATGGAATATTAGGTTCACTGGTAGAGTTTAGAGCCACATTTTAAAAGCATACTGTTGGCAGAACTGGGTAAAAATATATTTGATATTATGTATTTTATCTAACCAAAAGTTAGAGGTTGAAAGTGGCATCTGACATCACTTCCTTTAACCTTTTAGTTGGCACTTGAATAACTTTGCTATATTCCTTTTGCAAGTTCTCTGTTTGTTTTTTGTTCCTTTGTTATGCTTATCAATAAGAGCATGTTATTTGCCCAAATGGTAGTACTACTCATACCAGCAAGGATGAGGGACAATGATGGCCTGGGACAGAATGACACATAAAGAATTCAGCTCTAGAGAGTGGTTGGAAGCTTGGCAGGGTGCTGGCCTCACACCTATCGTTCTCAATTCTGAGATTTCCCAGGGTTTAGGCTGGCTTGACCTTACTAGCTTTTCTGTCTGTCCACATGGCCCACTTGCCCCACACACAATGATATAAAATTTACTAATACATGAGAAAAGGTAATACAGCGAAGTAAGGCATTAGTGTGTCATGGTGGCCAAATGATCACCGGGAGCTTTGGAGACGTATGCAACATTCATTCTACTATATAGAAGCGTTTCATCTATTTATCAGGTATCAGTCTCCATCATGATTCAGATGTAAGCACTGGGAAGTAAGGTAGGAGGGCTATCCTGGGATTCAGCAGAGACTGCCTGAATCAAAACACCTGAAGTTGAAAACCAAGGTTAGGAACAATGGTTACAATGATCTGACCTCAGGACAGGTTAAGAATGGGGCTTAAGAAGGAGAGAAGCTGGTAGCATTGCATTATCAATAATGCCCACAGAGATAACATGGAGTATTGGAGAAATTGGTGAGCCTGCATAAAGCCTAGACAAATCAAAGGCAGGAAGGAGAATTTGGGGCTATTGACAATTCAACATTTTGTGAGTAGCTCCTTAATGTAGAGCCATGAGGCAGGTCCTGCTAAGCAGGACAAACCTAGGCTTCACCTAGGGGGTGCTTACAGTTGATCTTGAATACGCAAACCAATAGTGTATGTATGTGACTTCATATACCCTTGGTTTGACTTAAAACCCCATTGTGAATTCTTTCCACGTGGAATCTTCTTCCAATTTCCTTGCTGCTGCTTTAATTTTGAACACGTGGGAATGCTGAACAGAAATAACCTGTCTGAATATATGAAGAAAAGCACATTTTAGCAGTGCAGGGTGCAGTGAGCTGCTGGGAGGAGGTGTGGGGGCCAAAGAACATCCCTGAACTGATCTTTTTAGGAAATTGCAGAATGAAAAACAAAAGACAGATTTTCAAACTAGATTTCCTCTCCAAGAGAACATCCTGAGACATCGCTATTAGTCATAGATACATAATTTAAGGGTTCAAAAGAAGTGTCAGAAAACAATTTTCATGCCAATTCTTCAAACTCCAAATGGAAGAATGAAAAATACAGGAGGCGCTGAGGTCTTGAACATGCACTTTTCTCAGCCTCAACACCTCTATGTAGCAATTATAAGAATCAGGTAATTGGGAAGTTACTTTATCAAGATACCCGAAGTTAAAGCAGCTCAGTGGGTGAGGGCCTGCAAGATTGGTTTGCAGCATAAACTCATTAAAGTAGAATTTTTAAAGGTACAGTGAATATAGGCAAAACAGATTCTAACATAGAGCTGATAAGATAATTTCTCAAGAAAAAATGCAAAGGAAGCAAAGAAATATTTATTCATTCTCTCCTATACACCTACTTACACACACACACACACACACACACACACACACACACACACACACACACACACACACCTCACACTTGAATACATGTTATCAATAATACAGCTTAACAGGATGGTGAAGCTTTCATCCCAGCACTTGAAAGATAAAGGCAGGACAATAGGTGTTTAAGTCCATCTTCTGTTACGCTACATGCTTAAGGAGAGCCTGGGCTATATGAGATTCATTCTCAAACAACTATCCAGGTGCATTATCTTTGCTTTGCTAACATACCTGGTTCTTGAGACTTAGGATGTAGAAGGACGTGGAAGTGATAGCAGTCACTGATCAAAGAAAACATGAAAGGCTTCAGTTATTTTGTTATAGTTACAATTGATATAAGTAGTGTCTTTTATACCTAACTCTTTTTTCTCTCTCTTGTATTATACTTCTATACTTTAAGTGATATAGTTCCAGAAGAATACTTAGAAAAACTATCCACCCATTTCCATTGCCTCCATCTCTATCCAAGACATTTTTATTGCCCTGGATTTTCAAATAACAATCAATTAAAACATAACCTTACATTCCCTCCTTGTTTCCACCTTAATCCATCTTTCCACACCACAGATGCTTAATTATTCCTCTAAAATGTAAATCTCCTCACCTTTGCCACATTGCGTCATTATTTTACATCTTAAGTAGCTGCTTACTGCTTTTAAAAATCCAACCCAGGAGGTTGACAGCTCAGTCAGTATTGTGCTTGTCACATAAGCATGAAGACCTGAGTTACATCCTCAAAATCCATCCTGGTGCCTTTTACTTGTAATCCCAACCCAAACGTGGTACAGACAGTTGCATTCCAGAGGCTCACTGGCCATTTCACCTAGCCTACTTGGTGGGTTCCGGGAAAATGAAGGGACCTTGTCTCAAAAATCAAGGTGACCAGGACCTGAGGTTTCCTCTGGTTTCCAAATGTGCACATGTGTAGTTTTACATACTTGTGCACTTACATACACACACACACACACACACACACACACACACACACACACACACACACACACACACAAGTAACCTAATTCCTAAAGTGCCTACATACCTCTTCATGATAAGAACATGACATATGTGTTTCATATTTTCATGTTTTCATTCATGTTTTCATTGAATACTTTAGTATTTTTTTTGTAGGCCCTTTAGGTTGTCTATCCTTCTACTGTCTTCAAGCCTTTTCTACATATCTTTCCATTGCATGCAACACTTCTGTTTATATTCTTAAACTCAATCATCTTAATATTGCTTAGAGATAAAAGTTTTTATGTATGAAATGGCATTTGTGTCTGGCCTCTTAGGTTGTGTCAGGTCCCTGCTTTAAATCTTCTTGATATCACTTTTAGTATTAATGTTGAAAAAAGTTGTTTAATAATTATCTACACTGCTAAATTCTCAGTTCCATTAATGCATGATATGATGTTTCTTGTCAACCAAGGTATACTGAAAGCATGAAGCAGTACCTGAAACTGAGACCTCTAAAATCACGAATAAAATGGAGAGATGAGTTCCACAAGAGGTCACTCATCACCAGATCCCACAATGCACTGCTTGGATGAAAGAATATGCATGGAGTAAATTTCAGCCTGAATTCCAAACGTCAACTCCCTGAGTGTAGATGGAATTGGGGAAAGGTTAGGGTTCTTCTGGCAGACTATCAACTTAATTGAACGGAATTACTGCTGGGTGTGACTAACGCAGTAACTTAGATCTTAGGCTTTGCAAAGGGAAATAAACTACAAAGAACAAGGAATATAGTACTCTTGTTCCGGTCTATATGATAGAGATTGTTTCTGAAATATTTTACTCAAGTCAGAGACCCTAGAACCTGATATAGTTTAATAAAGCAAAGGGAGAGACAAAGATGCACGAGAAGACTAGAAACCATGGAAACCTTGTGGTATTGTTGAAGATGCTAAGGAAGTACTTGGAAATTCAATTCAGAAAGCTGAAGGATCTTTCTGCATGTGGTGAACGTGGCCCCACTGCATAGAAGAGACATACAGGAGTAAATGGGTGAAATTTGGACAGAGTCAAAAGTCAGCTCTCTACATAAGGAATGATTCTGAATAAACATCTCTAACTCTGAAGCTTTGCTCCATACTGAAAGAACTTTCTAGAGTCAGCATCATATATTTATGGAAAAAGACAGAGCTGGAAGCTTGTGGAATTTCTGCCATTTGTATTGATCAAATACAGATAAGCTGACCCTACGGTCCTGCTATTCAAAGATTGCTGGGAACCAGTTATATGGTGCTATTAGCTTTACAGTAAAGTGACTCCTTTTATTTGTTTGTTGTTTGAGAGGTGTAGAGAGAGGAAAGGCTTATATACACATGATGTGTGTCTGCAGAGGCAAGGTGCTATCCTCTAGTATGTCATTCATCAGATCCCTTACACTTTTTGGTTTCATCTTTACTCATTTTATTTTTTGGGAACAGACACTTTCACTGGCCTGGAATTTGATTACTAGGCTAGGCTGGTGGGCCAGTAAGCCTAAGAGATCTGTCAGTCTCTTCTCCCTCAGTAGTCCAGTTCTGAGTACATGCCACCATGCTCAGGTCTTCCTCCTGCTATCTCCCCAGTTCTATTTGTGTTTTGCTGTGGTTTTATTTTGGTTTCATTTCTGACTTTGTTTTATTAAACCATGGTCTCCCTTGTAGCTCAGACTTGTTAAACTCAACCGTTCCCCTCTTACTCACTTCTGAGTGACAGATTACAGGTGTACACTACCACACACATGGCTGAATTGGCTTTTGTTTGAGAGGAGACACCATGTGCCTGAAATTGTACTAGGCTTGACTATACATGCTGCTCCGCCTGTGCTGTAGAGCAGTACCTGAGCACCCTTCCAGGACACATATCCTTTATTTATACATTACAGAACTTAAGACTGAACGTGGCCAACATAACCAGAAACTTGGCACAATGTCAATCCTTCTACCTGAAGAAAAAGATAAAAGTCTTTATTCTAGATCATTTTTAATTATCAAGAGATGCTCATAGTGCAGAGAATAAACAAAGAAATGAGCAGAGGCCATGAATTTGATGATACAGAGAAGGATTACTTCCTGGTTTAATATTTTATTCATATATAGGAGGAGTAAAAGTACAGACTTGGCAACTAGAGAGGTTATGAGTCAAGTCACTGAAAGGGAAATGTGGAAAATTACGATCAAAACTTTATTATGTTCATAATTAGGCTAAAAATAAGAGCATACTGCAGCTAAGGGAAAACATGAGCCACAGATATTGGATTTCAAGTAGACAATGTTGGAGAGGAATGAATATAGGGAGCAATATTAGTGTAGGTGAAGACAGGAAGGAAATGGATGGAGTTAATAACTTAATGCATCTGGAAAAGTAGGAGAGCCACTCAGTGACAAATAGGAGTAGAAGGAGAAGAAAACAAATGACTAAATAAAGCAAAGAATAAGTGGCCAATAAACCAAGATACTAAAATCCAAACTGTCATTGAAAATATGAGGATGTAAAATAATAAGAATGGAGATGTAAAAAAAATTTTAAAAGGCAAGAACAGAACACATGCAGTGAAACATGGGGGAAACAATGGCACAAAACATTGTAAGGAATCTCCAATTTGGTGAAAATTATGCAGCTTTTGAAACTTATGAAAGTATCATGGCCATAGGGGATTCCCAAAGCATAGAGACATGAGGAATAACCTTAGGTACTTCAATAACTGCACTAAGCAGAGAAAGGGGAGATATTATAACCTAGAGAGGGTTTCCTCTTTCTGTAAGGGAAAGGTCACATAATTGGATGAACAATGAGGAGGCATATTTGAAAGAGAGTTGACAGTTTGGGGGCAGTATGCTATTGGCATTACAACTCTGGCACCATGGCACTATGCAGATGTGCTCTTTGCAAAGTACCTTGACCACCATAGCCTCAGTACTTCCTCTCTTGAATGAGAATGTTAATGCTTTTATCAGGGAGCACTTCCATTGAGCCTCTGCTAGGGACAGTGTTAATGCCCTGTCAAGATATCTCCTTATGTGACAACTCTTTCAATGGAAAGCAGGGTGGTGCAGTGGGAAGAGGCATCCCACAAGGGAACTAGGGACGAAGTGAATTAATCAGTGTTCTGGGCACAAGTGTTCAGGGTTTTAATCCTCACAATATGCCGCTGAGAGGCTTGTAATGAAAGTCAAATGAAAACCTGCCTGACATATGAGAGTAAGGATCTGAGTTCAGAGTCCCTGGAACTCATGGAAAAGTCAGATATAGTCCCTCTTCTGTAACGCTGGTGCTGCAGGCAGGGAGCAGGTAGAGGCAGGCAGATCTCATGGGCTAGCTAGCTAGTTATGAGTTCTGATTTCAGTAAGAGACTTGTCTCAAAAGTTGAGGTGGAGCTCCATAGTGGAAGATATTTTATAAAAGTCTCTGGCCTAGGGACTTGAAAGATGGCTCAGCGTATAAGAGCACTGATCGCTCTTCCAGAGGTCCAAAGTTCAATTCCAGCAACCACACAGTGGCTCACAACCATCTGTAATGGAATTTGATTCCCTCTTCTGGTGTGTCTGAAGACAGCTACAATATACATAAAATAAATCATTCCTCTAAAGAAAGAAAAGAAAATCACACACACACACACACACACACACACACACACACACACAAGCACAAGGATGTATGCATGTGTACCCATGCACACATTTACATGACGAATGGACTCATTTACACCACACACACATGCAAACACAGATGGAGAATAACCATAGAAAAGCAATAATTTCCCCAGGAAAGCAAGTGGAAATAAGGAGAACTGAAGTGCAACATATTAGATATTATTACCAGTGATTGGTAACACTGGGATCCACACTCCAGTTTCTGAACACACAAGCCTGTTCTTTGCATCACTTGAGTTATGTTACAGTGTATAATGGTACTTACTGATCAAGTTCCTAAAGATCATGACCTGATTCCACTATTTATAATCTTGAGTTATTCAGCACACAGGTATCTGAGTAGTCCTGTAGATTGAACAATTATCCATGCACCAGATTCTCCATCTTTCCACATCCACGAACCTGTCTTGGAACACTGGAGAAACATGGAGATTGCACAGACTCCCCAAGCCACTCACAGCAAGAAGGAAGCAAAGGAGGAGGACAGAGGCCAGGGGCACTTATACTCCATCTTGTTATGTGTTCATTCTGAGGTACCTTTAGTCTAGTTAGAAAGCTTCAGCATCACAGACACAAGCAGCCTTAAGAAATGTATTTTCAACAAGGGAGGTGTCAAGATGGATTCATGAGAGGTACTGCATGCCTCACAAATCTCCCTGAATATTTCATGTACATTAAATAATTAGTAGACAAAACTAGAGTGGTGGTGGATAATTTACCTAGACCTGCTGGATGTTTTTGATACATAGCAGCCAGAAGATTTATCTGTGGGCACAGTAAACTGTACTTGGAACAAAACACATTTGCTCTGTTAGCATCCATGAGAGAGGGGAGCAGAAGAGTTGGTTGTGGTGAGGTAGTAAATATGGGTGTGACAAAGAAATATTAGCTTCATTTTTCTTGATCTTCTGCAGAGTGGTTGCTGCGTTTCTGCTCTGCAAAGGACAAAGTAGCACTGCCCATGTGTGAATGCATTTAAAATGTAAAAGCAAGGGAGTCTGCTGGCCTGATTTGGAGGTCCAGTGGGAATCTACCTCCTTGCAGATAATGAGATCATATTCAGAGTGGTTGCCTTCAAGTTAGAAAATGTTTTCAATATAAATATCACCACTATGTACAACCAAAAATCTATTGTCAAAATGTGCTGAGAAGAGAATGAAGTCATGGCCTGGAACCCTTTCCATGTTTGGAAAAGCACTTAATATGTGACCTTCATTCTATAGATAAATGTAATATGAATTTATAGTAATTCAGACCTGTGAATTGTATTTAGCTGGGGTTGAAAGAGTTTGAAAATTCAGCCTTGAGCAACATTTGCTGGCTGGAAAAAAAAAAAAAAGGTGTCTTTCATTTTTTCTTCACATTTCTAGGTTCTCAAGTTCCCAGAATTTGGCTCTAATTTTTTCTTTGCTTTTCAAATGAGTGTGTGCACCTAGTTGATGTCACAAGGACACTCATTTGCTGGGAAGTCTCAAAAATGGATGTCTTGATAGGGAGGGAGATGAAGAGACAGAGAAGAAGATGGATGAGGAGGAGGAAGAGGAGAATGAGGAAGAGGAGGAGGAGAAGGAGAAGAAAAGAGAAAGAAGAAATTTTTGCTGCTAATTGAATAAGGGAAAATCACACAACAGTGTGGACGTGTAATGTTTTCTTCATTTGGTACCTTGGCTTTCCTGCACATGCATGTACTATTTTTTTTCAGAAATCTTACATTGGTGAAGAATTCAGAGTCATGTAATGGATTTAAAATATTTACCCCAATTATATCAAAGGGGAGACTGATCCTTTTAATGACATCTCAAGGTAATACAACCTTTAAGTAGAATGACTGAATCTGCTGGGAGGACTGCAAGTCATGCATTCAGAATGTTGAGGCTCAGGTGCTTCGTTGAGACAGAGGTCTAGACAGAACTATACACAATTAGCATGGCTCCTACATAGTATTCTGTGTCTTCCCTAGTGGGAATTCCAACCTCGGATATGGGAAATAAAATAAGATGAATGAGCCTGCCACTTAAATTGTTATAAAACTATTAAAGAGAAGTGTGTCTTAAGATATCACCTAAGGGGCCAGTAAAAATTGGTTGTCATAGAGGAGAAGTTTTAAATAAGGATTGAACAAAATTACACTCAGATCCCTGGGGATGCTTCTAAATAATCTTTTCAAATGGGGTTACACAGTGAGGTGACCTTCCTGCCTCACTGCCTGTAAGTTTTATACCAGATATTCTGTGTATCCAGCAAGGCTTAAAAATTCCTCTTCCCTCTGGGTCTGTCTGTATCCCCTGCATCTCCTAACACCTTGTCCAATCAAAGACACTAATATTAGTTTCTCAAAACTAGGAATTCATCTGAAATTTCTACCCTTGAAAATTAAGTATCACTGGATTTTTTTTATTATTAATATTCAGCAAATATCTACATATCTTCAATCTTCAGACCACACTGAATGTCCTGGTTTTCATAGTAAACTATTCAATCGGCCTTTAACCTCATTTTCTTTCTGTCTTTGCTGTGTCTACTGGCCCCTACATGAATTGAAGCCTGCACATAGAGAGGCCCCGATATGTGAAGAGCTACCCTTAGAAAATAGATACATGTTTTGCTGCTTGAAGTATTTGCTCATCCTTCATGCAACTTACCATAAGCATGAAAACTGTGACTGGGTCAGTCATCCTAGGATCATTTTAAGGGAAGAGACTACGGCTGAGGCTTCACTTTCCCTGGGCTTAACAGGGCATTGACCTAATGAAGGGAGTCAGTAAATGTCTACTGAAGGAAAGAATATGAAGCAAATGAATGGGTAAGTAAATAGCTTCCTCCATCTACCTAAACAGCAGAAGCATACCAAACTACCCTCTCCAATATGGTGGCATTCTCTGTACCAATTGTACCTTCCAGCTTCAAGTCAATGAGTCAGGATTGCTACACTGTCTGATGGATACAAGACCAGATGGAAAGACAATGGATTTTAGGAAGGTTCACATCAAAGTGAAACAGACTAAGTACAAAGACTGACAGGCCTAGCTTTCAGACAATCTAAGCAAGTTAAGTGATAGAAGACATGGGAATTTGATGCTGTGACAAAGTAGCTGTGGGTAGATGAACTTCATCTCCCAAGTATAGGAATAAGCTCTAATAGGTGAGGTTCAGCAAGCTGGATAGAACTGGAAATAAGCCCATTTCAGAGCACTGTCTCTTTGCAGGTATGCTTTTCTCAAAGTTATATTTTCTCAGAAAGCTGAATTTTAGACTCTCATATACATCAAGAGATAGTCACTGACCTAAACCAATTCACTGTCCTTCTAGAGGGACATAGTTCAGACACTGGAGGTCCCTAGACTGCTGGACAGCTTCTTTTCAGAGAGTCAGGACGGTTATACAAAGATGGATAAAACACACTGAATCATTCCGTCCACACCTGCAAAAGAAGGACATTGCTTCCTGGCTTCAGGCAAAGTAATTGATGACAGTTCTGATACCTCATGATATATGCCTGGGATGTCGGTCCAATACTCTTTATTAGCATAGTTTCATTAACCATATTCACATCCTGTAAGAGAAGAAATAATTTGCTTTCTTTACAAATGGGCAAAATATGGCTTTGAAAATTGGCATGCTTTCTTAGAGGAAGAACAGTATAAGGGCGCTGAGAGTGTTTGGATGCCAAGCTCACCTGCAATCCCAAACTCAGCTTCTCTCTGTGTCATTTTAATATTTCCACTATCAGCCAAAAGATTTATACTTTCTTATCACCTTAACAGCTTCTTCTGAATATATCTTTCTCCCCAGCACAGGAATGAATTTAAAGAAATATATTAAATTTTTTTAAAAAAAATGGGCTTGCAAAGCAAGATTCTATTTTGACCTTTATCTCTGTCTCAGATTCCTTCCTGCATGTGTAGCTCTTATCAAACGTGATTCAACTTTTCTTGAAACAGGTTGAGATTGGAGTCGTGTCCAAAGGCAGGAACAGAGGTGTGAGTCTGGGTATTATGACACCATATAGCCAGCAGGTAGGTAAGGAGCATGAAGAGCATCAAGCAACACTAATTGCTGATAGGTTTCCAGTAGAGATATTTGGGCAGTAAATAAATTTTAAGGCAATTACATTTAGAAACCCATTTTGAAGAGTGAATTTTTAAAATCAAGGTCACTGATGTTTCATCATTTCCCTCACATGAGCAAGAATAGAGCCAATCATATTAATATCATATAGGGGTCCATGAGATGTCACATATAGGTTCAGTTTTTTCAAGAAGTCCAGAAATCGGTTTCGTCAGTGGTTTTAAATTAAATACCTAAGTAGCTGCAAACATATATACCTCTGATGACTACTCACTGCATCTTTCAACATGTGGAGGACATTTCTCATACAAATGTGATTTCAAAGGGATGATATAGAAGAGCTAAAAGGGTAGGCTTTCTATGATGTGCTAATTTCATTTAACTCAATTCACATAAATCATAACAGCTTTCCAAAAGTGTAGCACTCTTCTTGCCCCTGAATGGAATACACAACAACTTAGAGGAATCTGAACAGAACTGCAAAAAGTTAAGAAGCAAATAGCACTCAAAATCTCACCTCCCAGAAGCAGCCTCTTCTATTTTCGTGTGTGTGTGTGTGTGTGTGTGTGTGTGTGTGTGTGTGTGTGTGTGTGTAGTGTTATGATAGCCTTGCACATACTAGGCAAGTGCTCAGCTGCTGATCTGCTCCCTGGTATCTGCTTAAACAATTTTAACATATTCAATATTTTATCATACAGTTACATTTGGCCCCATTATTCCCTTAGGCTATAAATGAAAGATCCTTAAATAATTTTCTTAGTGAGGTAAACATGTAAATAAAATAATGTTGAACTTAATTTGGAGCCCAGATATATGACATCACAGACTTTTAAGTCTTTAATTCATTTAAAAATTCAAGTTCTCAACAACCTTGTTTCTTTTAGAGAATTAACAATCTCATCTCAGGGAGGGAAAAAAGATATTTTCCTAGAACCACAAAGTGAATGAATCAAGGAAGAACTAAAACCTCAGTGATCTTCTTTGTTCTTTATCCTTCCTGTAGACTACATTTTCCTTCCAGAAAGTAGACAGACCAACACAGTCTTTAAAAAGGATTAGTTATGAAGCCAGCACCTGTGTCCCCACAGGAAGTAAAGATGGGACTAGCTGGTGAGCCAACACAGAAAAGGACACCTGTTGTTATTGCAGGTTTAAACAAGGTCTTCCGCCAAAGTAAGCAGGGTAACACTTTAGAAACACCTGGAAAAATGGCCTTCAAAGAACTTTAGATGCCAACATCCGAAAGCATGCCAACATTACTTACTGTATTCTGGGATTCTGTCTCCCACCATTTCACTAAATTCATGGCCAAATGTCCTCATTATAAGGTGAAAGCAATATTTACTTAACGCTTGGAGTAGTCCACTTCTACATCTGCAACATCATAACATAACAGAGCTTGAACTTAGATAAAAAAAATGTTTAAATGTTTGTAAACTCAGTTGTGGGAAGTGCAAGCTGGGGCAGCCTCATTGGTTCGCCTCATTTGAAGGTCTACTTAGATGTGTCTCTTTGTGGTGGGAGATCATGAGGCAGAGATAGGATGGAAGACAAAACTCCAAAGAATACAGAGAACAGTCTTGCGTTTTTGAAAAATTAATCTCCTCCCATAGGAATAGACCCTCCTCACACTGTCATTAATATTGTTGAGAATAATGTTTCCAGTGACTTCTCTTTTCAGCATGCTCCATCTTTTAAGGGTTGACCAGCTATCAGCACTGCATCATTAGGGATCAAATTTCTAACTTCCAAATCCTTGGCAGGCTCATTCAAGCTTGCCTAAACTATATTAATACTTCATTATAATTAATACTTACTTTAGTTAATACTTAATGCATACTTAAAATCTCTCTACAGTATTTAAGTGTGTACTTTCAAAGTTGGGTAAGTGGGTGGAAGGAAAGGGGTCAATCCCAAGGGTACTGTGGTACCACAGAAGATGAGCTTCTCCAAAGTAGAAGTTGAAAGAACTCATTTGATTCTCTCCTGTTGTCCAAATAAACACTAGAAATGGTATTTTTTCATTTCTGATTGGGATCAGGTAGAAGAAAGAGCAGAGCTATAATTTTATATTTTCTATAATTTTGTGCTGATGATGTGAAAAAATAATCCACTTATATATGTACATAAAAATGCCTCCTATGGTGGCCAACCATGTCTCTTCACAGCTTAAACAGAGATGTCACTTGCAAGGGTTTACTCCTATTACCAAGCCCAACCTTTTTGTCATCTACGAGGAAGAGTGAGTACAGATATTGGAAGAGTCCATTATTCTCAGAGAGATGTTGTTCTCTCTCCTTTTGAACATAAAGGGAGGAAGTACTGTTTTTTTTGTTGTTGTTGTTGTTGTTTGGTTGGTTTGGTTTTTTGTTTTGTTTTGTTTTGTTTTGTTTTGTTTTGTTTTGCTTTGTTTTGTTTTGTTTTTCGAGACAGGTTTTCTCTGTGTAGCCCTGGCTATACTGAAACTCACTCTGTAGAACAGGCTGGCCTCGAACTCAGAAATTTACCTGCCTCTGCCTCCCAAATGCTGGGACTAATGGCATGTGCCACCACTACCCGGCCAGTAAGTACTATTTAAGATGCTTGGTAGGACCTAAACAATTAACTATTACAAATGGGAAGCAAAGGAAAATGTCTCCATTTGTGGCCTTCATTGACATAATGACTTGCCTTGTAATTACCAGAGCAGGAAGCTAGACATAAGCACAGGTGGTACTGTTGTACTTCTAGGTAGATAGGTATGCATAGAATAATATAATTTGTATTTTTACATTCTATTCTTGCTTCCTGTTCCCATGGCCACTTACTTTATTGGCATACAGGTCTTTTATTTTTATTTTTAAATTGGCTATTTTATTTATTTACATTTCAAATGTTATCCCTTTTCCTGGTTTTCCCTCTGTAAACCCCTATCCCATGCCCCCTTACCCTGCTTCTATGAGGGTGCTCCCTCACCCACCTACCCACTTCCACCTCACCACCCTAGCATTCCTCTACACTGGGGCATCAAGCCTTCACAGGACCAAGGGCCTCCCCTCCCATTGATGCCAGATAAGGCCCCTTCAACTCCTTCAGTCCTTCCCCTAACTCCTTCATTGGGGTCCCTGGCTCTGTCAGATGGTTGGCTTCAAGGATCTGCATCTGTATTAGTGAGAATCTGGCAAAGCCTCTCAGGAGACAGCTGTACCAGGCTCCTGTCAGCAAGCACTTCTTGGCATCCACAATTGTGTCTGGGATGGGTATCTGCAAGTGGGATGGATCCCCAGGTGGGACAGTCTCTGGTTGTCCTGTCCCTCAGTCTCTGCTCCACTCTTTGTCCCTGTATTTCCTTTAGACAGGAGCAATTCTGGGTTAAAATTTTAGAGGTGGGTGGGTGGCCCCATCCCTCAACCGGGGGCTGTGCCTAACCTCTGGATATGGTCTCAACAGGTTCTCCCTCCTCTTTGTGGGGTATTTCAGCTAATGTCATCCCCATGGGGTTCTGGAAGGCTCTTGCTTTCCTAGCATCTGGGACTTTCTGGTTACTAGCCCCAGTTCCCCATCCCCCATTGCTGCACACCTCTGTTCAATTTCCTAACCCTCTGTCCATCTCCTCCATCTCCCATACCTGATTCTTCCCCTCTTTCCCCCTCCCCCTCTTTTCTTCCTCCTAAGTCTATCCCACCCTCTACTTCCCTTGATTATTTTGTTCTGCCTTCTAAGTAGGACTGAAGCATCCACTCTTTGGTCTTCCTTCCTCTTGAGCTTCATGTGGTCTGTGGCATACAGGTCTTTGATCCAAAGGGAGGACACAGAACAACTTCCCCAATAGGCAAAAAGCAGAGGCTGTACATGCCTGCCTTGAATGCCCTCATCCTGTGTAACACCTAGAAGAGAAGGAAGCTGTAGGGCTGATGGGCTGATTGGGATAAATGATACAGTGCATCAGAGGCAAGCAGACGATTAATACACAGTGGCATCCAGGAAAACATCTCTGCAGAACAGATATTTAGGTATCCAAACGCTATTATTCTCTGTGAGTAGGGATGATGGAAAACTATAGTCCAATCCAGGAAGGATTAATAATAATGGTCTAGACTTATCAGAAGGTCAGATGATTCCACCAGCTGCAACCATTCCACTGCAACCAGCTAAAGCACATGTTGGGGCAAAGGGGCTATGGAGTAGATAGTATAACGAGATCATAATAAATCTCATTATATCAAGTATATACGATTAGGCTTTATTAGTAGCTTATGTATTGACGTTCACTAAGAAATAGAACAATTAAATAATGTGCCTATATGCAAAAGTAATTATTATGAAGAACTGTTTGATGGTACTTTTCTTAGTTTGCTTCTGTTGCTATGGTAAAACACTGACCAAAACCAACTTGGGAAGGGAAAGATTTATGTCTCTTATAGTTTATAGTCTATCATTAAAGGAAGCCAAGGTAGTAACTTAACCATTTGAAGCAGAATCCACAGTGTAACACTGCTTTCTGGCTCATCCCCAGAATCATATTCAGCTGCTTTTCTTATGCCATCCAGGGCCAATCTCTCCCACATCAATCGCCAGTCATACACAGATGTGCCCATAGGTCAATCTAATGGAGGAAAGCAGGTTTCTTCTCAGGTGTATCAAGCTGACAACCAAGTTGCCTCATCGTGATGTTATGGAAGAGGGCAATAACCTAATATTTAAAGGTTACATCAACAAGATTTATACTGAGGAAGGCTGAAAACCAGGGTCAAGTCCAAGTTCAACAGCCTTGAAGTTGATAGCATAGTCCTTACCTGAAGGCCAGCAGGATTCAAACTGAAGATGAGCTGTTTTTCTTGGGTGTGAAAATTGAATTTAAATAAATGATACACATGTTGCAAGCTGTCTGGTAGACAGGGTTCTCTCTTGCTCAGTAGATAGTCACTTCTTTATTTAGGCTGTGAATAGATATAATAGAAGTCAAGGCACTTTGTACCCTCACTAATTTATATGTTAATCTTTTCTAAAAATATCATCACAGAATCAGCCAGAATATCTAGGCAAATTGTCAGCATTTCATGGTCCAGTTAGCATCATATGTAAACATAGTATAGTATAGTATCACAGTATAGGATCACACTTGTCATAAGATAGGAGGTTTAAAAAATGGTAGATATTAGTTGTTCTTAGAATTTGGGATATATTGGAAGACTTTATTTTATAAGTTTTATGCTTCTTTTCATAAAAATATAAGTCCTCAATAAATAAATTCTAAAGGATAACGAGGATAGGTGTCTTTTCATAATGTGTTACTTGCTACAGACATGCTAGCTCGGTTAAGTTCTATGAGTTGCAACTTAAAAAGTTTAAATACTGTGTTTTCCAAAATCATCATTCATGAAGAGTTTCAGAGAACTTTTACGCTAAGATTCACCTATGAGTCACCTGTTCAACACTTCAAAGGTGTTGGTTAACAAGTTCTATGCATCTATATCTGTAGACATATGCCTGAGCATCTGGTCTTTGGAGATATGCATACCTACATAATTCTAAAGGCCTTTGATAAGTATGGAATAATTTAACCAACTTTGTGAATTTAATTAAGCCTTTATCCACATGGTGTGTTAGAAGACATGGTGGTTTATACAAACACTATAATCTAGAAGAGAGGAAATCATCTATCTTTTTTACAAAATGGAAACCAGGTTCACAGGGCAACTGGGACATTTTGCTTGTCAGCAAAATAAATGTATACTATTCTGAATTTTTGAATTGGTAATAAGCTGCCTTTTTATAATAATTAATGGTAATTAACCTTTTAAAGCTTCATCGCTTATGTGGCCATCTCTGGCAGACAGCTCTTAAAGACAAAATGGAAAGTGGACAGTGGAAAAGACATTCCTCAGGACTCACAGGTCCTGAAAAGTAGAAAATCATGTTTCTCTGTGGTGATCCTGCAGATTCGAAGAGCTGCAGAGAATTTCAGACAGGAAGGAAATACATGTTTGGGCTATATGATGGGGGGCTTTCATCCTGAGAGGACCACTGGGCTAAATGTCAGAGCCATCCACATCCACCACCAACAACTGTATGCCTTCAGTAGTCTTTTCCCTGATTTACAAAAGGGATGTGTAATGCCATTTTTAATGAAGGACCCTTAATTGGAGAAAGATAAGGCTTCTCAAACACATAGCGAGCATCCTATAAAACAATTTCCAATATATTGGCAATGTTCCTTCATCTTAAGATGCTAAACTGGATCCATAGCACATTGTATATCTTTGTCTAGGCCACGCTTTTCTATCTCTGACATTCATAATATAACTCAGTGATGGTTAGAAAGAAGAGTCTACCCATGGTGTCCTTAGAACCAACACCTGTGTAAAGGAAGAAAGTAAAGCAAGATTTGGCAAAGAAAAATACTTGAGCTATAACATGACCACAAAGAGAGACTATGCTTATACAAAAGCAAGCCCTACAGCAAGAATCAGTTCTGAATCAAGATCCACAGGCCAGTTTTTCACAATGGCAGTAGAAAATCATTGTATCTCTGTTGCCCCAAAGCATGACAGCCTTAAACCAGGTCATTCTGAGGACCCAAGAGAACTTTAAAAAGGGCAAAAATGTTCTCATTATTTGTAAATGGAACATTTCATTTTGTTTTTACTAGAACATGTCATCTCCAGCAAAGAGGCTGTCAGGAAGTTCATCACAGAAGCTTTAACATTCATAGTTATTGAACAACTATGTCTTATGAAGGTCTTCTTGAGGCTTGTCCACCTCTATCATATTTACAATCAATTTTATCCTATTAAATAGGTATTCATATAGATATTTGTTATATGAGGAGAATGAGACATAGTAAGTTGTACAAAACAAATACAATCAACGGTCAAGGTGTTCAGTCAATATAAATGTTTACCCATTGATGAACAGATTTAAAAATGTGACATACATATGTAATAGAATGTGATACAGTCATAAAAATAACAAGAGTTTTGTCATTTGTGATGTCATGGATTGAACTGGAAAGTAGTGCAGTAAGGAAAATAAAGCTGCCACAGACACACTAATATCACATGACCTCACTCACATGTGGCATCCAAGGGCTGCCATCATAGAAGTTGAAGATAGAATGCCAAAATGGCAAGACTAGGGAGAAGACAGGAATGAAGACAGATTGTGAGGAGTTACTGAGCTCCATCTGTATGGGGTCTGATGCTCTGTTATGCTCTGGTCAGTACAGACAAGATGCTGTACTATACAATAAAAAAAAAAAAGACAGCAAATGCTGCAAATAAACTCTAAACATTTGAAGAAATAGATATACTAACCCTCCCTTAAACATTAATGAAATATGCAAAATATGTAAATTTTAAAAGAATCTTAATGTAAAATTAAAATACGAAAATATTTAAATCTGTTCTGTAGCACTATTCAGTGGTAACTCCAATATGTCTAAGAGTTTGTACCAAGTAGGAGACTTATTTTCCTAATCGTTACTAGAAGAGTGGTTTTCCTCTCCCCATTTCAGATTCGATTTCTCTGTATGAGTCATTCCAGACTAGGACTTCACAAGTTCCCAGCCAAATGAAAGTATTTGTGAACGTGTGTGTGTGTGTGTGTGTGTGTGTGTGTGTGTGTGTGTGTGTGTGTGTGTGTGTGTGTGTGTGTTCTTAGAGCACGAGGCTAAGTCTATGATCTTGCAGAAACGGCTGATCTTCCCTTGGCTTCCCATCTTCTTCCCTTAGCAGTAACATGAGAAGGATAATGCATCTATCACATGTATGGTTTGATATTAAAACATTTAAACTGTGTGTAGTGACTTGCACCTATACTCCAGCATTTGGGAGACTATGCCAGAAAGATTGCTTTCAGTTTGAGGCCAGCCCGAGTTACATACTTAATTCCAAGCTGGCATTGATTATTGAATGATACCCTGTATCCCCAAAACAAACAAACAAAATTAATATACACATATGTGTTAATATATACAAATCATACTTAAAAGTATGCCAGGTATATGGTAGGAGATATGTGCTTGCTGTGATCTGTATATCTAATAACTTATGTATGAATGCATCATGACTTTGGTCATGCGTTCACTGGTTTTCTTATTTGTCAACATCATAAAGGCAGAGACTGTACAGTGCTTGCATGGATACATAATGGTCCAGTACATTCTGCCTGATATAGAACATTACATTGAATCGCATTTCAATACCAAGTAACCAAGTGTTCTCCTTCACAGCCATGCATGTGACTTCATGCACCCTCCTAGAAGGTTATTGTCACGTCTCACTTCAGATTTGAAGTCAGACAGTTTGGAAATCAAGTCAAATCCATGTCCAGGTGTCGCTTCTTACTGAACTAGTTCTAGATTCTGTCTCTCCACTTATGACATGAAGATGGACAGCGTGGCTATGCCATATATTTATAAATAAAATTAAATGTGGTATGCAAATTATTACTGTAAGGTGGGGCACGTAGCTATTTTTTGTGCAAATACTAGCTTTGGTAATAACACTGGCATGTCAGCATGCCAGTCATTTTATTATTGGTATTAATCATTATTGCTTAGATTAAAAAAAAGCACTGCATTTAAAGTAGAATGTTACTTACATATGTTCTGTTGCTATGAAAGACCACCTGACATGGTCAACTTAAAACGATGAAGCATTTCTTTCCATTCACAGTTCCAGAACTTTCAGTCTGTTGTTGCTTGCCCTGGTCTTTTCAGGCCTGTGAGGAGGCTAAACCCAATGGTAGGCACATGCAGTAGAGCAAAGCACTCACCTCTTGGTAGACAAGTTGTAAAGAGAGCAAGCGAGCTCTTCTAATAAAGCCAGTGACACTGTGAACTCGTCAATGGATCAACTGATGAATGAGGTTGGAGCCCTGGCAATGCTAGAAATTCCAAGTGCTGCACCTCTGTATACTGTTGCATTGCTTCCAATACATAAGCATGGGGGGGGCAGTTTGGATTCAAGCCATGGATAACATTATAGCAGAAACAGGATAGGCATTGAGTTCCTATATATTATTTCTTAAGCCTTAATAAATTGCTTAATTTTCGCATGTGTGCAGGCTTTCTGATTTTTACTTGCAAAACATGAACAGTAATAATGCATAGATTTTAGAGGCAAATGGGTTTCTGTATCTGAAGTCCTTCCTATAGCAGTAGAGAGTCATAGTAGTTATACTCTGTGGGCTCTGATTCATCCTGTCTATGTGCAGCACAGCACATTGCAGAATCAAGGAAGATGTGTTTCGCCAGCACATAGTGGGCTTTCAGCAGACTGAAGCTTCCCATTACCAGCCACTGAGCAGACAGCTGACTCTCAGCAAAAATCCACATAATGCTCAGGAGAAAGGTAAATGGCAGGGAAAGGCTGTGACAAAAGCTGCCTTAATGAGACATCCTGTTAGCTCTGGCTGCTCCCAGGTCAGGCTGCTTATGTGGGGACAAGAGCACTAATGGACTAGGTAGTTGTGTATTTCCATCTGGCTAGGCACTGGGTTTTTAATGAAGCAAGCTGTCCACAGACTTGGGCAGACAGTGGGGGGAAGGACAGAAAAGGAGGGAGGAAGGGAGGGATTGGGAGAGAGAGAGAGAGAGAGAGAGAGAGAGAGAGAGAGAGAGAGAGAGAGAGAGAGAATCTCCAATGGCAAACAGTTTCATTCTAAAATAGAGTGGAGAAAGAGAAAGATGGCAGCACAGGAAGGCTTGACATCCTGTGATTTACATCAATTGGAGAGAAGCAGACAGAGACCTTCCCACCCCTGCAGTGGACCCTTGCACAGGGCCGGAAGAAGAACAAATTGTTCTGCTTTTCCAAGGGCCTCTAATACCCTCTAATACCCTCCACAGCTTGAACAAAGACTAGTGTCAGCTGCCTGACTTCTTAATGATGAATAATTCATACACATCAAAGCGGCCCTCACAAAGTATTTTTCCTGCAGCCTCAAAGACAATGAAACAACAGCAAAAAGGCCAGAAGGGGATTTTTTTTTTTTCAAATCACATCATCTCTCTTATCTCTCCTCCCTCTTTCCCTCCTCTGCAATATCCATGGTTGGACTGGATTAAAATGAGCTGCAATGCCTTTTTACAAAATCACTAAACTGCTCCAATTTCTTTCCTTTCCCACACAGTGGCAAACTCCTACTCATACTTCAGTTCCCAGCTCAAATACTGCCATAAGCTGAATTAAACCCTGCCACCCATATGCTTTCTTTACTAGGCTCAATATGAAAATCTTCTTTAAATTTCTAGTTTAGAATTAAAACCTTAGAATTATCAAGCACTCATTATAAAATCTGAGATACAGTAGGCTCTCAACTAATGTTCATGGAATAGTAATGACTTGTAATTCAAAAAAAAAATAAGAAAGAAAGAGAGAGAGGAAAGGAGGGAAGGAAGGAAGGGAGAGAGGAAGGGAGAAAGGAAGGAAATTATCCAGGTTGGTTCCAGGAACACATGTGGTGGCATAAATTGCCAGGAACTCTAGCTGGAGGAATGGGGCACCCTCTTCTGACCTCCATGGACACAAGGCACACATAGAGTGTGCTTACATACTTGTAGGCAAAACACTCATACACATAAAATAAACAAGTCATTTAAAAAATTAAACAAAAACATTGAAATGAACCACAGGAATCCCCTTGCATATTAAGTCAATGAAAATGAAAACAAGATGACAGGAATATTTTACAAACCTCAAATATCATGGACCATTATTCTTATCTCTTAGCATTTCCTAGGAATTGGAATCACAGGTTTAGAAAGGCACAGAGCTGCGAGATCTGTTTGGAGAGCTTACCAACTCTCTTTTGGTGGGCAAATCTTTTTAGTGAGAGGTATTTGTCGAAGCAGAGATAAAAATTAAAGTGTCAGCATGACGATCTAGGTTAGTTTTATAGTCCGTCTTAAAATACAAACTCCTTCTCCTCCCTTTCTTTTTGATCATCCTGAATGACAATTTACTACAGATGTACACACATGAGCATGCAGATGTTACTCACATTCTATATTTCTCAACTTTCTACTGCTTCAGTAAAATACCATTTCAGTGTCGAGGAGGGAACATATTTCCTTTGTAGAGGGAATGCTTGTAATCAAGGGGGGGAAAAGAGAGGCATTTTAAGCTAGCCTCTATTTATTCAGTGAGTGAATTACAATGCATGGGGCACATGAGATACTGTGCTCAGCAGCACTAAGGAAACTCATGGACCATGATATTTAAGTCTTCCTCCTACAGACCTCATCATCCCACTAGGGAAAAGATATGCGCAATGATTACTTCTAAATATTTTCAGCTTTATAGATGAGTATCATTATAGTTTTGTAAGAAGCATCCTGGCTAATTCTCTCTGGCAATTTAGACATTAATTCATAGAGGAGATGAATTTGAATCTGATTCTTGAAAGACATAAGAAAGCACATTCTCCAGTAGAAGAATGACAGTGAGACCCATCTGAAATTAATGGTGCTTTCAAAGGCCTGGGGTTGGGCACCCTATAGATTGAAAGTCCCAGGTTGCTGGGGTTCCAGATCTATAACAAGAAGTGAAGCTGATGGAGCAAAAGAAACCAGAGGATGCTGTTGCTAAGAGCCTTGCATTACCAATGAGTATTATGGCATTTTGTAAGTCTAGGATGAGTAAGGAGGGAAGCATCTAGGAATTAGGCACTTCCTTCAAGTGAATAAAATGATAAGACCAAGACTATGATAGAGGGAAATGAAGGTAGGGGAGACTACCAAAGGTCACTGAGATCCTCTGAGGATAAAGGAATTAACAAGAAGACTAGGCAGGATGGTAGAAGGGGATATCAAGCTTACGAGGAAGCTTTTGCAGTATTAGGTATGATTTCAAGAGATCTAATGCTATGCTCCAGTTCATTTAAGATGGACCATGACTAATATGGGTAGAATATTTGGGGTGAGGAAACAGAGACAGAGAGGTCTAGGCCACATACCACACAAGAGGGATGGATTTTAAAGCAGGATGGGAGTCTTAGTTTGATCACGCTACTACAATAAAATACTGTTAATTAACCAAGTAGTTTATAAACAACAGAAGTTTTTATGTCTCAGGGTTCTAGTGTCTTGGAGTCCAAGTTACCTGCAGACTAAGCATTTAGCAAAAGTTTACTCTCTGCTTCAGAGGTAGAGCTGTCTGAATGCACCATTACATTTGTAGAAGGGATGTGTTAACCTCTCGGATATTTTTCACAAGGTCAATAATCTCACTAACTTAGGACACACCCTCATGTCCCCACTACCTTTCAAACATACCCTCAACTTTGGGGCTAGCTTTTCACTAAGGAACAGATATCTGGAGCATAGCCACCAACTAGATCAGGATATTTTCTGTAACTAGCTTCAGGATCATATACCTAATTTGGAAAGATTGCTTTGTAAAGACCAACATTTCAAGAATGTAGTAACTATTGCTGGAAAACTAATAAAGGGGGTAGGAGGATGCATCATACTTCTTCTGACCTCCCTAACTCAATATGTTGGGTCTCTCAGCCAATCAGCAACTGAGATTTACCATCCATGAAATTAACTTTCTTCTGCCATTTGTTACAGAACCAACAGGAGGAAGAGAGATGGCCAGTGGTATATGTACAGTTTGGAGTAAAGACTTGGTAGGATAGAGGAAGAGAAACAGAGTTATTCAGATAGGGGAGCAAAGGCTATGACTAGGAGAGGTATGGCTAAACCATTATGATTGTGATGAATTATGTATCAGGAACCAGGAAACCAGTAGTGAAATGCTTTAGAAATGATGATAAAGGTCAAGGTTAAGGTCAAGGTTGATACCCTTCTGTTAGCCTGACTCCTTATTAGGGTAAAAGTGGATCCTTTCTGAACAATTTTATGTTTATGCCCTAAACACCACTTCTAAGAAAAGTACAATATAGCTTCTCTATAAGCCTGACATGATGAGGAAGATGATGTAACCACGTAGAAAGTCTGCCACTGGCTACATCAACTGAAGAAAACAAATATTTTCCTTGTTAAACATTTATATTTTCTCATATATACTTCTAAAATGAAGATTGTTGGCTCTTCATCCCTTAAGTTACTAACAAAGACAAACTGAGGGTGTACTCTCTGCTAGGGACTGGCTGTGAGACTGGGAATACCAGAGAGTAAGAGCAGGCACGATTCCTTTTCCCATGAAATTTGCAATCTACCAAGGGAATGATAGACATTAATGTAATAATCATAAATTTTAATAATTAACTCACGCTGAGATTAAACCTTAAATGAGGAAACAAATTATTCTGAGTTCAGGCAACAAGCAGATATCACCTTGACTGAGAAAGGAGATTAAAATTTCCCTTCAGAATAAGACTTCGGTTGTGCTCAGAAAGGTGGGGTGGTTGATGAAAACACCATGTCTAAGGCACAGCCTGTGCCAAGTAACTGTGGCCAAAAGCCCATAAAGAGTTATGCTATGGAAGGGAGTATGGGAAATGGGTGGAAACAGAAAGAGGGGGCAAGGTTTATTAATGTATTTATGTATAATGCATCTTGAGTGTTTGCCTGTAAGTATGTATGTATGCCACATGTAATCCTGGGGCCTGGAGAGGCCAGAAGAGGGCATTGGATCCCTTGGAGCTAGAATTAGAAGTGTTTGTAAATAGCTTCTAATTCCTACCTCCCAGTCTTATGAGGGTGCTGGGAATGCAACTTGTGTTGTCTGAAAGAATAGCCAAAGCTCTTAACTGCTGGGACACCTCTCCAGACCTAGAGAAGGGGAATGTTTGTAAAAGAGGCTCAACTAACATTAAAGAAAGATCCAAACAAGTGCCATACTGTTTTCTGTGCTTTACAATTACTAATATTATCATAGCAATGGGTTTCCAAAGGTAACTTGCATTGTTTTACTGGTTTAAAATATATGCACTACTCTTCTTCCTTGGCCATTTATTTAACCTGGCTCTCCACACAATGGTTTTTGACCAAAGCTTTATGCCTGGTTCTGAGAAGGAAGCCAAGCATGGATACCCCAGACAAGTTTGCAAACTTAAGGAATTCATGTTTAGAGAAAAGGGAAGGGAGCAGATGCTGATGAATTATGGAGACGGTGGTAGGAGAAAGACAAACCAGAGGGCTAAAAGGGTAGAGCGTCTCGGCAGCTCATAGAAGGTGGAGGGACATGGATAGGTGCCCAGTGAGTGACATCTAACTTCAAATGACGGAGAGACAGCTTTCATCTGCTACATGCTTCCTGGGAGCCAAGCACTGGGAGGGGCTTTTAATTTCAGCAATGTCAGAAGCCTTCAAACCTGCCATTTTCTTATCTTTCTTCTAACCACATGGAAACTGGGAATCAGGAGCTCTGAGCAATTTGGTGACAGTCCAATAGTGAAGACAAGGTGGAAACCAGGCCTAGAATCCATTGGCATAAAATAGGCAATGGGATTAAATTGTTAGTTTCACGTCAAAATATTAAAACAGCAGATGTGTTGACTTATAATAACTTCAGCTACTTGTAGAAATATTTGAAGACCTGCAAGCATAGCATCTTCACCAAATTTAGGAATAAGAGCTTGAGCCAAAATAATACTACCTCCACCCTTAAATTAGTGGAAACTCTCATGCTCTAGGCAGAAGCAGGAGATGAATAATGCATATGCATCAGAGAGCACATTAGCACTTACACTATCCAAAGGACCTGTTTTTATATCATTTGATTTTTTCTTCTCTCCCCCTGTAATTACTTCATTTCGGCAAAATTATGATTTAACAACTGAAACAGTCACTTAAGCACTGATATTTTGCAAGCACCTTTCCAACATTTCTACCAACATTCTGGGCTCCAAAGAGAAGAGAATGAATGATCGCTTCGGGGCTCAACTCTACCACATAGCAGTGCGCAGCCATCCATTACAGAAGTTTCGGTGCTTAAATTCTGCCCTGGTTATCATGCTGCCCCCGTCCGTAGGCTGTTAAGAGACGTCAAGGTATGATTATTATAGGGCTAGGAGGAGAAGAGATTGGCATTTTTTTAATCATAGAGAAACTGGCGTGGTGTGGAGATATTTGAACTGTACACTGTAATCATCCTCCCTCCCAGAAAACTGAACCTTGTCCTCTGAAAGCCTCTTTCTTTCTGAGTCTTTACCATCTAGATGAGGAGAGAAAATGCATCCCAAAGCCTCAAGATAAAATGCAAACCCTAATTGTTCCCATGTTTCCTGCAGATTGGAAATTCCTGCCTGTGTTTCCTTTCCGTGAAAGCCTTGTTAACTCAGCACATGTAAATAATCAAATGTACATAGTGGCCAGTGAGTGTTTCCTTTGTAAAATGTCTATTAACTCTGAGCACTGAGTACAAATAGTGGTTTGTACTTACAGAATTACACACTCTTGTTTCTGGAAGGAATCGTATAGAGTGCGCCTAGGTTTCGGGATTTGACAATTCAGAAGCCTGGAGCCCAGATGGGAAATAGGAACTGGCCAAGCTTGGAAGATAACACATCAGCTTTGTGAATGAATAAGCTGCAGTTGTTTTAACTCTGCTGCATTGATTTACCCTAAATTAGCCTTGCATTTTGTACTAAACAGTATGGCCCCTTGCTTCCAAATCAAAGGCATAATCAATCATAATTTGCAAGGCACACATTTTGAGAGGTAGGCAATGAAAGTCCCCAATGCAGTCACATTTAAATTTGCTGGGAGCCACTGATTTGGAAAAAGGAAACTCTTAAAGTGTAGGTCATGAACACGCACACTGATTGAAAACCTTGTCAAGTGAATGGAATCTACAGCTGCAGTCTGCATTTGTTTTTTTCCAAGAAAGGACAGACGATAACTATTTTAGGTTTGTCATATTGGAGCAACTACTCATGTCTGCCTTGATAACAGCAGAGCAGTCATGGGCAACACAGAAACAGCTCTGTCTGAATTCCAATACAATTTTATAATTTAATATACTTTCACCTGCTATAAAATCTTTTAATTTTTCTACTTTAAAAATAATTTCAAAGCTTCTTCTCTGTTCCTAGTGATACATAAACAGGCATGGGCTGTGTTTGTCCTTTTTGCTGTACCTCTCTGAATTGTGACAAAGAGAGATATGCTCAGAGCTGGTTCTGACTGTAGTTTATTCTATTAACAAATACACACTTTGTCAGTAAGACATGATTCATCATTTGGGTAAATGTTGGTTTTCATTACATTCCATAGGGAAAAAATGAGACATTTCCTTGTAAAGAAGCCTCTAAAATATTTCAAAATGCTTAGAGCAGAAAATCTTCAAGGTTTCATTTGTCTTCAAGTCAAGGACAAAAAGCATACTAGGAGGCCCACATTATCAGCTCCTGATAAGTGTTCTTTGGGTAAACAAAATTATGCTATACCTGTGATCCTGGATTTTCATTGTAGACTTCAAAGTTTCAAGTTTGTTTCATCTTCATCTTCAGTGTTTTTGAATATTCATTCATTCATTCATTCAGCGAATCTTCATCTTCAGTGTTTTGGAATATTCATTCATTCATTCATTCATTCATTCACTCAATATGCTGTATCTCCAAGATCTGAAAGAAGCTTTGTTAGTGTCTCAATACATGTACATACACATTCATGCATTTATTCAACACCTAAAGAGTAATAACTGAGTACACTGAGTACAAACTGGAGATAAGGCAGTTGGAGTCCTGGCCTTCTGGAATATTCACCCCATTTGAGGGTATTGTTAGCCCATGACAACAATCATGTGAATAACTTACACTGTGCTCTTTTGTAAAAGAACAAGGCCCTGCTACTTAGTCTATTTTTGCTTGGCTACTTCCTCTCAAACTCTTCATCCTCTTAATTCATCCTGTGAGTGCTGGGATGACAGGCAGTGTTATCAACCAGGATCCAATATTTGCAGCTCTGACAAGGGCTAGTAAAGGATGCAAATGGCCCTTCACTCTAATCACCCTGGATCCCAACCCCCAAACAAGATGAACATCCGTGTTGACCCCTTGGCTATAATGGTCCTGCTCCTCAAATCTTAGACACTAGTTACATGTAAAGGTTTCTTGAATGAGTCACTTCTCTTTAATGCAGAATGTAATTCCACCTGCCCAAGCTGAGCTGCTTGTATGTGTTACTGTGCTTGCTCCAACACACATGGATGGCTATAACTTGTTTAGTATTGCCAGCCACTATACTGGCTGCCAAGAACAGAGTTGGGCTCAGCAGATGCAGTGTTGGATTGGTACATGAATATATGAATAAAAGCATGCTTGTGTCATGAAAACAGGCCAAATTCATGATGCATGGAGAGTCACTCAAATAGATGCTTATATTGTGCATGGAACATGGCCCAGCACTTAGTTGATTCTTGTCAGTCGTTCCTCTACTTTCAACCTGCTAGCACACGCACCTTAAGTCTAGACCAATTGCTCTTTACTCATGACAATGCACCTTTCGGAAGGTCAAGTCGATTACTTTTAGTATTTCTCTTTTGTAAGTTCAGAGATTGTCGTCCAACCAGTCTTGTTCAGTCTGACTCTACTCTTAGCCATTGCAGGAAGAAAGGCCTTCTTCTTTGGATGGCAGGGATGGGAAGGAAGCAATGATTTTCTGCATTCCACAGAGTCAGGTTACAACATTCCTCCTTGTCAAAAGATGACACCATTTAACCCCAATTAAGTCGCATCTTAAGTTCAAAACTTCTGCTTCACTAACATGAATCAATACCCTACTTTATCAATTATTTAAATCCAAACCAATGCCACTCCTTGACATGTTTTGGACATCTTATTAAAATTCTGCCAAATGGAACATTACCGGGAACCAGATAATGATCCTGTCGGAAGTGTCAGTGCCATAGACTGACCATAAGAGTTTGCTTCTGTGTTTTCTCTCAGCCACAGAGAGGAAACTATTTGATGGTGAAAATGGACCAGCAGGAATGACAGGCAAGGAAAGGTAATAGGAGGAAGATATGAACAAGCCCAATGGCAGGCATGGAGAAAACTGTCATTATGAAATCCATTGTTTTATATGCTAACTTTTAAAAAGATAACGAAAATTCAGAACTATAAAATACACAGCAAACAAAAGTAAGTTATTTTCTTTTAAAGTTGAGTAAAATTTGCAAGATAGTTTCCCTAGAGAGGAAAGAAGAATCAAGGTCCAGATAGACACTCTAAGACCTCCTAGGGTTTTTTAATTCTGAACATTAATGAAAAACACCTAACAGAATATGAATGAGCAACTAATGAAAGATTTGGAAATATATTCCTACCTCTTCTCCTTTCTTCCTTGGAAGGATTCCAATCAACTGGGGAGGAGGTGATGTGCTTAGAGTTTTGAGGAAAGTGGAATAATATGATGGTTAGCTCTAATTATTAACTTGACAAAACCTAAGATCACATGGAAAGAGTGATTTCCAAGAGAGGACTGTTTTATGTCGGATTGGTCTGTGGGTATGTGTGGGGTAGATACATGTATATGTATGCATGAGGTGGGGGTGGGGACTTGATTGCCTTAATTAATGTGATAAGACCCACACTTAATGTAGGCAACACCTTTCAAGTCACCCAGGTGAATAACTACCAGGTTCTTGGTGTCTCCATTGTGAGACAGCCAGTGTTAGCCTACTCCAAATTCATCTTGTAAACCAATCAAATAAATTGTTTTTAATATATCTTCATTCTATTGGTTCTGATTGTCTAGAAACCCTGACTGGTGCAGTCTGGCAGCAATGTTAAGAGGTACGTTGCTTCCAGAAGTTGCGACTGCATGAACTTCACTGCAGACTGTACAACCATAGGTCATTCTGTACAACCATAGTCATTCACCTACTCCACACTTGTTCTTCTATATGGCATATGAATCATTACAACAAAGACTTCTGTGTATACTACACAGAAACAATCATACATGGAGAGAATGGTTCCAAGAATATAGCAAGGGTCAAATGGACATTAGCTAACATACTATTGCACACACAAGTGGACATTTCAATTTGTCCAAAGACCCAGATTGATTGGAGTGATTTTTAAAGTTTTATTTCACTTATTGACTCACTCATGTGTTCAATAGATATCCATCAAGCATCTTTTAGATACTGAAAACTGTGTCATATCCCCAGGAAGAGACAGTAAGTAAGCAAAGCACAGCTGTCCTTCTTGAGAAGTTGAAAGTGCCCCCTAACCTTTACAAGTAAATATTTCAGTTTTCAGTGCAGATATTAAAACAACCCCAGGCTTTTCTCTGGTGTGAGCAGTTCATCTGCCAAAAATTTCCTTCTGCATTTGGCACATTGTAGTTGCTCAGTCAATGCCAATTAAACAAATAAAATGTTAAGTTAAGTTAAGTGAGTGGATAGGTAAGGGGAATGAATGTATTCTCTCCCAGAACACTGAGGTGTAAGTCAGAAAAAGCAAGACTTCCCTTCCCCCCCCCTTTTTCTGTGTGTTTCTGTGTAGGTGTGTGTGTGTGTGTGTGTGTGTGTGTGTGTGTGTGTGTGTGTGTGTGTGTGTGTGTATCTGTATTTGTATGCCTGCTTTGCTTAATCTACTCTCAGTGAAAGAAAGTATCCCATGGAGATTTTACCATGTTTAGTTCCAGATTTGGTGGTGAAACTTTTTAAACCCAGTTGTCATGACAACCATGTTACTGAGACAATTAGCTACTAACTTGAGTGGATGGGAGGATCCACTTCTTTTGAAGGTTTAGATGGAGGAGAGTCATGCTCAACTCTGATCCCTGAAGTCACAGTCACCCCTCTCAGAAGGAGGCTTCAAATGCATTTCCCCTTCTTCTATAGGCTTTGCCTAATGCTTCTATATTGAAGTGCCACAAACTGGGAAGTAGAAACCACACTGGGAGGCAGAAGGCTTGCTTTTTGATTATCCTGGAAGCTTGGAGCCAAGAGGCATGTAGGGGTGGTTCTCATTTAGATCTTTAACTTGAGGGAGGGGCACATCTAATCTTCTTCTCCCTTGGCTTGGGGATGGTAGTCCTCATGCTCAGATTCCATTCTCTCTCTGTCTTCACAGCCTCTTTCCTTCATGTGTATCTCTGCTCAAATCCATATTGCTTTTACTAATATGGATATTTGTCATGATGGACAGGATGCCACTCTAATGACTTCATGTTAATAAAAGCATCTCTGATACAGTCAGTCTCCCCCACCTCCAAATAAAGTGGTCATATTCTTTGACACAAAAGTTCAGAGCTTCAGTGTGTGGTTTGAATAGAGACAAAAATTCAGAATATAACTTTCTTACTGCCAGGAAAAAGTAGAAGTTATGCCTCCTCCCTGTAAGTGACTGCCAAGGCAGTATATATGTGCTATCAACAGTTCCATCTAACTAGAGGAAAAGTGAGATGGTGAAGAGAACCTACTGGCCTTGGGTCATAGAACTAAGAGATTTGTAGCATAGTGATATGCTAATAGCCATTTTAAAAAATTAAATTGTTTCCAGATGTCTAATATTCTCCTTGGGAGATAGGATCTCACACAAAAGAATATCTAGTGGAATTTTAGAGCTTGGGTCCATTAGAGTAAGGGCAAAGTCCTCCAGATTCGCCCAGTATTAACTTAAAATTAGTTTTGCTCATTCCTGATAGAAACAGAAATAAAAAAAAGCCAAGGTGTGCTTACCTTCCAGGTAGTAAACCTGTATGGCCACAGAAGCTATTTTTTTCTTCCTTCTGAAAGTGAAATGTTAATTTCTCCTCTAAGACCCTCTACAGATTTAGTTTGTAGGCTAATAATGGTTCACTTAAGAACAAGAGAAATGTCATCCCGGCTTTGATGTGTGATCAGTAGAAAGAACTATCTTTAAATTCCCTTTCAAGGGGGCAATGTTTATGAATCCACTTTCAGGATGAGATATAAAGGGATTTGTCAAACCCTGGTGTAGTGATGCAGAAAACAGCAGCCACCTCCCAAACCTTTGGAATGGGAGCTCCCTTTTTTTCATTCTTTCTTTTTTTCTCCAGTGAGCCTCCTCCTCTGTAGCCCTGTCTCAGAGTTGCCCCACTCCCTGAATTCTTAGTCTTCTTCAGGCATCCTTTTCTTTTCTTGCTGCCTATTAATTAACTTATTTGTTTGTCCCTTGCGGCCTTGCTTTGGAAAGTGATGAATACAATGAGAGACTTTCTGCTCACATCATCAATCATAGTCCTAGCTGGGCCTTGACACCCAGAAATGCCAAATATATTGAGCTGCCTGGGTTGGTCATTGGTGCTTTACTTTCAAAGTCTGTGTAAAAGAGGTGATTCAGTTTGATTTCCTGGTAAAGGCTCCCTCACAGCAACTGACCTGTCAACTACACATAGTCTGAAAATAGCACTGTTCAGAAGCAAGTGGGTGACAAAATGTCCTTATTTCTATGTGTTAGACATAGATTTCTTGACTAATAATATCCATATTTTTATAATACATCCACATTTCAAATTAGATATTAAAAAACCCTTTTTCAATGATCAGAAAATCAAATCTCAAGAGAGTTAAATATTCTTGTTAAATTCCTGTAGTATATTTAGGCTCCAAAGTGCACACTCAATGGATGATGGTGCTGAATCTTCCTGAGACACGTTGATTTCACTCATTATAGAAAATCATCAGTAGCCAAGACACAGCTTAGCTATGAGTTTGAGCTGTGAGGGTGACTCTGAAATAATTTACCTTATAAATCACGCAGTATATCAGTGCTCCTAACAGTGCTCTGAGAGGTAAGTGTCTTAGTCAGGGTTTCTATTCCTGCACAAACATCATGACCAAGAAGCAAGTTGGGAGAAAAGGGTTTATTCAGCTTATGTTTCCACACTGTTGTTCATTACTAATGGAAGTCAGGACTGAAACTCAAGCAGGGCAGGAAGCAAGAGCTGATGCAGAGGCCATGGAAGGATGTTTCTTACTGGCTTGCTTGCTTCTCCTGGCTTTCTCACCTGGCTTTCTTATAGAGCCCAAGACTACCAGCCCACAGATGGCACCACCCACAAGAGGCCCTCCCACCTTGATCACTAATTGAGCAAATGCCTTACCGCTGGATCTCATGGAGGCATTTTCTCAACTGAAACTCCTATCTCTGTGATAACTGCAGCACAACACGAAACCAGCCAGTACTGTAAGATTCCCTAGTTTTTCAAATTATTAGGCTTCCTTATATTTAGGATGAACCCTTAAGCAGGTAATTTTTTCACCAGGAGAAAGTTGCTATAACAAAAAAATTGAAGATATAGCATCTAGATTCCGCTGGCTTTTGCTGAGGTTCACCTCCTTCTTGAAAGCAGGTAGGAAGGAAGGTATAAACTCCATTAGTCAAGAACCATGAGTTAAGGCCTATCATCTTGCCTTTGTCTGACTGAGTGGCAGGTGGAACCATGATTAAGTCATAAAAAGCTGTTTGTGAAACAGGTGAGTTCTTTAAATGGATATATGCACTGTAGTTCTAATAGGAAATACTTAATAATTGTGAAGATTTCACAAAAATCACCATTTGCATCAGAGATGCTATGTATTTTAGAATTAAAATTACACTTATTTTAAATGTGTATAGTAGATATTTAAGTGTAATAAGTAAACTTATTTGAGTCTGGTGAGATGGCTTAATGGTTAAGAACATTTGCTGATCCTGAAGAAGGCCAAGTGTTTATTTCTTAGCATCTACATGGTACTTACAACCATTTCTAACTCCAGTTCCAGGGAGTTTTATAGCCTCTTCTAGCCTCCATGGGCAGCAGGCTTGTACATGGTACACAGACATACATGTGGTCAAGACACCCGTATGTACACATAAAATAAAACTTTATTAAAAATTAGAAATGCACTTATTTGGCAGATTAATTGATGGACTCTTACATTGAGGAGACTATTTTTCAATCACAAACTGGTGAAATTGCAAATAAAACCCAAAGTCTGCCTTCACATCAATGTCTTTCCTACAAAATCTCTCATCTCTGATCATCTGAACAATGTACAATGGGTCATACAGACCCAGCCTTGAACCTGACACTGACTCTACAGGAAACACAATCTATGAACTAATCTTCCAACCAGGATATGATGAGGCGAATAAATTGCAATCGTTTCCTCAAAAACACAGTGGGAAGCTCATTGTCACACATGGCAATCAAGTGAACAATGACCTTAATCTATAGAATGTCCTTAAGATTGCCTGAGTCCCAGGAGAGAAGGCAAGCAGTCGGTTAGACTTTCAAGTATAGAATAGGCTATTTCACCATCATTCACTCTCACCTGCCTTGAGAATTTGACTTCTTAGCCCTACACATGGTACACAAATTTCCAGTTCCCATTTGACTAGAGTTCAGGTTTCTAGTCTTGGTTTCTTATGAAGGAAAATGTATTGCTTCACCTAAACAAACAACTATGGTCACATGCTAAACTAGCTATATGGCTGGGTAGTGCATACCTTTGAAGCACTCTGGTCTATTTAGCAGCCATATTGGTTACTCTTTTCTATTTCTGCTCCACTTTAGATATATATGGTGGTGAATAAATGGAGCTCTTAGACTCTTCCTGGAAGGAAGAAGGCACCAACTGTTTAGAAAAAGGTAAACACTAGTCAAAGCTGCAAGATTGGTGGAGCACACCTGTAAACTCAGCACTCAGAAGGTGAAGATGTGAAGATTATGAACTAAAGGCTAGTTTGGGCTACATACATATTTTGTCTTCTCAAAATAAAAGACTAAAATTGGAAGGTAGATGCTAGATCTCACCTCTAGATCAGAATAACTAACACATCTCTGGAAAAGCTACATGTCCCAAAATCTACAACTGATGCTTCACGTGCTCCCTTGCTGAAGCCTTTGGCATATGACTAGTATCTACCCATTTCAGTATGCAATGGACTGTGCACTTATTAGCTGTAAGTCAAGTACCTGAATAAAGGAAGGTACAGTATTACAGGGAACTGAGACAATGGGAGAAGAGCCGTGAAAATTGGGCTAATTGAATACAGAACACTCAGTTCTCTGATAAGGTGATGGTGGCTCTCCAGCTGCAAATCTATTGATTCAAATGTAAACAGTGTTCTCTGTTTCCTATAGGATCAGTAGTAAACCCTAGAGTTCCACTGACTCTTCTTTTATTTAGGGAGCTTTTGCTCTCACAGTTCTTTCTTTAAACCTGGTACTCCACACAAACCCATCTCAACAATGCTCCTAACCTTCACTTTTCCTATCCTCCCCTCGTGTCTTTAATCAATGGAATTCCTAAGCTTCACTAGAGCTCCAGTACCACAGTCAAATTTTCTAGATCTTAACATGATCTAGAAAACGCTCAGTCTTCATTCATTGACCAGGTCATCTATGGCCAGCCTCAACTCCATTCCTCTCCCTGATTAGGGATTATCTGGCCCTCACTCAATGTTCCATGACAAGCTATGCTCTTAGATGATCTATTTTTAATTCTGGGAATGTCTTTTTATGGGCCCAAATTAACAGCTCTGGAACAGCCTTCACTTTGGTTCCATTCTGCTTTCCTAAATGAAAAGGATGAGCTATCATCTTTCTCAGGTGCCTGCCTTCCCATAATTGAAGGCTGTCACTTTGCTGTCATTGGAGTTGCTGAGATCTTCTCTCTGCCTTGAATATTCTAGTAGAATAGATGACTCCCCTGGGGAGAATGATGTGATTTCTTCACTTGCCATTCAAATGAAATGGCCCAGTGCAGAGAAGGACCACAGCTGCAGGCTTTGTCATCTATCACTTCCCTCCCTTCCCCTCCCTTCCTCTCCCCTCCCCTCCCCTCCCTTCCCCTCCCCTCTCCTCCCTTCCCCTCCCCTCCCTTCCCCTCCCCTCCCCTCCCTTCCCCTCCCCTTCCCTCTCCCCTCCCCTCCCCTCTCATCCTCCCCTCTCCTCTTCCTTTCCCTTCTGTGCTGGCTGGTTTTGTATGTCAACTTGACACAGGCTGGAGTTATCACAGAGAAAGGAGTTTCAGTTGGGGAAGTGCCTCTATGAGATCCAGCTGTGGGGCATTTTCTCAATTAGTGATCAAGGTGGAAAGGCCTCTTGTGGGTGGCACCCTCCCTGGGCTGGTAGTCTTGGGTTCTATAAGAGAGCAAGCTGAGCAAGCCAGGGGAAGCCAGCCAGTAAGAAACCTCCCTCCATGGCCTCTGCATCAGTTCCTGCTTCCTGACCTGCTTGAGTTCCAGTCCTGACTTCCTTTAGTAATGAATAGCAACATGGAAGAGTAAACTTAATAAACCCTTTCCTCCCCAACTTGCTTCTTGGTCATGATGTTTGTGCACGAGTAGAAACCCTGACTAAGACACCTTCTCCTTCTTCTCCCCCTCCCCCTCCCCCTCTCCCTCCCCCTCCCCCTCCCCTTCCCCCTGATCTCCTCTCCTCTTTTCTCCTCTCTTCTCTTCTCAGTTGTTTTTACTAATCACATTTAATTCACAACTACCTTTTTCCCAGCTGATGTTGGTCAGGAGGATCATTAGCCAAATAAAGGGCCTGTTCCTCTGCAGGGCTTGTCCTTTAGACAGGCCTCCATCCAGAACTTGGAGAGTACAATTAAGACCTTGATCCCTATAAGCCAATGCAGTTCCCAGCCCACTGTGCTCTCTGCTCCTGTAGAATAGATTGTGTCTTTGTCTTTAAATGTTGAAAGTATAAAAGGCTTGGCAAAATCACAGTATTGAGAGCTGGCCTGAAATATTTAAACAACATATAATTCTATCAGGCCAAGCTGTCACTAATAATAGTTATATTTTACACATCAATGTAATAATAGTTAATATTGATGCTTTGTATTTATCCTCTGACTTTCTTTGGAGGCATTGGCAGAATAAGTCTAGCATCAATATTAAAAAATGAACCCATGAATTAAATAACAATGTGATACACCCCAAACTCCTGAAAATGTACTATAAGGCTTTCTGACAGCATGAAAATGAATAGTTTTGCAAAGCATGAACATTTAACCTATAGAATGACAAGAAAGTCATATGTCAACCATGACTATTCCAAACTCTTACCCTCAGGATCAGTATTAATTTAATTTCAACTCTGTAAAAAAAAAAAGTAGATTTAGTAAATACAGTAATAACACAGGAAAGTCCAGGCAAGGCTAGTAGAGTCTCATGAACAGAGGAGATTGAATACAACCAAAGGAAGGTTTTTGAAAGCTGCTTTCAAACATATATCAAATCAAGTTATATCCCCTACTTGTAAAGGAAAGGCTGTAAATACAGATGAATCTAAGTCTTGGATGCTAAAAGAAGGTATTTACTGGGAATTGAAAAAATTTCCATGTCCCACATCTATCAATGGACTCTATGTCAATCTGAGAAACAACAGTATGTAGAGAGCAGGCTGACATCCCAGTTAATTCCTAAGTACACATTGATGTATAATAATGAAATATGAAACTTTTTTTTGTCAAGAAAGTAATTTGCAGATGAGCTGTCTAATGAACAAACATGCACACACGAGCAGCAAAGTTCCAGTGATGAGCTGTTAGCCGTCACAGCAGTCCCAACAGAAACAATACAGGTTGTAAAACGGAAGTATTCCTAGCCCTTTAAGAAGACCATCAAGTTCTTGGTGCAAGAATAATTCAATGTATTAACAGACTGGCTGTAATTCCTTAAATTGAGAAGGAAAATATGGGTTTAGTTTCTTGTGTTGTTCTCTCTTTCACATCCCAGTTCCCCAATATCTGTATTTTACTGTTCATTTGTCCTATATAGAAGGAATAAAATATGATTTTTAAATAGTTCTTGCCTTTAAGATATGAGAAGATGAGCATCAACAATAAGTAGTTAAGGACTGTGATGGAATGGCACAATGGGAGATAAAGAGCTACAAAGGATCATTGAAAGGATCATACTATGGTGATCGAGAAGCCAACAGAAACAAGATATTATAAACATATTCAACCTTCAGGGAAAGGGCAGCTGAGTTAGTCATTGTTCCCCAGAGAAATGATCTACATAAGCTATATAGATAGATATACTGAGATACTGCTGATAAAGCGATGGGTCGTTCAATCATGGAATCAAAGTTGCATAGCCTTCCATATGGAAGTTGAAGCCCAGAAAAGCTGGTAGTGTCTCAGGCTGTATCTGAAAGCTTGAGAACCAGAGAATCCAATGGTTCAAGCCCAAATCTGAGTCTGGGGACCAGAGAATCAAGAATAGCAGCACCCAATGGCAATAGAAGATAAAAGTCCTAGCTCATGCTGAAGGATCAGATCCAAATATTGTTGTATTTGAACTTCAAAGACATCAATAGTTCCCATCTACACAAAGGAGGACAGATGCTCTCTCAGTTAACCAACACAAATGTCAATCTCAGTCAGAAATCTCAGTCAGTTCTGCATCTGAAGCTATCTGGATACAGCTCAGCTCATCTTAGGGAGATGGCACATAAAATCAACCACCCAATATTTCAAGGTGTGTAAAAGTCCACAGTAAAGTCATCCCTGGAAACAATAGATGTGATGTGCTGTTGATCTAGACCTCAGGGGGAACATCTCTGCTGCCTTTCAACATAGGCATATTTCTAAATGCATATTGTTATCTTACTCATAGTCATTTCTCAATGTAATTCTCATAGTGATACTATTGGATAATATATTAACTATCATGATGTGCAACTTTCTTTGAGCTGTTATTTATGATCACCTTTATGCTGACATTTTTGGATAATTTGGTAGAGTTGTTATACCATTTATCCCAGTCACTGGTTTCCCTATACCAATGGCCGTCTTCTGTACTCTGTGGAAGAGATATTTTTACATACATTTTACCCCAAACCCCAATAGGTTCACCATCTTTCTCACTCACACACTGTGTATCCTTTGTCCAACAACCAGGAAAATAAAATTAGGTTGTGCACCGGGCAGTGATGGCTCACGCCTTTAATCCCAGCACTTGGGAGGCAGAGGCAGGCGGATTTCTGAGTTCGAGGCCAGCCCGGTCTACAGAGTGAGTTCCAGGACAGCCAGGGCTACACAGAGAAACCCTATCTCAGAAAAAAAAAAATTAGGTGGTTCACTGAAGAAGTCAAGGTACATCATGAAGAAGTAGAGAACCCTGTTGCTCTGGTCAAGCATATTCTTGATTAATCTTGAGTCAGCTAATGGCTAGCTATCTGAAAGAATAGAGTCAAAGATGTAATCTCTTTTGGTATCTGCCCACATATACATATACACAACATGTGCACATGTATACGTATACATATACAAAGTGAGCCTTGCTGAAACTGAAGAGCAGCCACAGATAATTCATTCATCTTAAGTCTTGACAATGTTCACTGTTTTAAGAGCTTGAGTTTAAGGGCCTGTTTGTTATGCAGAAGCAGCTAGCTAGCTGATACACAAATATTCCTCACAGCAAACTGTGGACTAGGTCCTATTATTCATTTTCATTTTGCAAAGCAGAACAACAAAAGATTTAGAAAAGTTAACTCATCTGCACTAAATCTCAGGAAGCCAGCAGCATTGTTTTGGGGAGTTAGAACTCTAAAGCACATTGTGACTCTTACACTCTGTGTCCATTATTACCCAAATCTTGCAGCTGAAATATTTCAATCAGACAAATATTAAGCACCAGAAATAAGATGCAAATCAAGATTTCTTGACCCCACTCTCTCAAATGATTTCTATAGCACTGTCCTCTATAGCACAAAGCAACACTAGGAAATAAATATCACCGTAAGGTAAGGTTAAGAACAAATTTGAATGTCAAGGTGGGAATACGGGAGTGGGTGGGTGGGTGGGTGGGAGGTGGAATACCCTCATAGAGGCGGGGGAGGGGGAGAGGATAGGGGGGTTTCCAAAGAGGAGACCTAGAAAGGGGGAAACATTGGAAATGTAAATAAAGTATCAAAAAATAGAAATAAAAGCAAAAATATATATATATTGGACCGGTGTTTATGGTCATAAAATAGCCCTACAATTATGTGTACATGATTGGTGTATGTGTGTCCGTACTCTGGGAAGTTTAAGGTACTGAAAAGGAACTTGAAATAAGCTAAAATCCAGGAATAAATTTAGTATTTGTGTTTTCAACCAAGCATCATTGCTCTGCAGAAAATAGCCCTCTCTTTTGCTCAAGAATAAATTCCGACTGAATAAACTTCAAAAACTTCAGCAGTTAGGTCAGGAAGGTCTCTTCATGCAGAACATAAACACCAACACTGTGGAATCATGAAGTGTTTATATTTTTCTAAATCATAAAATATGTTGGCAAACTTCACTTCCACAAGGACCCCTACCATGAGGATAATCTTAATCCAGCACAAAAGGAAAATATTTACAGGAACCAAGGCCGGCAAGTTGCTCTCCCCTGTGTTATGTGATATACTGCCTACTCTGATTATGTGACAGTTATGGGTATAGTAGAAAAAATGCTTAGGAATATAAATATTAATGCTTAGGTAGTGATTTGTGTAAACTGAATAGCCAAAACAAAAGTAGAGATAAAAGTTTTTTAGATATTTTTTCCTTGTCCACAACATTTATTATTCAGCCCACATGTTTCTCGTCTCCATGCATCCAGATTGAATCTTGAAGCCGTATTTCTCATACAGGGAATTCTCATAAAAAAAAAATACTTTTTTTTTCTTTCTCATTCTTCCTTTTAAAGAATCAAGAAAGAAAAGAGACTGGTTGACAAACTGACATTAAAATATTAAAATCAGGCTGGAGAAAGCTCTTCTTTGAGTATTATGAGTTATCAAGATGAATTTAGTGTGGCATTAATGTATTTATTCTTAAGGCTAGTTTTTGTTCCTGGACAACATTATTTCTCAGGATATCGCATTCCTTTATTGCCTGTAGTTCTTTGTGTAGAGCTGAGGCCTAGTGAGCTTTCCAGATCCACATTAGCAAGTCCATTGTTGTTGTCTTGTGGAGCCCATGCATGATTAGGCAGCCATTTGGTAAAATTTTATGGTTATAGCTTCTGAAGTTTCTACAGTCTCTTTGATCCTCTAAAATAAATTGAAAAGAAGAAGAAGAAGAAGAAGAAGAAGAAGAAGAAGAAGAAGAAGAAGAAGAAGAAGAAGAAGAATTGAAAATTCATAAATAATTCATATTTTAAAAATATGTTCACCATTCCATTCCAGATCATTATGTCTCCTTAGAGAAAGCTCTCCAATTCTCTTCTGACAGGCAGTGGACTTTTTCCACTCCTCAAATTCTATAAAGTAAAGATTTCTGAAATGACATGAGAAAGGAGATTTTTCTCTTCAATCTTGGCTAGAAATAGAAGTATGGCTAAATTCCTCCTCCATATCTGTATCTACTTGCCACATTGCTTTCTGTCCTGGAGAACACTAATGTATTGCAATCCTCTGCTTTTGTTCCCCACCTGTGTATCCCTACCTTGCAACCTAAAGTCAAACAGAGAATAAGTTTATAACTTACCTGGTTGCCTGTGCTTGGTCCTCATGAGTCAGGGGATGCTAGCAAAGTTAGAGCATTGAGTTTTCAGGACTAATGTCATGCCAGGTCTGCAGCACTGTGTGCAGCTCAGAGTCTCCATCTGCCTCACCACTAAATGCTTTTGAGTCATCTTTCTATTGTCAGATCATGTGTTTGGTGCTGGGGGATATAGTAAAATGCAAGGTAACAGGACAAGGATGGCTTCTGGAAACTGATTGACAACACTGAAATCAATGTGTCAGCAATGCATGTGCTATAGGAAGTAAATGTCACAGGAAAGGATAACTTTTTTTTTTTAAGGAAATGACTTTGGAGATGAAATCTGGCTGTTAAGGCAAAGCTGCTCACACAGAAATGGGCAGAAACATTTTCCACTGAAAAGAAAAATCTTAAGAATAGCGTGCTTGAAGAAATCAATAACACGGAGGATGACTAAGCGAATTGGGACAGGATCTAGATTACTCAGGAACCTACCAATTAGGCAGAAGTTACCATTGATAACATGCAGTGGAAATACAATGATTATAAGCAGAGGTTAAGCATGGTCTAACCCATATAGAGTTTCACTCAATAACAAGACCAGGGCCTCTCTCCAAATTTCTCCAAACTCTGTATTACAGAAGAGTTCCCCATGGAAAGGAAATTCTCGTTTCCTTCTTTGGTAATTACAGTTATTCTATCTACAAGAGTTTCATTTGTTGTGCCAGGTCTCTACTTACCTGCCTCATACTCCTTCAGATGCTGATCGAAGTATTTATGTAAATAACTCTTTTTCTCTTCTTTCCAAACTTCCAGCAATCTCGCACAATTACGGCAGCTAAGAGAGCCTCTTTGCACATTGGAGATTGATCTTAACTGTGTATATTACCTTTTGAATTTAGATGTGTTTTCCTCTTATTTCTTCATTCACCAGCCACTCAGACTCTGGCACAGCTTCTAGGAACAGAGACCATGAGACCATTCTGATGCTCAGTGTGTCCAAACATGATGGTCCAAAGAACAAGCCCACAGTAGAAAAGCTCTGCTGTGCCCTACACTCATCACCTATATAACTACTCCCCTCTGTTCTTCCCTCCATCTTTTCCTTCCTCCCCTGTTTTCCTTCCCTCCCTCCCTTCTTTAATCCTTTCCTTTTCCTGCTTCTTCTTCTTCTTCTTCCATTTTTCACCTCCTTCTCATTCTACCCTTTCTCCTTTCTTGTTTACCTCCTTTCCTATGTCTGTTTTTATTCAATCTTTGTAACAAAATAACTAGAAGAAGGATGGAGTCTTTAAGGATATATGAACATGATAATCTTGTTAATGAAACTAGTGATGATTATGGCAATAATAAAATCATCACAGCTAACATTTATTGAATATTTAAATGCACCTGGCACTGAACCAAGCCCCTTACATACATCTCATAAATTCACACAACGTTAATTGATACTGCTAATATCTATTTTAAATGTAAATGACTTGAAATCTATAAAGGTTAAGCTACCTGTCAAGGTCTCACAGCAAAGGACAGACCTGAGTAGTGCAAATAAAGCCATGTTCCTTGCTATAACTTGATGATTTGCATGTTGAGTATTACATAACCTATGCCCTTTATTGAAATCAAGTCTTCATAAAGCCTACATGAATAGATACAAGGCACCCTGAACTTTCACCTGAACTAAGACAGGTTCTACAAGATAAAAAGCTATGCAACCCAGTTCTGATGTTGGTCTCTTTTCTCCTTTTAGATAGGGATCCTTGCTGGTAAACTCTTAACCACTATTGATAGGTTATTTCTCTGCTGGTAAAATGAGCCAATTCAAGGCAGATTAGATTATATTAAAAGCAGGTTTATTGGGAAATTGTTCTCAGGCGAGTTCACTGGCCCCAAGGAAGGAAGCCAGAGGAATTGCCATGGGGAGAGGTGAGGGGAAGGAGAAAAGAAAGACAGACAGAAACAGACAACAACATGTCTGGATTATATAGGTAGGAGGCTCTGGAGGGAAAGGCAATGTAGCAGTCCCTGGGTTGGAGAGTTCGAAGTTGGGGGTAGTGTATGCCATGTAGAAACTGAAGGATGCTGGGAGAACCTGGACACCAGGTCTGTTTTGACATGTAAAATATGCACCTCAGTCCCTTGTCCCAGGGTCTGAAACTAAATGTCAGGCAATCCGCTGGAATGTCCCTCTCACAGGTCAAACCAACTCAAGATAAGTACTATAAATTAACAAAAAGTCTGTTTCTCTCCCTACCTGCCTAATTCCTGAAGGTGAGATCTATTCCCCTGGTCCTGGAATCCCCCACCCCTCCTCCAACTTTGAAGACCACTGGCCTAAGAGTTTCAAATGTACATGTCCCCCCACCCCCAGTTTTTTTCCCTTAAACTCCTATCTTCTGCTCCTAACGTCCAGGTATTCTCTCAGAACCTGCATCCAGGAAAGCTCCGACACAGTTACCTAAATGTGCTCTGGCCCAGCCTTACAGACTGCTACAATGGGCCTAAATACACCTACCATGGAGATAGTCCCACATCCTGGACAACAGTAAAACCAGCTCTTTCCTGGGTTGGCCAACATTCCTGCTTTTTGCCCACACCCCCAAATAGGACCCCCAATATAATCAGGAAGTAGTCATGGATGATTACAGAGACCCTTATTCATTTATAATCAACAGAAGAAGGCTAGGACGTTTGATTCTGATCCTCAACAAAGGTCTGAGGTGCATATTTTACATGCCAAAGTAGGCCTGGCCTCCAGATTCTATGAGCATACCTAAGACCTATCTGGCACACCCTGCCCCCAACCCTGAACTTTCCAGTCCAAGGGTGGGGCTGTCCTTCCCCCCAGAGGCTCTTCCCTATACAACCCAGACATTTTAGCCTGGTTCTTTTTTCTCCCTTTCTTCTGGCTATGCCTACTAGCTCTTTCTCCCCTCCCCCCACTTCCCCCATGACAACTCCCCTGGCCTCAATCCTTGGGGCCAGTGAACTTGCCTGAGAGCAGTTTACCAATAAACCTGCCTTTAATATAATCCAATTTGGCTTGAATTGTATCATTTCATTGGCAGAGAAATAACCTATCCTGCTTCCCTGGCTTATATCTAGGGTCTTTCTACATCAGTGAGATGCATCTCACCTCTTTGATTTTTTGGAATAGAAAAACCAATTTAACCTTTTCTTCACATCACAAACTACCTTTATCAACTGTGGCAGAGGAGGAAAACATTTGAAGTTATTTGATGTTATGAACATGTTTACTCTTTACTATTCTTCAAGAAAAATTTGAGCTAGTTAACAAAATTATATGTAACACAAAAGGAAAAGAACAAATATTAAAAGGAATTAAGGAGACTGCAAAATACAGCTAAGCATGTGTGAAAGCCAAAGAGGATACTGGGGAGAAGAGCAAGAATTCTGCTTAGTACCCCACAGCCAACCATGGAACTGAGCACTGGAACCCCAATGGAGGAGTTAGGTTAGGACTGAAGGAACTGAAGGAGTTCGAAACCCCATAGAAAGAACAACTATATAAACCAACCAGATCCCCCCAGAGCTCCCAGGAACTAAATCATCAATCAAAGAGCTCACATGGAGGGACCCAAGGTTCCAGCTGCATATGTAGCAGAGGATTACTTTATCTGGCATCACTGGGATGGGAAGTCCTTGGTCTGTGAAGGCTTGATGCCCCAGTATAGGGGAATGCCAGGGCGGGGAGGAAGGAGTGGGTGGGTGGATGGGGGTGCACCCTCAGAGAAGCAGGGGGAGGAAGAAAAAGAATGGCAGAACCAACCCTGAGCTTGGCCAGCATGAGGACCTAAACACCATTGCTTAAGACCCTCTATAGCTTTCCCATATTGTTTCTCTAAGCCCTGGGTGTCCTACCCTTCTACCAATTACAAAGCATAGGGTGGGTTCACACACACACACACACACACACACACACACACACACACATAAATGTTGCATTTCTCTACACTTTGGGAATGAGGGCCTCCACATTTGCCCAGCTTATGTCACAAAGACATATCTGCACAGATCACTACCCAACTAGAGGGATGTCTAATGCAATCCAGACTAATTTCATCAGACACATACAATATCATTTCTTCTAGTGTCTATACCTGCAGTTGGATAAATGAGTCTTACTATGATATGATATGATATGATATGATATGATATGATATGATATGATATCTGCCATAAACTCAGGATTTAAACTCTAGTACATAATTGGTGGTACTAATTGGGAAAGTTCTGGAAACGTTCAAGGCTGCCCAGCCCTCCTCCACCTTTTCTCCTCCATGCTGTGAACTGCTTTACTCTGCTTTGCCTCTCCACTATGTTGAATTAAAGGTCCTGAAATCTGAGCAGAAAAATCAATCCTTCCTCTCTAAGTTGTCTACCTCAGGTATTTTAGTCACAGTGACATAAAGCAACTAAGACAAATCTATTACCTGACCAAAGAAAGGGATACTCCTCAGGCAAAAGACCCAATCATCATGAAAGCATTCCACAGGGCCTTTTGAAATACACACAGCTGGCCTGGATTTCCATGTAAGCTTTCCAGTGGCAATAATGAAGCGGAAACCAGGGACTGTTTACAGGATTCTTGAGATCTGCAACAAAATAGGAAGTGTAGTGGAGACAGTGAGTTAATCCCAGGAAGCCCAGATTTCCCTTGCAATGATACCAGAGATCTCATTCACCTGGAGTCTATCCAAATTCAGGATGCAGGATTCCAGGAAGTCAATCCCATACCCAGGAAAAGTTCCTTTCCCTGTCCTGAGCAGTGGCATGTAGATTTCTCGTTACCTGTTTATCCTATGTGCAATCTCTATGTGGTCTAGCCATCTGTCTCATCCACAATTCCAAAATATCTTTGCTGAAAACACCAGAAAAATAACAGTTCTTGATCATTTACCCACAGCAAGGACTAGAGATTCAGTTTTGGACTCGAGAATGGATTCAGGAAGGTTCACTTAGAAGAGCGATCACAAGGAGAGATGAGTTGAGTAACTAAAAACACACCACTCAGGCTGCTAGTCTTGGGTGTAACCTACTTGGTTAGATAAGCACACATGCAAAGAATGTTCTCCAAGAGCAATGGCTATCAAAAAGTGGATTTATTTGTATTCTTTTCCAAGTTAAGTATTAAGTGGCCTCTTGTGAAAACTGCCTACTTAACGGTACTTTGTTGTTCATGGAAGACAGTCTGGCCTTTTATTCCATAAAGATTAGCTAATTCAATGCCAAGCCACAAACTTACAGAAAGTGCATCTGAGCCTTTGATTTCAAGATGCCATTCTAAGCTCTTGGGGTTTCCAGCTTTATGTAAAATTGACTACCTCCCAATCCATCAGTTCCTTATTCAATCAGTCCTAAGATCAGTTGTGGTGTCTTCTTGTACCACACTGTCTCATGCTCCAGCATTTTGCATTAGTTTCTTGAGTAATTGTTTTGAAAAACAGATTCAGTACCCTTTGTATTGGGGTTCTTCTTTAAACTGGCAGGTTACTCACTTCGTCAGATTCCTACTGTCAGTGTGTCAAGCAGTAAGTAACCCTTCCTAATGGTCTTCTCTAGGTTGGAAAGCAGATAAGAAGGTTATAAAAGCAGAATCCACATATGCTGGGAGAAAATCTAAAGGCTACTTGTAGAATGTGTCTGTCATAGTATGTACTCATGTACTCACTTATAAGTGGATATTAGTTGTAAGGCACAGAATAACCATGATACAAAACACAGCCCCAAAGAAGATAAGTAACAAGGAGGCCCAAAGGGGGGAACACTTGATTCTCAACTGAGAAGGGGAAATAGATTAGACATCAAGATGGAGGAGAGGACACTGGGTGGAGGAAGTGGTGGAGATGGGAACAGAAAGGATGAGATACTGGGAGGATAGAGGGAGAGAGTACTGGAAAAGACAGCTAGACTTGGGGGGAGCATCTCTGAGGGGAGCTAGAAACCTAGGACAATGGAAACTCCCAGGAATCTCTGAGGGACACTAAAACTCATACCAATGGGAAATATGGAGCTTAAACAGGCCATCTCCAGTAACCAGACAAGACTTCAAACACTAACCCATCCACAAAATCTTAGACTCATAATTTGTCCTGCCTACAGCATTTGTAGGGGTAAAAGGTGGACCAAATTTGAGAAAAGGGCTAACCAATAACTGGACCAGCTTGAGATACATGCCATGAGAGGGAATCCAATCCCCAACACTATTAATGATATTCTGCTATACTTGCAGACAGGAGCCTCACATAACTCTCATCAGAGAGGCTTTACCCAGCAACTGATAGAAACTGATGCCAAGACCCACACTGAAACATCAAGTGGGGTTAAGGGAATCCTGTGGAAGATGAGAAAGAAGAATTGAAGGAGATAGAAGGGCTAAAGATACCACAAGAAAACCTACAGAATCAACTAACCTAGGTCCATAGGGGATAATAGAGTCTGAACTGCCTACCAGAGAGCATGCATGGGATGGACCTAAGCCCTCTGCACATGTGTAACATATGTGCAGGTGCATCTTCATGTGGGTCCCCTAAAAAACAGGATCATGGGTAATCTCTGACAACATTGCCTGCCTTTGGATCTCTTTTCTCTAACTAGGCTGCCTTGTCTAGCCTCAATCAAAAAATATGCACCTAGTGTTACTGCAACTTAATCTGCTAAGGCTGGGTGATATCCACGGGAGGCTTTCCCTTTTCTGAGAATGGGAGGATTGATGAATGGGGGTGGGATGAGAGGGAGAAGTGACAGACAGGGAGGAGATTAGGGAGGGGAAGCTATGATGGGGATATGAAGTAAATAAATTACTTAATCAGTAAAAAAAAAAAAAAAAGAATGTGTGTTTGTGTGTACATGGGTATATGTTCATGTGTATGTGTACACATATGTATATGAAAGTGTATATGAGTGTATGAGTGTATACGTGTATCAGTGTGTTTGTATATATGAGTGTATGTGTGTGTGTGTGTGTGTGTGTGTGTGTGTGTTGGGAGTGTGTGTTTCTGTGCACACTTTTGAGCCAATTCTGTCTATCTTCAACTGAAGTTCTTAGAGAAAATGATACAACACACATATAACCAGAAAAAAATTGGTAGAATTGATTTACAGTGGAAGTCAAACTGGGAAGAAAGGAAATTTGTGTTTGTCTTGCTTGTAGTAGTATTACAAGTCAGGAAAAGTGATACAAAAAGGAGGACCCTTGGACCCTTGCATATGAAGCTGATCTTTCTCCTCATGATGAGTCCTTCTTCCAGTGCCTTAGACCCTTTGGGTGACTTCTCCCCACGTCCAGGGTAGCCTAGGTCCCCAGTTCATTCTTCCATTTTATAATTTGAAGATTAATTTGGGTAAGGTTATTAGAAGTCTGGTATGGAGTAGAATAGAGAATAGCATGACAGAAATAGCCAATGTGCTTTCAATTATATGGTATACATTTCCATGGTGACCACTGGATAAATATTGTGACCTAGGGGATCCAACCAATTATTTCTATGTCTAAGGTAAAGCATAGTAGTACCCTACTCCACACAAATTGTTATTTGCAAAGAAGAAACCTGCATCATGAGCTTCTGGTCCAAAGTATAAGAAAACTCAGAAGGAACTTGTCTTAATCAGGGTTTCTATTCCTGCACAAACATCATGACCAAGATTCAAGTTGGGGAGAAAAGGGTTTATTGAGCTTACACTTCCATGCTGCTGTTCATCACAAAAGGAAGTCAGGACTGGAACTAAAGCAGGTCAAGGAGCAGGCGCTGATGCAGAGGCCATGGAGGAATGCTGCTTACTGGCTTGCTTGCTTGCTTCTCCTGGCTTGCTCAGCTGGCTTTCTTATAGAACCCAAGACTACCAGCCCACAGATGGTACCACTCACAAGGGGCCCTCCCCCCTTGATCACTAATTGAGAAAATTCCTTACAGCTGGATCTCATGGAGGCATTTTCTCAACTGAAACTCTTTTCTCTGTGATAACTCCAGCTTGTGTCAAGTTGACACAAAACCAGCCAGTACAGGACTATAAAGCAGTCACAAGCCTCCTTGCCTCCAATCGTTCAGTGGTCCAGGTAGAGAAATCTTGAGTGTAAACAGAGGAGCAGGGTTCCCATGAGTGGTTGCAGAAAAGGATTACTACTGAGCTGAGCAGATCTGAAGAGGGAGTCATCCAAGGACAGAGCTAAACTGGACACCAGTAGTTTCTCATCCAGATATCTCACTTTGGTCAGGTATTCTCAGCTCATTTTTTCCAACATAAGCCTATCATCTCTGTCATCCTTGGGCAATGTGTTTGAAACGAGGACACTGAGAATTTGAAGCTGCAATGCTCAGCTTGCTGGTACTCTGCTAGAAGACACTGAGGGGTGGAAGGATGGGACTACTCCCTGAGGTTTAAGTGCAAGGAAACATCTTCCTGTTCACCTGCATCCCACCCCTAGCACCAGTGCACTACAGTCACTTGGGGATGAGCAAGGCAACTTGCTTCATCTTTTCAGCCTTGCTTGTTTCTCTGTAGCAGGAAAACATCAACACTCAGCCTGCAGGCAGCCAGACTTACGAGAATTAAGTACAAGATGCCAAGCCCAGTGCTGGCAGTCAATGCAATCTATCCTTTCTAAAATATAAGCTACTTTACAAGCCAGCCAGGATTGCCCTTGCTCCATGCACAGCTCATAATTTATATAGATCAAAGTTGTATTCATTCTCCCAGACTTCCTTGATGCTCTCTCTGGAGCCTGGATAAGCATGGTCCCATTTTCCTTTACATATGTGCATACACAGGTTTGTGTGCGCATGAATGTGTGTTAGGATCTGATTTATCTCTTCATGTTCCACCTCATATCTTTCCCGTTCCTAAATACTTGTCTTAGACTCTCTTTTCCCTCTCTCCTCTGTTGTCTTCCTCTTCCCTCTCTCCTCTCCTCTCCTCCTCCTCCTCCTCCTCCTTCTCTCTCTCTCTTCTTGTCTCCCCGTTCTGTTCTCTCCTCTTCTATATCCTATATCCCCTCCCCTCTCCTTTCTTCCTACTCTTCCTGCCCATGTTTTCTAGGCACCAGGAACTTAATTATTTAGTGATCACTTTATTTATTTACCACTATGAGAGCTGTTATTTGGTTCCTGGCTACCTACTAGTTTCTTTATAGGTGACATTATATTTAATATCTGCTACATCTTGGATTAGTTTATTTTGTGTAGACATAATGAGACACTACAGACTGGGTAATTTATAAAGATATTTGTCACCTAAATTTCTGAAAACTGGAAAGCATCAGGTCAAGGTGCTTGCATCTGGGGGGGGGGGGGAGCACGAGCGCCATGATAACAACCAACATTAATCCTTTCACTTGAACACTTTTCACTGTGTTTCAAAGGTTCCTCCTCTCAGCACTATTGCATGGGAGATTTGAACTTCGGGAAGTACTGAGACCATAGTACAGCTCTAGGACATGGGTCTTAGTAACTGCATCCTTTGATGACTATTTACACAGGCAATAGGACTATAATGACCTATATCTCTATTGATGAGATGTACAACATAAAGCTTAGAGAAAAGATTTGCTCACTGTCTGATACCTGCCTAGTGCGGGCTCTGGTACCCAAATCTGTTTTCTACATCTCTAACTCAAAGCTTTAAAGTCTAATTAATCACTGGTTCTTCAAGAGTGACCTCAACTCCAGCAGCATCAGTATTACCTGACTGTTGTTATAAATGTTAGTGTCGGGGGGTCTCTCCTGCTCTTCCTGCCAAACCTTGGAGGCTGTAACTTTGGGTATAGATTCTGATAATCTTTGGGTTAGCAAGACCTCCAAATGCCTGCAATTCCTATTTTGGCTTGAGAGACAACTATTGCCATAAATCATAAGTATGATACACCAGCACATCAGGGCTATGTGTCTTATGTAGGACAGAGTGCAGCCTTCCTCCTTTCTAACTGTGCAGCCCTGGGCACGCTCCTTGTCTTCTTATGCAAGAAAGGGATGATGTCAAGACAGACTAACCGCCCAGAGGATGGCAAATACATATACATAATATTAATGATACACTTTGCACAAAGTAAAACCATTTGTTAAGTGGATGTTTGTCATTGTAAATTGTTCCTTATCTAAAATGTGCAGGAGCAGAAGTATTTTAGATCTAAAGATTATTGCTTTTGTATACACATAATGAGATATCATAGGGATGGGATGTAAGTTTAATCATGAAATGCATCTGTGTTTCATACATAATTCATATCTCTAACATGAAGGTGACTGTATACAATATTTTTAATGCATGCATACTTTGAGTATGGCCTCTAATAGAAGGTCAGGTGGGGAATTTTCTAATTTTGCATATCAACATATAAAGGTTTAGAGGTTGGAAGATTTGAGATTAAGATGTTTGGGTCAGGGTTCAACCTGAATTAAGGCTTAATATTTAATATGCTATTCCTCTCTGTCTCTCTGTCTTCATCTCTGCCTATGTCTCAATGTCTCTCTTTCTGTGTGTCTCTGTGTGTGTCTGTGTTTGTGTGTGTGTGTCTGTGTGTGTGTGTGTGTGTGTAGCTTGATCATCCTACCCCAAACTCCCAGCCAATTTGTTGTTTGATTGTTTGATTTTAATAGGAGACCAAAAGACTTGGACGTGGCTCTGCTTGGGCTCCTGTACGCCCCTGCTGTGACACTGTAGTTATCTGAAGAATGACATTCACATTTCCTTTTTATATGGAAGAACTATTTGTTCTGTGCCTGAGAGAGCGACTTGTATTGATAGCACACACTCTGCGACTCGGGATCTGTATAATGGTGTCAGCTCAGAAGTCAGCCCTGGATGTGACTTCACATTTGTGTCATGAGTTCTTTGGCATGGTTTTAAATATCTGGAAGCTTTCTTTTCATTTCACTATATAGAACAAAGAAGCAATTTACCTGTTGATGTTGGGTGTGCATCTGTTGCACACTCAGTACTACTTGGACATTCCTCTAAGTGTTCTCACGAAGAGCTTTCCAAACAGCTGTAAGGCATGTAGTAATGTCACGATGACTTTACAGACAAACTGCCACAGACAAGTCATGTGTTGAAAGTTACCAAAATAGAATTGGAATCCATAAAGTCTGGCTCCCTGGTCTGCATTCTTCACCATAACTGCCTCAATGAGTTGTTGAGAGAAATAACTAAAACTATGATCTTTAAACACAAAACAGCGTTAGCATATGGAAAGGCTCATCAAATATTAACAGAAACAATGAGAGGGACTCACCATCCATAGCAATAGTAACCCTATGGAGGCAAGACAGGCTTTTGCATTTGTTGCTAGTGGGAGTTAATATTCTCGGAACCAGATAAAGAGATCTTTGCTTTGCCCATGAGCTACATCAGTACTCGAAGAATTCCTTCTCTCTCTTTCTTGCCTCTCCTCCCCCGGTGAGCCACTGGTGTCATTAAAGAACAGTTAACACACATCATCCTTCTTAGCTATTTTTGCTGCCTGCCATCTGGAGTGCCTCGGTTCTGTTGGATGTCTTCACACTAAATCAGCTGATGAAAGCATTAACTAATTTCTCGATCTCAGATATGCTCATTTGGGTAACGATGACCTTTAAAACTAGTGCCATCCACCCCATAACCATGCGCCATATGTTGGATGTCACACAATAAAGCATATTTAAACTTAGCTGGCTCTGTAACACCTTATGGCTGGCTGGCGATTAATTAATAACATCCTCACCAGCATGATGGGTAAAGCTGACAAGGTATTTTGTTTGCCACTTAGTGGCCTTTGTCATCAGAACCTTTTCAAAACTACTCCTGGAAGACTCCTTTGTATATTGCATTTTCTCATTTACTCTTGTCCTATGGGGCCTATGAAGTTTTTTCTTTAGGACATTGCATTTTCTGCAAAAGACTAATACTAAATGTTAATTCCCTCAGTGCCAAAAGTTCCTAGAGAAAGGGTGCCTGTGTCCAGTAATGTGCAGATGAGAGTGATGACCAAAGACTCAACAACTGTAGATGTTCATGCAAGGGCTTAGATTTTGAAGCTAAGTGTTTGACTGCAAATGCTATGATGACTTTTATTTATTTCTGTTTTCACTAGAATGCCAGATATAATGTTTACTATAGTGCTCTCCTCACAAACCTTCATTTCCATCTGAATCAGAACAGGAATTGTTAAAGTCAACTCTCAATATCTCATCCAGGCTTCAAAAACTGTTCCGTCCACACAGTGATTCCATTGTGAGAATGGAGCAGGGTTCCTGACAATCATTATGCTTTGAACTTGTGGTTTGATAGCCATCCATTCATAGTTTCAGTCAGGAAGCCATGACGGAGTCTTCTACACCCCATGCAATTCATCAATAATCAGAAATCTTATTTCAGTTATCATAGATGAAGTCATATATGAAGCAAAAAAACATTTCTAAACCCTGTCAGATCCCTACAGTTTTAAGAAAAAGTATTCTCAGTATTGGGAAGTGCTATTCTAAAATTATTTTGCAGGAATAATCTGGGACAGTGAAAGCATTCTGTAAACTTCTTTATTCAAGGTTCATTAAAGCTGAGAGGATGAATCTTCATCTCTGGTAGACAGGGTGGCTCTACATTTGTATAAATCCCTATGAGCATTGGAATACTAGGTTCCTTGTGATTACTATTCTAAGTTGAAAGCATTTTACCTTTGGAAACCTACATACCTTAGCACACTCTGTGGTGTCCCTTTCAGCCACTATTCACATAAGGACCACACATATAATTTTACATTAATCAGTACCTGTCATATCTCACCATCACTACAATAATCAATGTCGAAATTGGTATCTTACTGAATTTCCCTCCACATTCAGAAAAGCACTCTGTAGACTAAGGTAACAATGTAATTTTCCCTCGTTGTATGTATTTTACAATACCAGCTGTTGCATATAAATTGTTAAACTTTACTATATTTATTCATTACATTCCATTTTGTGAATAGGCTGAAATTTGCATACCTTTTCTATGATCGGCAGGTCTCCTTAGCCCACACTCATTCCCACGGCGAACATTATATATGGATGCTTTGATTTCCTGGCTGTAGATTCTCAGAAGTCAGATTGCCATACAAAAAGTAAATGGTTTTAAAGTTTAATTACTGCCAGCAGATTGCTTTCCAACTGGGTGGTAGCTCTTTACGTGTCTTTTACATAAAGTAAACTTTGTCTATATCAAACAGCTACTAAATTGGATGTTTGAGTCTGAAGGATATAAAATGATAATTTATTGTCATCAACTTTGCATTTCATTCACTACTACTAAATTTGAGCATTTAAAAGTATATTTGTCATCCATTATGATTTACTCTGTGTAAATTGGTTTTTTTTTTTTGCATCCCTTAACAATATATTAGACAATTTATCTTTTGTTTATTAATGTGCTCTTTGGTCATACCACTCTAAAAATGTACAATCTCATCTCCTTAACACGTGTAGGTATTAGTATAACATAGACATGAATGTCTTCTTTTTGTGATTCAGCTTTTTATTTTCCTCAAATCTCAAGTATCAATGAGCTAGTTTTTCTGGAATGTTCTTTTGATTTCTGTATATACATCAATTTTACATATCACCTATACTTTTTATTTCTAATGTTGATTAAAAATGCTTCCTGGAATACAGGTAATGCCAGCACTTGAGAAGATTGAATGCAGGAAGATCTCGGGTTTACAGCCTAGGCTACAAAGTAAGTCAGTGTCTTTAACAAAGTAACTTACAAATGAGTAAAAAGGAAGGAACAGTTTTCTTCTTAAAGATAATAGGTAAATTTCTACACTCTCTGGCATGATTTTTATTGCCTTAAACACATTAATTAGAAATGGTTCTCCTGAATAAACTTTGGTTTTGTTTGAACTTCAAAATTAGAGAAAGGTAATAATATTTGATTGGAGAGATGGCTCATAAGCACATACAACTCTTCCAGAAAATCTGAGTTTGGTTCCCAGAATCCAAATGAGCTAGCTCACAATGTCTGAAACTTCAGCTCCGTAGGATCTAACATTCCTGGCCTTCTTGGACACCTAAAGTCACCTGCACATACACACACACACACACACACACACACACACACACACACACACACAGAGGCATGCATGCACACACTTGTACACACACACACTTAATAATGATAAAATAAGCCATTAAAATAACAATACAACCATTGCTCAATCATTTCTTGTGGTTTTTATTTTTCCTGAAACATGCTTTGATATGTTTAAAATGTTTATTCTTCCTGCCAAAATGTAAGATTTATCAATTAGAAGCTTTATAATGAAGCTTTATAATTATATATATATATAATTTTATATGTAATATATATAACATATTATATATTACATATAATTATATATAATATATGAGAAACGTATTCTCAATATAATATATTGAGAAAAGATTGTTTCTTCTAATTTGGTTTCAAATTAGTAAAGGCTGTCTTTTATTTATATTTTCACAAAATCTTAATCAATGATTCGTTTTTTTAATCCCTACCTTCTAAACTGAGGTTTTCTTTCTTTCTACTGTACCCTTTGTATGTGTATGCCTGTGTTTAGTCCCATTTTAAGCAAGCCTTCTTTATTACATATGTTTTCTTCTATTCCAATAATTGGCAAATATATTTTCAGAATTCAGGGGTGTGATATAGTTGTGTCCACTAATTTTAGCTATAGCATAATAATTTGTTGAAGGTTAATCTTACTTGTCTAGACAGGAGCATCACCCAGGATCCAGGGACCAGCTAATCATCCATCAAGTGAATGAGCAAAAAGAATCTGGCACACCAGGTCACAACATCCATAGTTGAAGCACAACCTGGAGCAGATTCCATCATTTTCACTATCCAAAGTTCGAAGTGCGGTACCCAGATCGCTTCTCAGGTTAGAGTAGATTATATAACCAGAAAATGAAAAAACCACAGACAACAGCAAATTTGTTTTACTTCTCGGTCTTTCTCAGTCATTTGCAATATAAAAACTATGTTTCAATGAACATAGATAGGGAATGAGACCACAAGGAATTTTGCTAGGAATATCATTTTAAAATGAAAAGTGTCAAACAAGCTGACCATTTCTCTTCACTCTTCGGGTCTGTGCCACCAGCTTCCCAGGTGCTGGCATTTCTTTTGCTCTGTGACATGCATAAAGAACTTTGAGGGAGCTTGACATTGCCTCCCTGCCATTCCAAATTCACTTGAAGTATATGCAAATGGCCATGTATTGTAGTAGAACTTAGTTGGGGCATTTGTTTTTCCCATCTAAAGGGTATGCTTCAGAGCAGAATCTTACATGACTTGTCTACAGAAACCAAAAGAGACGATTTTAACTACCCTAGCTATCCATTCACACATCCTGCATATAAGATGCCTCTGACACACAGGCCTTACAAATATAGAAGTGGAATGGCCACAGGCACTGTTAGCATTAAAGACATTGAAGGGCAAAGCATTGGAACATCATCTAGTAACAGGGAATAAATGACAAAGACTCTTAACCAAGCATGGTAAGATCAGGATTCCCTTCTTGGAGACTACCAGTTCCCCTTCTTATGTTTCTCAGCAGACATTTGTTAAAATTGAATTCAAGATGAAGTGGGGGCAAGGTTTGCTTTGAAGAAAATTCTTAAACCTGTACAGAGTATCTGGGAACAGAAAGAGGCACACAAAGAATTAGTTGAAATCTCTCCTGGGGTCTGATAGCCTGCTGAGAAAGGAAACTGTAATGGTCAATGGGACTGCCACTTCATTTCCTGTAGCACTAACTCCCTCCTTCTAGATTCCTGTGAACCATTTAATTACATCCAATCACACTGAAGTGCTACATTTGAGATTCTCTGTATCACGTCTCCATCCGTTTGCTGGTCTAAAGACACCCCGCATTTTATTTAGTCGATGTCTAACTAGAAACTGCACATTTCAGAAAAGATAAAAAATAATGATCATCTAATTCCCTATCTTCCACAGAGCCACTTAACTTCAAGCGCTCAGTGCTAATCAATAAAAGCCTTTCATCACAAAACCCAATAAGCAAGATCAAATTCAAGGGAGATGCTCAAAAGAGAGCAATGGTTGGAACCCAAACCATTTTGTAAGGTCGTATTCACTATTTCACATGAAGTTAATTCCCACGTGTGGCCCAAAGCCATTCTACCTCCAGCTCTCTGATCTTCAACCTTCAAAAGCTGAGTTCACGGAGCCTGCTGAGAACATAGTGGCTACTATGATCAGGATCCAGTGCAAACACCAGATTTGAATTAGTACCAGATACGCCGAGTTAACCAGCTTGGCACCCCAGTCAAGGGCTACATATAATCTGGTGCAATCAGTAGGCGTTGACTCCAAGAGAAAAATCAGAAGTCAAAGGCGATGTTGAGATCCAGAGGCTTTTATTTGGACTTAAAATGTTTTGGCCCTTCTCTTCGTACTCTGGCTTCTTCCTGTTTTTGTTTTTTTGTTTTTCTTCTTTTATTAGAGAGATAATAAACACCTTGTAGGGAGGAGCACAGAAGTGGCTGTGATGGTTGGGTCTGAGCCTTGAATCTCAGTTCAGAAATCTGGTGAACTTGCAGTTAATCTCTAAATTTAGATAGAACTTTCTCACCAAGACCAAGTCTAGCTTGTAAATTAATACATAAGAAAAAATCTCTCTCTCTCTCTCTCTCTCTCTCTCTCTCTCTCTCTCTCTGTGTGTGTGTGTGTGTGTGTGTGAGAGAGAGAGAGAGAGAGAGAGAGGGAGAGAGAGAGGATGACAGAGACAGACAGACAGAACAGACAGAGACAGAGCTATAGATGTGGATGAAAACCAATTATAAGTCAAATTGGACATAGAGTTTGACAAAGAGAAAAGTTAATCATTTCTTAAAGCATATACAAAATACTAATCATTGTTAGTTTTTCTTTTTTGATTGGAGATATATATATCGGTAAATATATCAGTAAAATATGGACAGGGAGAGAACTGAAGCAGTCAATGTGGTGCCAGCTTAGGAGTATGAGCCTCCAAATAGTCCATGACTATTGATGAAGGGCTCACATTCTATTAAGAGCAATGGAATAGAAGGCATATTTTTAAAGTATTTGTTCCCACAGAATTAAGGAATAACCATTATTATAATTTGAGAATTATAATATTAAAATATTGCAAGTCAGACTTGTTCTTAGTCTGTTTAGAATGGTTTTGTTATACAAATAAGGCCTAGAAACTGAAGCAAGAATAATTAACTCTTCCAGGCTTGATGAAATGGGCATGGAATCCTAGCTTCTCAGTAGGCTAAGGCAAAAGTGTTATAAGTTCAAGGCCTGCCCGTGCGGTTGAGCTAGTTCCTGGCCAGTCTGAACAATTTGGTAACATTGTCTCTCAAAATTAAAAGTTTTAAGAGGTTGCTCAGTAAAAGCATTTGCTTAACATCATAAGACTCTAGGTTTAGTTCTAGGAGAGAGAGAGAGACAGACAGACAGTCAGACAGACAGACAGAGAAACAGAGACAGACAGAGAGAGACAAAGAGACAGAGAGATAGAGAGATAGAGAGACACAGAGACAGAGGGAGACAGAGAGAGACAGAGAGACAAGACAGAGAGACAGACAGACAGAGAGACACAGACAGAGACAAAGAGACAGAAATATAGAGAGACACAGAGACAGACAGAGACAGAGAGAGACAGAGAGACAAGACAGAGAGAGATGGAGAGAGACAGAGAGACAAGACAGAGAGAGATGGAGAGAGACAGAGAAAGAGAGAGAGAGTCTAGCGCCCTCCCACCAGTCTCTACCTGTTTATGAGGAAGGACATGCGCCATTCTCTCCACGTAGTGGGGATGCCTCAGTCCATGCCAGTGGTGTGGTGAGCTGTACCTCTGTGCCCCTCAGGTGACCATGTAGCCTGATTCAAATACAGTGTGAATTTTGTAGTTAACTTGCAATGTTTCCCTGACTTCTTTCTAAGTATGTGTCTATGAATGAAATAAACATTTCCCACCAAACTGACATCTTGTAAAGAGAAACTCTGGGAAATCATCTGGAAAAATCAGACCTTTTTACCATAACCACAAAATTTGCAAGAGTAAAAATGTAAGGTTATTTTTTTTTCTTTTTGTAAATGTAATTAGCATACACAGTATTAGACATCCACATGGCACTTTCAGACATTTGTTGCTGGTCCTCCATCCTTCTTTTCTGCACGGGGGATGAGCCAGACACCACACTGATGCCACTTGGCGTCTCTGCTCTGGTTAAAGGTTGCTAAAGCTGAATCACCTGCCTGTGAAGAACACTTCATCCCTGGGGCGTGAGAGCTTGCCTTGCTTTCTAGCACATTCTGCAGGTCTTTCCATGGTTCACGTGCTTGTTAAAGGAAAAAGAAATGGATGAATTTAATGCAGTAGGAAGGGTGTAGAAGCGACACAAATCCAGAGGAAACATCCCTTTTGCAGAAAGCCTCAAACACTTTGAAGAAACACTGGAGCTGCGTGGCACGGGTTGTAACTGAACTATATACAGTTCACATCCTCAGTTAGGGTCTCCGTGTTCACAAGCTCTCATTTTGACTCGAAATGTCTCCTGACAGGTTTATGGTATTCAGTCCTCCTCTTCCATGCAAGGCCTTTGTACTTGTTTTCTCCAGAAGACAAATCAACCAGCCAGGGTGAGGTACACAAAGCATCCTATGTGAATCAAAGAAACTGTCTCCAGCAAATGAACAAGAAGGGGTTGTTGCCCACTGTGGACGTTACAGCCCGCAGGTTTTAATCCTTAGATCTGACAGCATGGAGAAGCAATCAGCTTTTAAAAATAAAGGACTTTTAATGAAATGATTTCTCAGAGCCTTATTGCTGACACCGTCAATTCTCTTTCTAATGGATTTTGAGTCTTGTTGTTCAGAAGTTAATCCTGTTAATAAGATTCGATTTTCTTTTTGCCTTAATAGTGTACTTTGAAATACTTATGATGAAGCCGGGTGTGTTTGGTGTGCACTTTTGCTATGGTCTTGTGTGTAATCTTGGCAAATGAGGCTAAGAGGAAAAGGACTAGAGAGAGGAGGAAGATAAAAAAGTAGAAACACAGACTCCTCTGCAATTTAGAAAGGAAAATAAGTCTTTCTTTCCATCAGTAAGTTAAGTTCAATCTTGCCCAGTCTGTGATGCATGTATTATGCTCAAGGGCCTCTAACCTGAAGGAGAATGGCCAACTCCTTCCAAACAATTGAGCTACTTAATCACTGTGTGGATTGCCATATGTTTGATTCAAAGGAGAAGCAATTCCTTGGCATAAAACAATCCAACCTGTTCTCCGGATTTCTTTTGGACAAATTTCTATAATGAATTTTCAGGGTCTTTATTTTTCTGAGCCCCCCTGCACCATACACACACAACCCCCCCCCACACACACATTGAATCTATGTCTGTTATATCCAAACTGAAATAAACTAATTTTATGAAGCCTGTAGTGACAAATAGAGTATTAAGAGCCTATCACATACAAAAAAAAAATTAAATCCCAAATAAAATTTGATTTAATTATTCATCAGAAATTATTTCATGTTAGCCAAAAATTGATTTAAGGAAGGAAGGAATACCCCTCATTCCACAGATACTTAACTACTGTCTATTCTGCACCAGCCTATGTGATCCTCGGAGACATATTGAAAATCGTACTGTTAATACAATGGAACATGGATATGTGCAGCCAAGGCAGAATGGAAATACAATGTAACACCATAAATAAGACAGGCTTTGGATATAAACTTAAATTAGAAGATGACAGCGGAGGGGGGCTGGGAAAATCATTTGTTGACTTAATACAGACTAAGAGAACAAGGCTCTTCCATGACATGCTCAGAAAGCATGGCCTTTATTCTGTAATCAGTTCTCTGTATTTTCTTTTAGTCAAATGTTATGTTTCAGTTGGGTAGAGAGTAGAACAAATGTATTGACTAGGTTAGTGTTGGCGAATTCTAGTTAAAGTTTTACATTCTGACAGGCTAGGAAGATGGTTCAGTGTATAAAGCGTGAAGACCTGGGTTCAATCCCCAGCATCCAAGTAAAAACCATGAATAATGATGCAAACCTGTAATCCCAACATGGGGATAGCAGAGACACAAGGATCCTTGGGGCTTGCTGGCTACCCAGTGTAGCTGAATTGGTGTGATATAGGCTCAATGAAACATCTTGTAAAAAGACAAGATAGGGAATCAACTGAGGATGGTACTCAACAATGACCTCTGACATCTACATATACTCACACGCAAGAACACATTGATACACACAGACCACACACACACACACACACACACACACACACACACACACACACACACACCTTTAACTTAGGAAACATTTTTTTGAACTTAAAAAATATTGCTTTCCAACTTATCCAGAATGTAAAATATGTGATGTGGTTATTGTTGATGCTCTATTGAACTGAAAACTTTTATTAATATGTATGGTAACATTTAATAAAATTACCATAACTGACAGACTTACGGTTCTGAGACAGTAACCAGATTTTAATAATGAAGCCATTAATATATACCTTGGCTTGAGGGTATGGTGTTTGCGACAATGTAATATCTGCTTTGAAAGCAACAATCCCCAAACTAATATATTTATATCTCTCTGTAAGTTGTGCAAATGTCTCCCCAGCTAGCGACACATTGTGCTGTCTTGACAATCAGAGCACTTTCTCCAGTGTTATTTGTTTCTTCTTCTTTGCAGAAAAAAAAATAGAAATGTTTAAATTATAAAAGAAATTAATTACAAAGATGGTCCCGAGAGTCTTGAAAAATAATTCAAGGAAAAATATTCATTAGAAGAGCTTACTGTTCTTAGCATTTCTCTAGAAAGGCTGAGGAGTAGGCACACCTGTTACCTAATATTCAGAGAAGAATTTACATGAAAATGGAAACATAGACATGTATGTTTGATGAAGACCATACACCCAAGAACTTAAAATCATGTTCTTGTAAAGAAACAGAAAACATCCTGCTGTGCCAAGATCCCAATATAAAAGAATTTATTCTTTGTTAAAAATAGCATATGCTATATCTGTTTGAGACTTCTACCTTATTTTTCTTTCTAGATTCACATCTTTCCTGAGACTCAGCCTCCTAAAGAAATATATGCATGAAAGCTGTGTTATCTTAATGACTGAAAATAAAATCCCACAAACCATAAGAATTCTCCTATTCACTCTCTCAGCCTTCATTCCTAATACCTCTGTTTTTATTTCCATGAAACCAAATCCAATATGCTCAGATTATTTATCTTAAATTGTGCAACATGGGACAGAGTTGTGTTTTAAAGTGAAATGTGTTGATTGCTCACCATGTGCTTGGTTCTGACAAGATTTCTGCATGCTCTCCTGAGAGCCTTTTTGAGACAATTTTAGCAGCCTCTGGAAGGCTATTCTTAGAGAAGGATGTCCCCACCGCACATGCCCATGCCTGCTCGAAGCAGCAGCATGCTGGGTTTGTGGATACCAGGGATCTGGAGATGTGTGCAATTAGTACTGACATCAGAACTCGTTAGGAAAAGGTTGGGATGTTGAAATTTTTCTGCAACATGTGTCAATGTTCTTCTGCTAATACAGTACATACAAGTTCAAATATTTGATCTTTATTCTACTTCATATCAAACATGAGGATGTTGTCTAATGTTACACAGTTTGTCAGATACCATATTGGTTAAATATTAGCAGATGGGGAGGAGCTGAATGCACGTAATAAGCATGAGTTATGAATTAAAGTATGAGACTAATTGTTTTTCTAGTTCTAATTCTGTCATTATTAATATCATTACTAATATTATTATTATTATTATTATTTGGTTTTGGTGAAGCAAAGGTGCATAAAAATTTTTGGTAGTAAAAGCATAAAAACCAATTTGAGGCTCCACATCATCTGTTTTCAATGGCTATTCTAACTGTATAAAAAGTTTGTTGAGTTGTCTGGTCTTTGGGTCTGGTTAATTCCAATGTGTGATTTTTTTTATTATTGTTTTCAAATTTTTAATAATAAAGTTTAAGATAAATTCTAAAAAACAAAGCTCAACATAGAAATTAAAGCCAAGTCACACAGAAATCAAATATGACACTTAGTTTATTCAAAGTAATTTTCCAGCCCCAAGAACTGCCGTCAGCCCCACCTCCAAAATCCTCATGGTGCCTAGCTATTTGACTGATTACTCTGCTTCTAAGGTATGTATGGATCAAATGAAAGAACCATCATATTTAAGGACCAGAGATGATAGCAGAAATGCCGATTTCCATGTAGAACTACACAAGGCTTCTATTTCAAACTTCAGACAAAAACTTCAAGTCCCTACACAAAGGTCTTATTCAAACAAATACTGCAACATTGGTCTAAAGCATTCTGGAAAACCCCCAAAGATAAATTGCCCAACACACTGAATTCCCAAACTTCTCTTCTAGAGATGCTTAATTTTAGTTATTTCCAGACCTCGGGGCCAAGTATGCATGCGTGATCTTTATATTTCATTTATTTACTCATTAATTACTAATAAATATATGTATAAAAATTAGTAGTTGTGATGAGAGAATGCCATATTGTTCATAAAATATCTGGGCCTGGATAAATGGAGAGGGCACATTTGTTTCTCTTTTCTTTTTTTCCTTATTCTTCTCTTACTCCCAACCACAGTTTCCCCTCCATCCTTTCTTCCCATTCCCTGTCCCATTAACTCCCCTCTCCCCCAATCCACTCCTCCTCCATTTCCCTTCAGAAAAGGGAATATCAAGCAAACATGGCATAGCAAGATACAATAAGACTAGGCACAGGACCTCATTATCGACTCTAAATAAGGCAATTGGGTAGGAGAAAACAGGCCCCCAAGGCAGGCAAGAGTCACATACAACCCATGCTCTCACAGTTAGGAGAACCACAGAAACATCAAGATACACAACCATAATCTATATGCAGAGAACCTAGGTCAGCCCCATGTAGGCTCCTCTATTGTTGCTTCAGTTTCTGTGACCCCTTATGAGCCCTGTTAGTTGATTCTGTGGGCTATGTTCTTGTGGCCTTGACCCCTCTGATTCCTACAATCCTTACTCCCTTTCTTCTGGGGGATTCCCTAAGCTCTGCATAGTGTTTGGCCATGGGTGTCTGCATCTGCCCCTATCTGTTGATGAATGAACCCTCCCTGATGATTATTATGTTAAGTTTTGATCTGAATATCACAGAATATCATTAGGAATCATTTCATTGGCTTTTTTTTCCAGTTGTGTTTGGATCTATCCTAGGTCTCCAGTCTAGCCTGCCTCTGGTTCCTGGCCCTCAGGCAGTGACAGGAATGGGTTCCTTCTCCTGGAGTGTCATGGGTCTCAAGTTGGAGTTCTATGCCGCCTTTACCCCAGCACCCTAGCAAAGATTCCTAGTAAAGGAGGATGTGGAGTCTTTTTCAGGCAAGGATTCCAGTGGAGGGCCTGGGACACAAACACAGCCACAAAATTTAAACTTTGTTGCTTGTTGATTCTCAGGAAAGGTGTAGGTAAATAGTATACTAACTAGCTGAATGAGATTCAGAGCTCAGCTATCCTCTGGCTGTGAAGTTGTCAGGAGCAGAGTTAACCCTCACAGTAGGTGCATATTTAAGGATAGATGTCCAAAAGTTACCAGAGGTAAATTGTGAACATTGACGTTTTGATGCACTGATTGGCTGACGCAAATAAAGAAAAGGAGATGGGGAAGACACACCACTATCTACTCAAAGAATGTTTACAAAGAAGCACACTGTACTTCTCTCATTTGCCTCAGGACTTGAAGATGCATCACAAAGTGTTTTAAATGGACTAACATATATTTCTCAGCCTTATTTTCCCCTCGGTGCTCAACTTTAGCAAGACATAGTATGATATTGTTCACTGCCATGCTCCCAAACTTGATTTATTTGTTAAGGACAGTGGTTACTGTTGACCCTGTTAACTTTCTATAGTCAATGTGTTCAGACTCTCTTTCTCTATTATGTTCCGCCCTTCCCACCTGCTTGTATTTGCATTCAAAGGAGCTCAAATCTACCTTGGCCATTTTCCTTAATTTTCCTATTGCCATTCTTACTTCCTCCCTGCACATATTCACTCACCTGAACCCCCTGGGAGCTTTGAACAAATCATCTCTAGTATCAGTGCCTCATTGCTTCCATTTTAAAATACAAATGACAGGAAGGCATGTTATGTTTGCATAAAAATAGGTGACCACACCTTGTACAAAACCAAGATGTACTGCTTATCTTCTTACCACAAACCGCATGACTACAGCTACTTCAGTAGCTCATTGGACAATAGTTACAGATGACCCTTCCTCAGCCCAGAAAAATGTGATCATGAGACCAGAATATCTAGCTCAAGATGCCTTGGATGATTTCTCTGCACTGCTTGTATAGGAGAGTTCCAGAAATGCTGAGAGCTCTTGCAGAAGCAAAGACAAGTAGGAGTCCACAAACCAAAGTATAAACAGGACTCTGCTTAAAACTGAAACCAAAAGTCTGTGAGAGTTAAAAAAAAAAAAAAAAAAAAAAAAAAAAAAAAAACATTTTTTAAAAAGCATAGACAAAATTATGTAGTAGAAAAAAAAGAAGAAGATACCAACAGAGGTCTGGAAGGCAGATGTGAGATCTCTTGTTCCCAGTGGCCATTATGGTGCATGATTCATAAGGTCAGATTTTACAGTTGGAAATTCTGCATAGGTCATTTCTCTAGGATAGGAGATAATTCTTTCTAGGACATGCTCCGTCTCCTACCCAGCTCTCAGTGGCCTGTCACACTCCTTGGGTGCAACATTACAATTCAGCAGTGTAAGAGATTCTAAATTTGACCCAAGCTTTGGCAAAATTAAATGTGCCCTTGCTAACTCGAAACCAAAGATGGTTTTCCATTCTTCCCATTGGATCCTTTTAGAAATTCACCATTTTATAGTGAAATGAGCACATGAATATCTGAACCCATTTTTGAATTGCAAAAGGAGCTAACCTTACCTACTTACAGATCCAACAGAATAATAGATAGCTTTAAGAATGCCCAACAAAAACTGGTATAAATAGCAATGCATGAAATCAAATTAGATGTGATATGCATACATCAAAATTCAGTCCATATTTCAATGGCTCAAGATGCTATCTGTAAGTACTATTTAGTCACAGAGTAAACATTTTTGGTTTCAAAAGAATAAGCTACTATATTACTGGGCAGGGAGGAGTCCTACTTTATAAGGTAAGAAGAAAAATAAGAAATTAATACAAATAAGAAGAGCAGATACTAGTATTTAACTAGTCAATATATTCAAATAGACGTCAGAGAAGTCAGGGACAGTGGTTCATCAATAAATTCTTAAAGATGACCTGAGTGACCTCACTCAGTATCATTTGCATCCTTTCAGGCTTCTACTAAGGATGTTTTAACCTTGTTCTGTGGCTCTCTGGATTCTTCACTACCTATCTGTCTCTGCCTTACCATCTTTGTGCATTATTCTTCCATCTCCCTTGAAATCCACTGCTTATCCGTCATTACTGAAGCTTATATTGCTATGCAATTTTTTGTGGGGAATCTATTCAGCTTTCTCTTGCTACTTTTGCTTCTGTGCTAGTTCCACTTACTCTCTATACCTCCCTTCTCTAGAGGTCAAAGTGAATCTTCTACGGCCGCGGTTATCAAGCTGTGGATCTTGATCTCACTGGGGTCTCATATCAAATATCCTGGATATCAAATATTTATATTACAATTTATAACATCAGCAAAATTAGAGTTGTAAGGTAGCAACAAAATCGCTATATGGCTGAGGGATCACCGCAACATGAAGAACTGTATTAAAGAGTCTTGGCGGGGTCCCATAGCCAAGCAGCGCCAGGAGAAAGTTACTCTCCCAGGCCCTCAGGACATAGAGACTGAGGAGGAAAAGTCAGGGACAAGAACCTTCCATTTTCCTTCTGTGGTGGGAGACCTGTGCCTGCGCCACCAGGGTTCCATAGCCAAGTAGCCCCAAGAGAAAGCTACCCTCCCAGGAGCCTGGAAAAGCCATGAGTGTGATTAAGACAAGCACCACTAATCACCCGGACCCGCCCAGAACCCGTGGGACACAGGGACTGAGGTAAAGTCGGGCATACGAACCTTCCCGTTTCCATCTGTGGAAGGAGACCTCTGCCTGGGCCACCAGGGTTCCATAGCCAAGCAGCACTGGGAGAAAGTCACACTCCCAGGAGCATGGAAAAGCCGTGAGTGGGGATAGGACAAGCACCACTGCTCACCGGGACCTGGGGACCTCAGCCTGTGCCACAGGGCTCCAGGAGAGAGCTGGTATCCCAGGAGTGCTGACACATCTTCGAGCATAGGCAAAACCACCACTTCTGTTCAAACTCACTGGATCAAGAGGGACCCTTGCAGAGCCATCAGGACACAGGAACCAATGGACCACTGGGGACAAGATCCTTCTGGTTTCTGTCTGTACCCCAAAGCTGACCCTGTGCCACAGCTCTCCAAACCCAAACACCTCTCAGAGAGAGCTGGTCTTCAAGGAGTATTGATACAGAGGCCTGCAGGAGGGACAAGCCACAGCCAGACAGAGTAAGATCAGCTAACATCAGAGTTAACAAGATGGCAAAAGGCAAGGGCAAGAACATAAGGAACAGAAACCAAGGCTACTTGGCATCACCAGAACCCAGCTTTCCCAGCACAGCAAGCCCTGGATGCCCCAACACACCAGAAAAGCAAGACTCAGATTTAAAATCGGTTCTCATGATGATGATAGAAGACTTTAAAAAGGACATAAATAACTCCCTTAAAGAAATATAAGAGAACACAGGTAAACAGCTAGAAGCCCTTAAAGAGAAAACACAAAAATCCATCAATCAAACAGGAAGAATTATAGGAAAAGACAATCAAACAGACAAAGGAAATGAACAGAACCATCCAGGAACTAAAAATAGAAATAGAAACAATAAAGAAATAACAAAGGGAGACAACCCTGGAGTTAGTAAACATAGGAAAGAGATCAGGAGTCATAGATGCAAGCATAACCAACAGAATACAAGAGATAGAAGAGAGAATCCTAGGAGTAGAAGACATCATAGACAACATTGACACAACAGTAAAAGAACATACAAAATGCAGTAAGCTCCTAACCCAAAACATCCATGAAATCCAGGACACAATGAGAAGACAGAACCTAAGGATAATAGGTATCAAAGAGAGTAAAGATTCCCAACTTAAAGGACCAGTAAATATCTTCAACAAAATTATAGAAGAAAACTTTCCTAACTTAAAGAAAGACATGAACATAAATATACAAGAAGCTTACAGAACTCCAAATAGATTGGACCAGAAAAGAAATTTGTCCCATCACATTATAGTGAAAACACCAAATATACAAAACAAGGAAAGAATATTAAAAGCAGTAAGGGAAATAGGTCAAGTAACATATAAAGGCAGACCTATCAGAATTACACCTGACTTCTCACCAGAGACTATGAAACCTAGAAGATCCTGGGCAGAACTCATAGAGACCCTAAGAGAACACCACTGCCAGCCCAGGCTTCTATACCCAGCAAAACTCTCAATTAACATAGATGGTGAAACCAAAATATTCTATGACAAAACCAAATTTACACAATATGTTTCCACAAACCCAGCCCTACAGGGGATAACAGATGGTAAACTTCAACTCAAGGAGGGAAACTACACCCTAGAAAAAGTAAGAAAGTAATCTTTCAACAAACTCAAAAGAAGATAGCCACACAAACCGAAAAGTAACATCAAAAATAGCATGAACCAACAATCACTATTCCTTAATAGCTCTTAACATCAATGGACTCAATTCCCCAATAAAAAGACATAGACTGACAGACTGGATCCATAAAGAGGACCTAGCATTTTGCTGCATTCAGGAAACACAACTCTGTGATAAAGACAAACAATACCTCAGAGTAAAGGGTTGGAAAATAATTTTTCAGGCAAATGGTCCCAAGAAACAGGCTGGAGGAGCCATTATAATATTGAATAAAATAGACTTTCACCCAAGTCATCAAAAAAGATAAGGAAGACAAATGGTGCTGGTTCAACTGGCATTCTACATGCAGAAGAATGCAAATTGATCCATTCCTATCTCCCTGTACAAAGCTCAAGTCCAAGTGGATCAAGGACCTTCACATAAAACCAGATACACTGAATCTAATAGAAGAGAAAGTGGGGAAAACTCTCGAACACCTGGGTACAGGGGAAAAGTTCCTGAACAGAACACCAGTGGCTTATGCTCTAAGATCAAGAATAGACAAATGGGACCTCATGAAGTTGCAAAGCTTCTGTAAGGCAAAGGACACTGTCAATAGGACAAAATGGCAACCA
>CM052707.1:32468477-32560591 GCA_028551405.1 Uromys caudimaculatus
AACCAAATAACCCCATCAAAAAATGGGGAACAGAGCTAAACAGCGAATTCTCAACTGAGGAAATTCTTAGGGCTGAGAAGCACCTAAAGAAATGTTCAACATCCTTAGTCATCAGGGAAATGCAAATCAAAACAAGTGTGAGATTCCACCTCACACCAGTCAGAACGGCTAAGATCAAAAACTCAGGTGACAGCAGATGCTGGCGAGGATGTGGAGAAAGAGGAACACTCCTCCATTGTTGGTGGGATTGCAAGCTGGTACAACCACTCTGGAAATCAGTTTGGTGGACCCTCAGAAAAATGGACATAATACTACCTGAGGACCCAGCTATACCTCTCCTGGGCATATACCCAAAAGATGCTCCAACAATTAATAAAGACACATGCTCCACTATGTTCATAGCAGCCATATTTATAATAGCCAGAAGCTGGAAATAACCCAGATGTCCCTCATGGAATGGATACAGAAAATGTGGTACATTTACAGAATGGAGTACTACTCAGCTATTAAAAACAATGACTTAATGAAATTTGCAGGCAAATGGATGGAACTTGAAAATATCATACTGAGCAAGGTAACTCAGTCACAAAAGAACGAACATGGTATGTACTCACTGATAAGTGGATATTAGCCCAAAAGTTTGGAATACCCAAGTTTCACTTAATAGTAACTGCTGGACTGAGAGTGAGGTCCCAGATGGAGGAGTTGTAGAAGGGACTGAAGGAGCTGAAGGAATTTGCAGTCCCATGGAGGGACCAACAGTGTCACCTGGCCTGAGCCCCCCCTCGGTCCTCCTGGATGCTGGACCACCAACCAAAGAATACGCATCGAGGGACCCATGGTTTGGACCACATATGTGGCAGAGGAGGGCCTTGTTGGCCATCAGGGGGAGGAGAGGCCCTTGGGCCTGAGGGTGTTAGAGGCCCCAGTAAAGGGGAATGTCAAGGTGGGAATAAGGGAGTGTGTGGGCGGGTGGGTGGGAAGTGGAATACCCTCATAGAGGCGGGGGAGGAGGAGGGGATAGTGGGTTTCCAAAGAGGAGACCTGGAAAGGGGGAAACATTGGAAATGTAAATAAAGTATTAAAAAACAAATAAATAATTTTAAAAAAAGAGTCTCGGCATTATAAAGGCTGAGAACTGAGATCCACTGCTCTGTAATCTCTTTCTCTGGCTTCAGTCCTCATCAGCAGGTGCATCTCTATAGGCTGATTGGGAATCACTCACTAGCATATCTGTGTCAGTACGTATGAAAGTAGATACTCAAGTATTCTTACAGGGCGCCAGGGCAACAGTGCTCATCAACTAAGCACTAAGTGGTAGTATTTATTCTGCAGAAGAGGAAGCTATGAGCCCTATAGTTTGGCACTGTCTGCAAAAAAAGAAAAGGAAAAAACCCTACTTATTCATGAAAAGTGCGTCAGTACCCAAGTAGTAGGAAATTTATATGTCTTTCAGAGATTAAAAATTGAAAGAGTCAGATTTTGTTTAATGTTATAGAATGGACAAATTTCTATCTGATCTCATTATACAAACACCCCACTCCAATATACTGGCTTAATGTAGTCAGATTTTATCTTGTTTTTTGTTTGTTTTGTTTTCTCAGAGTGTCTTAAGTTTATTTAGGAGGAAACAGTGCCTGAAAGGCAAAGCTGTGATATCATCCATATTTTGGTGATTAGTCTATTAGTAGATGTTGTCTGTGGGTGTTGGTTTATCCTACTTAATCTTGGCACATATTGGATATGGCATGACATCAATGCATCATTTCATAGCTATAAAAAATTAAGAGAGAGCTCAAATACAACAAATGCTGAATAAGAGGGATCTATCTCCTTTGTACACTGGGTCTAAATTAATGTTTCTGGATTCAGTTGAATAATTTTTGTGAATCCATCCACACTTAAAGTGAATGCTAAGTTACTGAGCCAATGAGTCACACTTTCTTTTAAAGACATGGTTATATGTATCCTGAGCTAGCCCCTAATTCACTATGTAGCTACAGATACCTTTGAACTTCATATCTTTCTATTTCTACCACCCCAGTGCTAGAATTAGAGACAAGCACTAAAATTCCTGATTGAGTCTGGGACTTCTGGCATATGATAACTGAGATACATCTAATAACTGAGCTACATCTCCAGCCAGGAGATAAGTTTAATGAGGATATTCTTTTCAGATATGAGAGGAAATGTGAAGTGCTTCCTAAAAAAAAAAAGCAGAAGTTCAAATTTCATCTCCCTAATTTCTTTTTTGCCAGGTGGACTAGAGTAGGTCCACGATGTCGAATTTTAACACGTGTTGAAGCTAATTCTGATGCAGAAGCAAGGAACAAAACATGGGCTGGTAGAAATTCTTTCTAATATCGGAATATTATTATTTACCACAGTTAAGATCACTTGATGGATACTTTATATTGTCACATTATTTTTAGAGATAATGTGCCATTATATTACTGTGCAATTCCCATTGGTCAAAAATTAGAAACAAAATTTTGCAGATATTTGTGATTCTGTAAATATGTGTCTACCACTACGAATACCAAGAACTAAACATTCTTATCACTCACTGAGTTTCCTTCTTTCTGTGCACAGCCACCACAGAGCTCACCATTAACCACTATTTCCATATTTATCATGACATTCCAGTTGTGTGTGTGTGTGTGTGTGTGTGTGTGTGTGTGTGTGTGTGTGCACCTGTGCATGCAGTGCGTACACCTGTTTGAGAAGTCTTCCTCCAATGCACTCCACCTTATGTTTTGAAACAGGGTCTCTCAATAATTGTGGAGCTTACAATTTTCCTTATCGTGGCTTGCTAGCAAGCACCAGGTATCTTGCTGTCTTTACCTCCCTCCCCGAAGGACTGGGTTACAGACACACACCACCACACCTGGCTTTTAAGCAGGTGCTACGGATCTATATTTCTGTCTTCATGCCTCCACAGTGAACACTTTATCTGCTGAGATGTCTCCCAATTGCCAGATCCCACTTTCACCTGTTACTGAAGTTCACTAAAGTTGGATAAAATTGGATATGCTCTCAGAACTCATGCATGCTCAGTGTTACATCTCTACAAGCCATCCATGACATGGTACAGTGCTCATTATGTCTCTTCAACATCATCCTTTTTCTTCCCCACTCACACACAATAAAAGCTCTATTCCTTAGCAAGATATAGAGTTGCCTAGAGGGGCTGACTTTTGTGCTTCTTGAAACCCATGGCACACAGTCCACAAGTTCCAGGCTGACTCACTGAACAAGTTTTCAAATGTGACCTTTGGGATATGATGCCTCTTCTGACACAAGCACATGTTTTTCTCTCCCAGCCAATATTTTACATTTTGTCCTGAGAGGAGGCACACAGGGGGATACATGTTCTAGCCACCATCTATAATTAAAGATGACATTTTTTCTGAACTTGAAAAATAAACAACAACCTGCAGAATGAATCAAGGCAGATAGCACCATTGATGAAATAAGCAGAGAGAAAGGAGCTTGCCATTTAAAATCATATACTCCTTAAATTACATTAGTAATTCAGCATGTCATCTGTTATTCAGCCAATTTTATAGAAATTACAGAGAGATTCATTCCTAATTAAGAATTATCTGATGGTTGGGCTTGACCTAGTTAAATTCTTATCTTTATGACATCAATCTTTTATAATGCTTCCAGAAGCCTTGGCAAAAGCTCCAGTTTTATAAGTAAAAATTAATTAATTGGGACATTAAATTTGAAAGATGCTTTTATCTTTTCCCTGGTTCATGCCTTCACAACAGAAAGCAATAATTAACAGTTTTATTCAAATATATAAAATATTTCCTTGAAGATTTCTTCCCACTTTAAGTACTCCAAGCATCAAATGAGGTGGTATCTAGATCTCTGCAAATGAAAGAGGCTCTTATGCAAATCGTCTACTGAGAGCACATTCCTTGGTCATCAGTGCATCTAGGATATGACATGTTTGTCGGTTATAACGGTACTATTTAACTAAAAATAATAATCAAGGCCTAAAACCTTTTCATAGCTTATTGGGTATCCTTATGTCCATGTCCAGCCAACATACAGCTCACCATTAACCACTATTTTCCGATTTCTCATCACATCCTATCTTCGTGTGTGGTCATCTGTGCACACAGGTGCCCATACCTGGGTTGGGTGTTTTCCTCTCTAGCTCTCTACCCTATGTGGATAGGGTCTCCCACCCATTATAGGGTCAAGTATGCTACCAAAACTAAGTTATGTTTTCTAGTTCAGGAAAATTTGGGGTGGGGATGGAAATTGTCTAAATATTTTTCAGCTTTTTCCCTCGAAAAATTTTCCTAGATAAACTCACATAATTTGACTTCCTCGAAAGTAAATATTTAACCTCTATTGAAATTATCACCTGACTTCACTGGCATGAGTTACTGGATTTTCTTATGCATATATGTTGGGCTTGTCAACTCAATCATCGTTGCCTTCTTAAGCATGCTGTGTTTAGAAGAGAACAGTTAAGAAAACCACATAAACTTCAGGTAGTAACAGGGTTCATAGTAGTCTGAATGATTTCACTTGGCCAAAATCATTTGGTCAGTCTAAGGAGGAGCCTTAAAAAATGGGGCCAGAGCTTTGTAGTATTTGAAAATGTTATTGAAAAACTGACAAAAAATGTTTATAGTAAATAGCCTGATCCTTGCAGAAGAATTAATAGATTCAAGTACCTTTAACTGAATAAAAATAAGACTGCAAGTAGAGAAGAAAGCCAGTTGAATTTGGGAGAAGGGATTGTTGCAATATTCTAGACTACCATTTGTGTAAGGTCAAGTCTTTGCAGTCACTGAATGGAGAGAGATAGGTTAGGATTGCTAAGTCATTGCTGAAGATCACACAAAACAACAATTTGGGGTTGGATGCCTTCCCAAGTAGCTTTTTAGGACAGATTTCAAATAGGATCATTAATTATTTGACACACCTTGCACAACAGGGAGGGTCTATCTCTACTCATTGGGAGTTTCTCAAGATTAGTGCCAGGTCAATCAGGGGGACATGTTGGAAGTGACAATGTTATTTCTTGGGATAGCTTGAGAGGTTCTTTTGGTACATGCCTTTGGGACCCAGACATGGTGCTAAGACAGCGACATCCATGGTAACATATATGCTAACAGACACAAGATGTTTCGATCTGGTCAGCTAACAGAACCAACATACTAACATGTGAGTGAATGATCTTGGATCCTTCAGTTTCCAGTTATCTATCACTTATGGGCATGGAGCAGATAAACTGTTTCCCTTGAGTTCTGTTCACATGGTAACCAAATAAATGACTATTGATGTAAGCCACTATTTGATATGGTTTGTTTTGCCAAATAGAAAACCTGATTGGTTTAACACTACTGTCATTTCTGTATGTCATATTGCTTTCTGGTCAGGAAAAATCTGAAAGGGTGGCAGCAGTTTTGAAAGAAAAATAAAAGAGAAATAAAGCCCCCACTGACAACAAAACATGGAAGGGCTGATGTGTTTATGTTGCATGAGATGAAGCTCTAGGAAACCAGGCTTGGGCATTTAATTCGGGTTTTCCAAATGAGTCCACAATTGCTATGGGTTAGTGTAAGTGACCCAGCTGTTCCACAGTACTTGTGACTGATGAACAAGATCAGCAGATGGAACATTTGGTGTTCAAATTCAAGATGTGAAAATCCCATTTCATCATAACTATGATTCTGAGTATTGTGGTTAGGAAAATCATTGAAAAGCTTGACCTATGTCTTAGAAAAGTCAATTGAATGATTAGAGGTCTGAATATGGACTTCTATATGAAAGAGGTGGTGGTACCATTAACATTCTGACAGCCAGAGCTAGTGTATTATGGCCCAAAAGAATATTGAGCCAGAACCAGAATGCAAGAAACCAACAACTTGTTGGAAGCCAGGAGACTGGGATGATGATGTTTTTAGCTATGTCATTTCTGCAAAGCCTTGTACTCATAGACTATTTAGTTACCAAAACAGCAATATTGTGCTTCATAGGTACAATATTAAGGTTAATAAAGATAGTTTATATAAAAAAATAAGTCCAGGAAATCTCCAAAATCAGCAATTTATTTTCGCTAGACTGAGAAAATTGGGAGCTTGGATTTTGGCTTATTTTAAAAATAAGATGGGATAGAGCAATGTCCCAGTAGTTAAGAACACATATGCTCTTGCAGAGGCTCCAGGTTTGGTTCCCAGTACCACCACTGTAGTTCATAACTATACATAATTCCAATGTCTATACTCTCTCCTGACCTCTGAAGGTGCCAGGCATGCATCTTGTATACAGTCATACATACAGGCAAAACACTCACATATATGCAATAAAAATAAAATAAACCATATAAATTTTAATTATGCAAAAAGAAATAGATGCCCAGCCATCGGATTCCTGGCCTTGGAAAACAGCAGGCACATCCCTTAAAGTGTTCCTCTAAAGTCCAGCTGTCTCTTTATGAGGGAAGCGGGGACAATTCTGCCAAAAGGAAGATGCTGTATTCCCTTTGATCCTTAAAGGATTGCATAGATGGCTACTCCTTGCCATATCCATGTGAGGTTTATACTGACTCTCAACTTGGTAAGATCTAGAATTACCTTGAAAACCAGTATTTAGACATATCTTTGAGGATTATATAGATGGTGTTAACGTAGAAAGACACAACTAAATATGGCTGAGGTCTTTCTATGGGCTACCTCCTGGACCAAACACAAAGGAGAAAGCAAGCTGATGACATACATCCACTCTTCCATACTGCTTCCTGACCAAGGATGCAGTGTGGTAAATCACCTCATGTTTCTATCCCTGATGCCAACCTTCTACACCATGGTGGATTAGACCTTCAAACTGTTGAATTTTGTCACAGCAAGAAGCAAAATAACTAACATACTCCCTTAATGGCCTATGTTTAAGAAGCCCAGCAGGCCTCTACTCTCAGACCAGAAAGTATTAGCATTGCACTAGCATAGGAAAAAATCCTCACAAGCCACTGGGTAGCAGGACTACTCATAAGTCAGACTTTGAAGTTGTTCAATCAGCGCTCCTCTTTTCTCCCCTAACACCAATACAAAGCTCTTGAGTGATATTCAAAATAGTCTCAAAATTCATGTATGCAGAAAATGTTGTCTGTCAGACAAATGCCTGTACATTAAAGAAGCCATAACATTTAATATTCTACACCAAACACTGAGACCGAAATCCAAGGGCATTTTGCCCTTTGTATCAGAAATGCTACCATGTCTTCCTTCTTTCCTCTCCTACATTTGTGTCTGGAGTTAACCATTAGGAGAAGGAGGTAGTTTACATTAGGATTTAGCTTATATTTTCTCCTCATCCTTTGCTAGCTCCTTAACTTAGCCAAGTCTGTTAACTTCTCTGTACCACAGTCTCTATACACAAAGTGGAAGTAATAACAGCTACCTCCCAGGGATGTTGCCAGAACTGAATAAGATAAAATGTGTGTCTGTGCCTGGGGCAAGCAGGAAATTAGTGCCTATTTGTTTCTTTCTTACTGGTAGATTTCTTTAAGCTATTTCATTGACACTAAGAAGCAAGCACCCTCCCTTTCTCTGTCTTGTACTGAGATAGACATCTGAAATATAGTTGCTAGGAAAAATGGCATTCAGGGAGTTGAGTCTTCACAGAAAAGAGAAATTTAACTCCTTTCACTTTCTTGTTTTATTTTCTTTTTTATTTCTTCATAAAGTTGTGGATGCTGGTTATCCCTGTGGACTTGGGAGAAAACCAAATTCTACTATTCTGCTAAAGGAACATAGAAATAAAATGACTCCTAATGACATTCTGTTTATTCATAGATCGGTGTCTTGCTCAGCCATCATCAGAGAATCTTCATCCTGTGGTGGGTAGGAAAAATAAAATCATACAACTGGACAACATGTGGAGAATGAGAGATCTTGGAGCACTCATTCTGGAATGAGATGTTTCAATCCCCCCAACCCCCACTCTAGCTCAGCAAAGTCTGTGGAAGAAGTGGAATAATGATTATAAGATCCAGTGGGGGATGGAAGACACCAAGCAAACAAGACCAACTAGACAGAACTGATACACATATGAACTCCTATAGATTTGAGGCAGCCTACACAGGGGACTGCACAGGTCTAAGCCAGATGGGATTCCATCACCAGGAAGGGGAGTGGGCATAAGCCCCCATCCTAACCCTGGAGATATCTCCAGTTGAAAACTACTTGCAATAGAAATAATCATTTTCTCCAATGGAGTCTCACTGAGTATACAAGGGTATAGAAACCAAACTTCAGAGCAGACCCTGTGTCTGGTAGTAGATGGCCAACACAAAAAGGACTAAATGGACTAAATGGTATTTTTGGAGGTTCTTTGTTTTTTAATGCTTTGTCTGGATTTTTTTTTTTAAATCTATCTCATAGTTCCTTTGCTTATTGTATCATAGGTCCCATTTTTGTGATTTTATGGGATTTTTTGTATATGCAAATATGTGCCTCTGTCTGTGTTTGTGTTTCTTATGCTTTTTCCTTGGCTCTATTTTTTTTTTCTCTTTGCTTGTTTTGTCTTATTCTGGTTTGTTCACTTTTAGTTTTTTATTGTCTTTTTTTTCTAATTAGAGAAAGAAAGGGTGTAGACTTGAGTGAATGGGAAAGTGGGGAAGATCTGGGAGGAGTTGGGGGAGGGAAACCTGTAATCAGAATATATTGTGTGAAAAAATATTTTTCAATAATAGAAGGGGAGTTGGAAAGTGGTAGAAGACATCATTCCTCTAGCTCTCTTTTAGGTAAGCATTGTCATTAGTCTTGAACTCAGCCCATAAAAGTGCACATGGATTTGATTCCTCACTAGAGAGCATTACCTCTACTCTGGAAAGAAAACTTCCATCTTGCTGTCTTGCATTTCTTCCTTCCCTCATGTTGAAACCTGAGTTTTCCAACTGCAGTGCCAGTGACATCTGTGTGTCATAAAGATGTATTAAAGAATAGGATGCTGTGTATTTGAAGACCCCCCCCAAAGGAGACAATAGGACAAGCTTACACTCCATTCATAGTCAAGTCTAATTCTAACTAAAGTATTTGAGATAATCCAGAGCACAAAAACTCTGGAAGATTGCTGATATCCCATGCCATCTCTTCTCTTTCTCTCTCTCACATATCAAACAAACAAATAAAATACTATAACTCTCCCCCCCTAAAGGTTGTGAACAGCAGCACGTGTCAGGCATGGAGACAGGTAGATGTGATCATGATCAAACTCCATGTCACACAGCAGAAAAAAAAATTCTCCTAGAAAGTATAAAGGCTTTAATAGGAGATTCACCCTTTTTCTTTATGTATTTCCTTCTTTCCAAATATCATTGAATATCTGCTATGTGACACATACTGGGATGGGCAACAAGGCAATAAGCATTGATCTCAAAGTAATTCTGGACTGGTAGAGACCTCAAATCTCAATCTATCTAAGGATTTACCAAAGTGTATGAAGAACTCCGAATGTGATCAGTTTATGGGTGTAGAGCAATATATCTAGTTTGAGCTGGGTTAAGAGTCAAGGAAGACTTAGGCAGAGAGATAGATGTTCTGGGTATAAAAAGGTGGTGAGATTTGGCTAGAGGTTCAAAAAATGATTTGTATTCCAAAGACTGTAGCTCCGACTGGCATTTCTTATACCCCATGTTGGTTGCATGTTCTATTATCATGAATAGCTTTTCTTCTATCTTGATGAGTATCCCTACCAACTATAATTAAACCTGCCTTCTATGGCTACCCCAAACCCTACCCATACAGCCAGAATGGATGAAGACAGATGTATACTTTGTAATCTGTGGAAAGGCAATTAAAAACTTAATCTGAACAGCATTATGATTTGTGAAGCAATCCTCCATGTAACTGGAAAATTAGATGTATTATTGCCCCCATCTGTCCAGTGCTAGGTAGGGACAAGTGTCTAGAATACAAGGACTCCACACAGGCCTCAGGGGCCATCCCAAGATGGTAGTCCAGCTTTCAGCTTGAGCTTCACTGCCATGAGGTCTAGGACCATGAAAAATGTTAAAATTGGTTAAGTAGGTAATCAGGTAAGACAGCATTGCCTGTCAGAGATAAAGGGGAGAGGGCTTAAGGTTGGAGGGGGGACAGCATTTGGGATGTAAATACATAAATAATTTAAAAAAAAAAACATACTTGCCTATAGGAAATGAACAAATACATCTCAGTATGAAAGAGCTTTTAGTTGTAGTCACAGAAATCCTACAGGTATTACATATTAGAAGTTCATCCTTTTTTGAATCATCACACTAACACTCTAAGTGATGTATTAGAAACCATGTTATATATATGAGAATATTAATGGGTATTTGAGATTTTTTAAGTTTTCTCAGGGCTATATGGACAATAGAAGTTTCAGAATTCTACTCCAGTTCACTTGTGTTCCCAGATTGTCTCTGAGACTGGATTTTTAGAACAGAGTATATTTTATAACACATTCCAGTTTGAACCAACTATGTGTGACAGAGGTAACATTTTATGAATGAAAACAGGATAGATGCAATAGCAACATCTCCCAGTGGTTCTGTAACAGAAGTCCTGGTGTTTTCTCTGATAGACAGCTACTCAACAAGCAACATTTGTGGATGGTGTTTAAATCCTCCTTCTGAATGCACACCAACAGTTGCTGATCTCTTAACTAGAAGATGTAATTGTTGTCTGCTACCAGTTTTTTCTATATTCAATAACATTTGACAGGCTGTTTGCTAATTATCACACAATGGGTTCTTCAAAGAAACTACAAAGTGATCTATTATGTACGTACTTGTCTGTCTTACCCATTCTTACTACAAAGAGAGAAGAGAAAAAAGACACAGGCCATATATCCTCAGTTAATGAGTGACCAAACAGACTACTTGGCAGAGAACAGGAGAAGTAACAAAAACATTCTCTCTGTGTCACAGAAAACACATAAACCAAACCAAAACTCAATATCACTGTTAGATGCTCCTGGGGGCCCCTGAAGGAGACAAAGTCACATTCCAGGTTTTGTGTTATAAACTTGAAAGCTTTCTTTTCATCTCCCCTAAATTATCCAGGGCAATTTCATCTATCTTTCTCAGAAGAAATTTTGACAGCCCCTTTGGCACCTGGAAAATGACTGGGTACAATAGGAAGAACACAAAATTTGACATCATTAAACAGAAGATTAGATCTGGTTCAGCACTTCCTACCTGTGTGACTTCAGGCGAGTTATCACTGAGAGACTCACAAAGCCATGGAGAAGAGTAAATGTGTGTGAGGCATTTTGCAATCTTTTGGACAGACTATAATCCAAAAGGATAAAAAATTAAATATCACATCATTTTACAAACAGCTGTAGATCAAGAAAATTAGAATATAATGTTAATGACAAATCGAAACACTTTCCCCAACAACAAAAGTGCCTACCATTTTCCAGGTAATGCTTGTGTGTCTACCTCACTGTTGTAATGAAACTCAGAGAAAATTCTCTGTACGCTTATAGAGATGGTCAATGGAAGATCTCATATTCAGATCATAGCTTGATACCAAGGCCAGTCACCTTCTACTGGAATACAAGAACATTTTCCTGACAGTTATTATAGCAATCTCAAGTCAGATGATGTCAGTGGAACTGTAATGGTAAACCTTGATCATTACCTTCAGTGAGTTGAGAATCATATAAAAGATTACTAAAATATGCCTTCTGAATATATCTGTAAGGTTGTTTTCAAAAAGAATTAACTGTGAGGGAAAGGACACTCTGAGTGTGAGATGCACCATCCTATAGGAAGCTATCTTATGTAGAATAATATAAGGAAAGAAGCAAGCCAATGCCATCAGGTGTCTTCTTTCCACTGTATGAATTCCTTAGATTCACCAAGTCCTATCTACCCTGATGAACAAGAACTTCTAAAATAGTGAGCCTAAACAACTTTTTTCCCATAAAATTTTGTTTCTTTATTTTGTCTTTCAGGGGTTCTGGTTTTGTTTTGTGTTGTTTCGCTATTTTGGTATAGAGTCTTACTATGTAAAAAAGACAAGGGTCAGAGTTGGGATCCTCTTGCCTTAGCTTCACAAGGGTTTGGAGTACAGTGGGTACCACCACTGCCGGCATTAAGTTGTTTTTCTCTGTAATTTGTAACAGGAAAAATAAGCGTGGCTACTGCAAGACATACAGTGAAACAAAAAAGCAAAAAATGTTTGAATCAAACCCATCAACTGCACTTAACAATGGTTCATTTGCAGACTGTAGTATACCATTCAGTTTGTAAAGAGTTTAATAGATGTCTTCCTCTTTGTCTACTATCTAGCTGCCACTTGCTAATTAAGTTCAGCTTCAATTGGGTACTGGAACTAAAGACCACTGGACAAGTTAGGGAATCTTTGCTTAAATTTCCACATGCTCATAAATGGTGAAACTAAAGTTTAAAAGCGTTTCTTCCTACAAAGACAAAATGCACACATGCAAAATCAGGTGATTTGAGAGCCAAGTCTGTAGGTGGACCTTTGTCCTAGTACAATGCCAGTTTTCTGGTTTTGATCAAGCACAAGGGTTATGTGGGTTTCCAGTCTTGGAGCAATGGGGTGATATGTCTATGGAATGTCTTTATGGTATTTTTGTAATGTCTCATGAGTATATGATGTATTGACAGAAAACTTTCTTCAGGAGTAACGTGAAGAGTATTTAAAGAATGGGTTATTTTCAGAGGTGTGGCAGTATGTAAGACACAAGTGAGGGCCAGTACAGTGCCCCAAAGCTGGCACCAGAGGTCTGAAGTACTAAAGAGGAATGCTTTCCTAACTAGAGAGAGAGCTGACCTGTAATTAGTGCAAAGAGGCATCCATTTTACAGTAGAAGGAAAGGGCAGAGGAAAAGAAATTACTTTCTACTGCTTCCTCCCTGAGTGCATGTCCATGTCACCAACTCTGAAGGCAAAGGAGCTTTGTGACTGCTGATTTGTCAGCTTACAGCAGAAGGGGTCATGAATCTTAGAAAAGGGAGAACATACAAACTAGAAGTTATATCAAATGGCTTCTAACCAAAGTTTCTCCCACTATGACTCTCCAGTGTAGCTTTTGTGCAGACTTCAGAGGCTCTGGTAGTCTTGGGCTGGCTCTTTGCTTGCAAGTTTATTTTATCTCTTTGTTCATAGAGCCTCCTGTATGTGGAATGTCCACACTGCTCTTATTCATACAGCAGCTGTCAAAACGTCTGCCAAACCCAACCAAGTTGTTATATTATAGTTTGGATGCTGACTGCTTCACAAAAGCCCATTTATTCAAAGAGGATCATGATTAAAGAGTATGCCTTCCAAAGTGTAAAATAGGACTTAATCATGGCCAGATTAGAGGCCAGCTTTGACGTTCTAGTTCCATAAAGGATGCTAAATGTTACCTGGGTAGACTGGAAATAAAGTTCTGCTTAATTCGACATTCAATGGGCAGTCCTAAAATGACTAGGAAGGAGGAATTTGAACATATATACCATCAGTGAACTGTGAAACTGAGCTACACATGGCATGATAACAATTTACCGTCTTATCTAATTGGATATTTATATTTATAAATGGAACTGAATTTGTCGAATTCAATTGAAATTGAATAGAATATATTTATATTCTAATTGAATAGAAATATAATTGAACACACACACACAAACACACACACACACACACACACACACACACACTATGTCTTCAAACTCACTATGTAGCAGAAAATAACCCTGAACTTATGATTATCCTATCTACGGTCATCTACCAAGCATGTGGAGCAGATAGGTGTGGTGCTGGGATCAAGCCTAGGGTTTTGAGCATGATAGATAAGTCTCTGTAAATTGAGTTGTCCTCAGGCCCCTTAATTAATTTTATTTTTTTAACAAACTAAAATATAATACGTTAAATCAAAAACCATCATATTGAAGTTGGACAGGCCAAGCCAACGGAAACTAGAAGAGCTGGAAGAGAAGGCACACAAATCAGAGAGCTACACATCCATACATCCTGGAGTGCCAGAAAAGTACCACAGTTATAGTTTTTATGCAGAAGACCTGGTGCAGACTCTTGTAGGCCCTGTGCTTGCTGCTTCTGTCTCTGGAAGTTCATATAAGGTTTTTCTCAGTTTTTTTTAAGAAACCTTCATTCTTCTGGTGTCCCCCTCCCCCTCCCCCCCTTCTTGCCCACTCTGGCAAAGGATCTGATGGAGATATCTCACTTAGAGCTGTGTGTACCAAGGTCTCTTTCTCTGTGTAATGTCTTGCTGTGGGTCGCTGCCTCTCTGATGGTGGCTGACTAAGAAATCAATCTAGGGTATAGTATAATATCATTAGGAGTCATTTTATGGTTACTTGTATCAGCTTGTGTTCTCATGCTAATTATGTTATCCAAAAAATCTATTTACAATGTCCTGAACGTAGGCTGAAGGAAGCCTGTCCCTAGTTGCCTCTGATTGGGAAATAAAGGGAGACAGGGGCAAGATTTTGAGGATTCCCTGGAAAGAATCGCAGGAGAGGGGGAGAAAGGAGTCCGCCATGAGAGGGGTGGAGAGACTTAGTCATCCAAGCAGCGTCAGATTTAGGTTCCATCTCAAGGAAGGGGCCTTAAGTCAAATAAAATATTCATTAGTAACTCCCACAGGTTTGTGCCACCATTGCACTAACTTATTTTGGCAGAAAACTCTTAAAGGAGAATCAGTACCAGGTATGATGGTATATACATGTAAGCCCATCACATGGGAGGCTAAAGCATGCCAATCATGAGTTTGAGGGCAGCATGGTATATAGTGAGATTGACCTAAGATAAAAATCTTATCAAATAAATATAAGACAAGGAGCTTGCTAAATTTATCACATTTCTGTTACCATGTAACTACTTGAGATAATAAACTTAGGAAAATGGAAGATTAATTTTGGCCCGTATTTTCAGAAGTTAAGCGCAGTTGCTTAACCTTCCTGCCTTGTAACTGTGACAATGGTTGTGGAAAAGCAGTGAATCACAGTGAGAACATATCCCAAGGTAGCTGGAAAGAGAAGCAAGAGGGAAAGGAGGTGCCCAGCTCTGTCTGAGGCTATGTTCCTATGAACAGAAGACTCCTGAGCAGGACCCACCTCTTAAAAGTTTTGACAGCACCTAATAGCACCAGATGATGAGGACCAAGGCCTTCAACATATGGGCCTTTGGGAGATAGTTCTATAATCCATCAGATTTGTCTGTCTTTCACCACTGCTTCAACAAAATACTTGAGGTTGAGTAGCTTATAATGCAAAGGCATCGTTTTAGATTACAGATTTAAGTATTTAAGAACTGGCACCGACAGTTCCTGAACTTTGCTGAGATCACATCTGTATGTGTTACATAGTATACGGTATAACCAGGAGACTATGTCCAAGAGGAAAGAATCACATGCCATGTCAGGAAGTCAGAAACCATAGAGGGGACCATCTGATACTGATAAAACAACCCTGTCATAAAAACTAACCAGGCTCCTGTGAGAACTATTCTAATCTCCGTGAAGAGAAATGCCCCCAGTGACCTTCCACTAAGCTCCACATCATTTGTTTGTTTGTCTTTTGTTTGTTTTTGTTCCAGAACTACTTTTATTCGTGAAGCATGTTGAAATCATTGAAAATTTAGAAAACTGAAATCTACTATCATTATCTAAGTGTTATTTCGTCTATTTGGATGAGTCCACAGATGCTGATACCGAGAGAGTTACACTTTTCCTATTTGTAATTCCCATCCAAATAGGCCCCACATCTTAAAGGTCCCCCCCCCAGCTCTTAACATACCCATACTAAGGATGTCCACACATAAATCTTTGCAGATGTACTGAAAATCCACCTAGACCACAGCAGTGATGTTTTTCTTTTTATTTTATCCTTTATAAAGTTAATTTCAACACTATGCCAGTTTACCCAGGAAATTTTTCTCTGTTTATTTTATTCCATCTTGAAAATAATTCTGTGACAATAGAATTCCTGGGGCCAAATATCAGTGACTATGCTGCAGATAGGCATCACAGTCAATAAATATCTAACTCATGTCGTTAGAGAGGAGTCCAGTCACGACATTTTGCAATCTCTAGCTTGTTTGTATGAATATCTGATGACTACCTATCATGTATGTGAAATTATGTTATCAAGAAGACAAAATGTAGCTCCGTGGTTAGTCTTCAGCTTTGAAAAATGTAGACTATAGCCAAGTGTAGAAAAAGCAGACTATATCTTAGGGAGAACGCTTGGCATGTGAACTAAGTTTCTGTAGTATAGCTCTAGTTCTATCAACAAACCTCTGCCTATTTCTAAACCTGGCATAGATTGTGGCCAATCATATGCTAAGTAAATGGGCCATCTTAATGGTTACTATGCCTCTCACCAGTTCCAGAGAAGGAAGGGAGATATCCTCTAGTCTTCTCTGTAATGGTGAGTTTAGAAGTCATTGGAAGAGGGGACCACTCCCAGGAAAGAGTGAGCCCAGGGGAGATGTTGGTGGACAAGGAAAGTGGTTTCAGAAAATCTGACTAATGAAGGCTTTGGGAAAGGGAATCACTGGTTGGGTAAGAAAGGAGGGCACATCTCAGGGGCAGGGTGCTCCTGCAGCTGACCTATTACTATTCATTACTTTGGGGACCAAAAATAATGTTCTTAGGGATTCTCTAGATACAATGTCCTAAAGTGAATCCTGTTTCACTCTAAGTGAGAAAAGGTCCACTGATAATATCCGCTTGCTTAACTTCAGATAGTCCAAAGCCAGGGTCACACTGATGGATACCTGCAGCTCTATCTCTATAAGCAGGGGCATGCCCCATCATTTTCTTCCTAACAACGCCATCAGTCTCTTGGAATCCTGCAGGTTAAGATCCTCTGGCCCTTGCTGCAGTGGTTAGCCCCAACTGTGTACTGCCTAAGCACGTCCCATTTATCAGACAGCAGCACACACAAACAACAACAATCATCATTCCCATGGCAAACTTAGGACTGTTGGAAAATCTACGTGATTCCAGAAGTTGTTTCTTAGTTAAGGAGAAATACACTTTCTTACCTGTGTACAGAATCTCTGATAGTTCAGAAGGTCTTTTGTAGTCAGAATGGGCCAAATTTTAATGTTAAGCTAGTATTAAAAGATGGAAGCAGAAACATGGAGGTTTATGGGGATATACCTTTACCATTTTTAAACTGCTGAGCTAAACTCATTCTGAAGCAAATGAATCATTCATTTAATATTGAGCTTTCTGGTATTTGTGATATAACAAATTAAAGTGCTAGCTTTATACATATTTAATAATCATAATGAGATTCTCACAAAACCTCCAAAAGATAATGACTTTACCAGTCAAGCAAAATTAAAACTCTGTAAATAAACTTTACTAGAATTCATCAAGCTTATATTTAAGCCTAATGAATAGTCTTTGATATTACTGCTGTTGTTTTGAGACTGGGTGTTATATAGCCCAGGCTGGTTGGAAACTTGCTATGTAGTCAAGGATGTCTTGGAAATAATAATCTTCCTGCCTGCTGTTTCCAGACCTGGGATTATAGAATCTACCACACCCAACTCCTTTTTTACCTTTTGTTTTCCTTCTCCACTAAAGGCAATGGATTCCCTTCCCTTTCCTATTCCTATTTAAGCATCCAGTCTTTACTCCATTCAATTTTTTAATTCAATTTGACTTTTAGCATTCAAAACACTGTAATTATATAGAGACTGGGTAATTATATAGAGACTGATTTGTACATATTATGTGTCATTGCAGCTAGGGAAATTATATAGACACCGGCTTGTACATATGTGTTGTGAACATGAAAGAACATATGACTAAACAATAAATGTCAGCTTGTTACCAAGAAACTAGTGTACAACTTCCAAGGGAAACAGGGGGAATTTTGCTATAATTTTAGTGTCACCGTAAGACATGAAGGCTGTCCTCAGGGTACCTCCTCTGTTCCTCCTTAGCTGGAAAGTCAGGTGCATAATGGAAAATGTAAACTGCAAGAGTTCAGAGTGAACAGAAAGACTTTATAATAGGCACAGTTCCACCAGAGATCTGAGCAGTGATTCTAAGTGAAATAGAAGGGGAAAATTAATGGGAGCAATAGAAAATCAGAGGGGAAAGCTTTGTGTGTGTGTGCTTGTTGGTGTGTGGTGGTTTTGTGTGTTGTGTTTGAGTGTGTATGTGTGTGTGCTTTGTTGTTTTGTTTTAGGTTGTTTCACATGAACTCTTGTAGTTACTGTTATTACTAATCTTCCCATTTTCTTGGAAATTTAGTGTGATACTGGCTATGTCACCAAGATGCAATTTAATCAGCATTAACTGATGCTATGGAGGTATGGGTCCTTGATGAAAAGATAACAAGAATAATATAACAGTCACTTTTTACATGAACTTTTTACAACTTCGGGAAGTGAAATATTTGTCCTGGAGTCAAAAGTGTGGTTCTGGACACATCCTTGTACAATTATGTTATCTGTATTGTATAAATATACCTAGACTAGCTGATTGGGCTTAGGTGCTTCATTTCTAAAACTAAGTAAGAATTATATATGGCAAATTCACATCAAATATGTCTAAATGATTTCTCTCAATGAGTTTTAAAAACTCATAATGATAATAGACTTTTCTGTTACTGTTCAATTGGAAGCCATTTTTCTTTGTTAGTCTTGTATATAATTGTGGTATACCATTACATTGATAGTTTCTAGATACAGTGAAATAAATGGTAATGTAAGTGTCCAAATTCAAGTTAATAAAATAAATCCCCAAATCAATTAAATAAAATCAATTCAGTAGGCAACCTAAATTTTTTCTGTCAGTAATTTCTATTAATATTTGATATTATGATGGAAATATTTTAATTGTTTATTTCCATTGAAAATAAAAATTTAAAAATATAGGAAAATGGAATACACACACACACACATACACACAAACACACACACATATACTAAAAACCTACCTGAGGATGAGTTAATGGTTGTCTTAATAGCATGTGGATTCATTCCTCAGCTGGAAGGTACTACCTGTGGTTGGACAGAGTCTTTGTGTTTCATATATAGAAGGGCATTATCTTAGAAAGATTTAATATTGATGAAAGGAGGATTTATTTTAGTTTATGGTTTCAAAGGTTTCCATGGACAGCCATCTGGCATTTAGGCCTGAGAAATTTGAGCACAATCATATGGTGGAGCAAAGCTGGTCACCTCATGATAGAAGGAGAGAGAGTGTGTGAAGAATGTGGCTGATAGGAAATATATCCTTCGAAACCACAGCTTCAATGATCTACTTCCTCTAATTAGATATCACATCCTAAGAAGCTCCTACTACTCCCCATTGACAGGATAATCTATGGGAGATGTTGCAGCCCCAGTGATCATTATTACATTGGAGACCAGGCCTTCAGAGAGCCTTGAGTCACTCTTTCAGATCTAAAACACAACAGTCAGTCAAACGGAGCTCTGCCTTTCCAAGATGAAACAACTGTCTTAAGGTTGAGTCTGATGTTTAAATCATTTACAGGTTTCTTTTTAATATAAGACTGTGCTTATCCCAGGTTAAAATACACAGATATGAATTCAATGGGGGATTGATATTGAAGAGTCTCAGCCTTCTTCAACATTCTCTGAGTATCTTCTTGCAATGGAAAGCATAGTGAAGTATCCCGAATTACTGAGTACTCATAAACCTTATTGCCTAATGCCAGGGTTGGAAAAACAGAGGTTCTAAAGGTTAAGTGTTTACTCCAAGGTCACAAAGACAGGATGAGGTAGGAGCCGATTCAAGTTCTGTGGGATCTCCAAATGTCTATCTTTTTATCTTGACATGTTTTATTGAAGTATATATCACTAGGAGATGTGCTCTTCTCAAATCAGCATTCTTCAGGGAAAGACAAATTTGAGTGCTATCTGGATATCAGAAGCCTTTTCTTGTGATAATTCATATTGATTTGTCAGTTGGACGAGATCTATAATCATCTAGGAGAAATGTTTCTGAGCTTGTCTGTGATGGGTTATATAGATCAAGTTAAGAGATGGCAAAAGCTACATCACTGTGGCTGGCATAGCCATGGGATATGATCCTGGACTGAACTGGAAGTGAGCTAGGCATCCCATTTATGTACCCATGTTTGCAGATTGTGGATGAAGTACGACCAACCGCCTTTGCTCTTTCTACCATAACTTCCTTTCCATGATGCACCGTGCCCTCACACTGTGAGCCCTTCCTCTGGACATTTGCATTTGCCCAGTATTTCATCCTAGCTGTGTGGAAAGAACTTATAAACCTCCACAGTATACATCATGGCTGAGGTGGTTACCCAGGCTTTCCCCTCCATCTCTATTGTGAGCTTCTGCTCATAAACTAAGCTTCAGAACAGTTAGTGTTTCTTCCATAAAGTGTTCAATGCTGAGTTACTAGCATTCTCTCCTCTGTCCCCCTAGGACGTCCTATTTCTCTTTATCACCACATCCTTATCGTTGTATCTTAGGTTATAAGATAGGGCATTAGATAAGGTCCCCAAGGACAAGGAACTTGTATGAGATTTTCAAAAGGATTTTAAATAAAAATACTTTAAAAATAAATAAAGAGTTTTTGTTTGTGGCGAATACAGTCTTTAACTTAAATCTGTGCCAGCATTAGGAACCTAATTGAAAGGGTGTTCCTTGTCCTCCGGGATCTTATCTAATGACCCTTCTTATAACCAGAGATGCAATTCTATTGGAAAAAACTGATATCCCCTTTGCGCTAGGAATCGGTTGTAGATAACTTCTCAGTTAAGATTGGGACCCAATGTTCGCTTTCCCTTGAAATTCCAAAACCCCAATCAGACTTGAACTTATTCAGATTATGTGTGTGATACCAGAATCTCTGTGAGTTTATCTCTTTGTTTATCAGTCCTCTTGTGTCTAGAAGACACTCTTTCCTTGGAGTCTTCCTTTCCCTCTGTCTCTCCTGATCTGTGTGCTTCTCCTTCGGCATAGCTCCTGAGACATGAGGGGAATGTTTGTGAGGACATCCTATTTAGAACTGAATGCTTCAAAGTCTTTTACAACTGTCCTGTTACAGGTTTCTGTGTTGATTCATCTACAAGAAGAAACTTGAGTTAGGCACTGATCTATGGGGATGCAACATGTCACTAGAAGTCATTTTATTGCTATTCTCTTAAAGCAGAATAATAATAGTAGGTTTTTAATCTACGCTCAGGGTTAGCTAGGGTTAGCTTCTTAGCCAGGTTAGCAGTGTCAAGTATGGGTTCTATCTCATAGATGAGCCTTCAATCTAGTAAGAAGGCAGCGAGTGCCTTTTCTTTCTTTAGGCAACCATCCTTCCTTCAAATAACATCTAATTACCTGTAAGGATTCCTTTCAAACCACTTGTTCTTATTTAAACTCTGGTATTTACTTTTATTGCATCTTGTAATTTCTCACTGGAAGACTGGTGACCATTGAAATCAAACAATTGTGTGTTACAATTATTTTGATAACTGTCTTCTGACAATTGCCTAGGTAGGACATGGAGCTGCCTAAACTTTTACCACGTCTCTACTCTCAGCACATGATATGGTAGCATTGATGCTTAAAAATATGTGTCAGGCCAAGAAAAGGAATCAGTGAGTGAGTGGATAATGATTCCCTGGCTTCTGCTTTGGGAATGAAGTGGGTACCGTGCAGTGCAAGATAACTCATGTTCATCCTTCTAAACTTTCCCACCCTGTTCCCTGTTCTTCCACCCTGCAGCTGCTTTCCTAAAGAATCTCTGAATCTCTCCCCTTTTTTTGAATCACAGGAACTGGCTGTTGGGAACACCCACAGATGCACGCTACAAACACACAACTTACTCTGAGTAATCACATTGATTTGGAATTAACGGCCATTCAGATACCTCATTGAAGATGCCATCTGGGATGTTATTGCTCTTCAGAGGTATATCATATTCTGAGAAAATCTGTCAGAATGTAGAAATAACTCATCAGAATGGCTATGGCTGTATCTAGATGTGCTGGCTAGGCACAGGGAGTCTGAGGCTTCAGCTTCCACTTCCCCTTCTTAAGACGCTGAAGGAAGTAGAGCCATTTCTCTGTTTTCAAGAGAAAAAGAAATAGAGAGTTCAGCAACATTCAGAAAGTGGTCCTGAAATACCACCAGGCATCCAAAAGCATCTCCTTGAAAATTACCTCTCCAGTGAGAAATGACAACATGCAATAAAAGCAAATAACAATGCTTACATAAGACCAAGTAGTCTGAAAAGAATTCTTACAGGTGATACCAGTAGGCGTTATTTGAAGGAAGGAAAGTTGTCTCTGGTCTTAGGAAGAATACACGTGGCTAACACCAAGCTTTGCCCTTCTTTAGCCACTTAGGAGTTATGGAGCCGTACCAAGGCAAGTTTCTTGAACTCTCTGAGAGTTTCTTGGTAACAAGTTCTCCACCCAAAGGCAACTGTGGAGTTTTAAATCTGATACATGCCTAGTAAAGACTTAAAATTTTTACCAATTCAAACTGCTTTAAGTCATGCTATGATTCTAGGTCTGGCCTAGCACTGTAGAAAGAAATGGCAATGATTCATTTTAGCGCATGCTAGTGTTAGAAAACAGACCATTATAAACATCATTGCTGATGGTATCCTTGCAAACTAGCTCTGATGAGACTATGGGAAATATTTTCCTATTCCTGGGATGTAAATATTCCCACCACAGCCTGTTTGGAGCCATCAAATCTCAGCTTCTAGCTTCCCAAATGTCTGCCTATGTCATAATGGTATCTTGTAAGTCAATATAAACCAGTTTAGCAACAAACAATTAGAACACATTCAGATCCTGTCCCTTCCTGTTGGGCTGGTGCCAAGCTTTGACTATATCCAAAGAAAGCCAAACCACGAGGTTCACAGTTGCTGCCTGCCCCCTTAGCCATTTAGGAGGAACACCTGGAGACATCCCAGGTGCTGCCTGCTTTCACAACTGCCTTTCAGCCCTGTGGCAGTGACACCCTCTGTGGGCAGAGTCCTATTGTCATAGCAGGCAAAGTCAGGATTATTCAGCAGGCCCTTTAGAATTGAGGGTAGCAGATGAAAAGGATTATCCCAGGCAAAGTCGTCAACCGCTGTGTCCTCATTGAACTTAAAACAATGCAAGATTGATTATTTTTGTAGTCTATGCAAATTACAAATGACATTGCTATTAAATCCTTGGTACTTGACTTCAATTCCAAGTGTTTCAGTTACTGTTTTCTAATGAAAAAAAAAATAGATTTAAAGTGTGTGTGTGTGTGTGTGTGTGTGTGCGCGCACGCGCGTGTGTGTGTGTGTGTGTGTGTGTGTGTGTTCTCTTCCAACAGAAGGGGGGAGTCATACCTAGAGCACATTAATAAATAATTCCTTATGTACATGATTTTTAAAAAGACAAGGCATCTTATAAAATTACCTCAGTTGTGTTGATTTTTCACCTCCTACATGGCACCTAAATAGAATGCCAAGGCCCTGTTGCAGTATTTTCATTTCTAATTGAATGGGTTTACACTTTCCCTGGGCTATACTGAAATGCATCCTCCTTCATAGCCCAGTCTAGTGAATCTGTCACCTCTGCATAAGCTTTAGAGAATCCACAGGTGTTCTCACTAATTGACTTAAATTGCCTTCCATACAAAGACACACATTAAGAGTACTAAAGTGTATGATTTTGGACAAAGAAAGGAGTCTTAAGAGGAATCATTTTTTAAAAAGTAGTCTGGGGATTGGGTGGTTTGCATGTTTCACACTGAATTCCAAAGCATTGAGATGGTGGAGCAATATACAAATTATTACATATCAACCCAGTATTATGTTTTCATTTTCCAAATGAAATTTTCCAAAGCATCTAGAAATAGATGAGGCTGGATTTGAACATGTTTTTTTTTTTTTTTTCTCTAAAAGCAAATATCCTTGCTTTGCTTCAGTATCACTCGACCTTCTGAATATACATCCAAAGAGCTGTCTACAAACTCCCCTTATTCCTTCTGAGCACTTACAGTCAAAGCAAAGTCACCTCTGTCTCCAGCGTGTCTCTGACTTGAACTTGAGATGATGTCATGGGATAGTCAAATTAAATCAGTACAGATTTATCAAAGTCTTACTTCATTGGAGATGCTGTGCAAGGTGTCGAGTAACTAGCGTCCTTCCCACAAGAAGCTAATTCCTTCAGACACAGATAGAAAGACAAATACAGGAAGAATTTAGAACCTAATTATGGTCATCCTGAGCCCTGAACTCCTCCTCTCTTTCTGAGGCTCTGAGGCTTTGACTGTTTGCCTGAATGCCTGATGCCTGTCAAACCCACACTGTCCTCCCTCCTTACTACCCTCAAGCTCTCTCTACCCAATGTTCAAACTCCCCAGAGACTACTCCCTCTGAGAGCCATTCACACCTCCCCAGTGTGACCGTCATAACCATTGCTACTGTCCCAACACTGGGATCCACTATCTGTAGCCTAGAAGATTTAAGCAGCTTTTAACTTTTTTGAACCTTTATATTTATTTTATGCGTACAGGTGTTGTACCCAGTGCATGTCTCTGCCTGGTACCTAAAGAGTCCAGAATGGGTGTTTGATCCTTGAGTCATGAAACATTTGTGAGCCTTCCTGTTGGAGTTGGGAATTGAACCCTGGTCTTACAGAAGAACAATTAATCTCTCCAGTTCCAAATGAATCAATTTTGAAACTTAATTCCCTCTGAATAGAACCCTGCACAAATTCCAAAGTTAATTTTGGTTTTACATTTTCAACTTTTGTCATAACACTTTACTGCTCCAAAAGTTTCACGACTTAGAAAAACTAAGAAAATAAAACACTCTCCAAATGAAGCCTTACTTAGAAACCAACCAGATGAGGAAAGACTGTCTTCTGCTGACAGTTTACCTTAAGTTTAGACTTAAGGACCCTCTGTCCCCTGTATTTCTTTTCAAATGCCAATTACCCAATTCCCCTCTGAGGCTAAGTGTGGAACTAAGAGCCTATGCAGAACTGTTTAAAAACTCTGGCCTGTTAAATAAATTTAGCTCATTAAGCCTAATATTCAAGACTCTTCTGTCTGACAGACTTAAAAGCCAACCCCTAGGGTTACTACAACGTTCGAGGTTCTTGAAACATTCCTGACACATGATAAATATCTAGTAAACGCAGTTTGTTTTAATAGTTGTCATTTCTAATCTTTCAACCATTTATAGATCTTTAGCTTCTATTATGTTATTTGAGGGCCAATACCCTATGTTTTCAGTCCCCAATCAGCTCTCTCTTGATATTCTCTTAAACTATTTTCTTACCCTAAAATTTCGTACATAGCTAATATCTGTATGCACATCTCATCTCTGTGCCAAGGCCCACTGCCTTTTGAATTATTATCCCAGCAGAAACCATCTCTCCCAGCTCTGAATGTTCACAGACTTGCACCAGGCCTCTCCTAGGATCTGGCTACATCATTAGCCCGTGGGTCTATTCCATCCCTCCCAGGTTAAAGTGCATGCTGAGCCTGGGTCAGTTCTCCCCATTCCCCTGTTTCTACTGCTGAGGCAAGAGGCAAGTCCTCTGTAAACACAGAATAAATGAAGAAACCCACTCTGTCCCTTCAAGTTGCCTCGCATTGCCATGTCTTGAGCCTTGAGACTGCTGAGTTATACAAAGACATCTGTGATTATGAAACAGCCCCCCAAAATGTTATTTAAAGGCAAAAGTGCCATGGGTGAATAACAGTGCAACTCAAAATGTTTCAGGTTGAGTGACTCTGAATGTCAGACTTGGTTTCTTCCTAGGAGTCTCCTTTGTGACAGAGTTCCCTCCCCGGCAGACACTTGCTTCAGAGTTACCATTACCACCACCCCATATGGTGTCTCACAGCTCCACAGAAGAATGAATGTCAGAGAGTAGATGCCTATAGGTCTGGGCTTGGTTCTGTGATCCTTCTGGTCACGCCAGCCCATCCCTGGCTCACCTCACTGCATCAGCCTCCTTCTGGATAGAGTTTTTCCTGTAAGCCTCATGAGAGGGACACAGGGTACTGTAAACCACAGGTGTTGTCACGTTCTTTATTTCATCCCTTCTTTAACAGCTTCAATGGTTCCGCATCATAAATGCCACATTTCTCCCAGTGTGAACCACAGGATATCATCAGAAGCATCTGGAACACGTACCAAAATGTATTCTCCTGAGCTCCGTCCTGAACCTAATGAGGCTGGATATGCTGTTGCTTTTTCTGTAGCTTCAAAGGTGATTTTTGTGTTTGTACAAGCACAGCAACCCATACTTAAGTAAAGCAAGATGTTCCTTTCAGAATTACCAAGTGAGCCAGTCTGTCTCTCAGCATAGTCTCATCAAAGCCCTCTTTTCTGCTTTCCTTTAGTTTTCTTGTGTTTTCCATGCATACAGAATGGGTCAGCGACACCAGAAGCAGCTGTACCCCTACCACCTCTGTCCTTGAAAGGCTGTTTCCTGTGAACCTTTCTCCCTTCACCTGGGTGGCAGACAGACAGACAGACAGACAGAAACACACACACACACACACACACACACACACACGTAAATGCATCCATTTCCTTTGTGCTCTCCCGGAAGCATTGCTTCTGCTACAAAACCTTCTGTCTGTTTTCTTAGAGGGTTCAGCTGTCTTCATTCATGCTGCCTTCTCCACCTCCCAAGTCTGTGTTCTGTAAGTATTGATCTACCTGTCTGTCACCCATTAGTCACCTGCCACTGAAATCTAGGACCCTGCACAGACGCAATCAGTATGACATGGTGCTTGTAAGCCCCAGACACATGTAATATGGATGCTCCCCTTAAGCTTCCTTGCTAAAGGAAAGGTATATTGTTGAATCCCATAGATTCTCAATTTGTTTATTTAATCTAAAATGGCCACAGTATCACTACCTGATTTCAACTTTTAAGAGTTAAATATGATCATGTATATGAAGGACAAATAACAATATCCAAACCTACAAGAACCAGGTACACTTTTACTGTTAGTGGTATTATTATTATATTATGATCCTATTATCTCAAGAGTGAAACAATAGTGCCTATCTCAAAGAGATAATAAATAACTGTAAGTAGTGTCTGCTGGTAATGCTACAGATAAAGTCTGGTTATTTAGTAAGAAGAAAAATTAATGAGATAGTATGAGGTCCCCACCTCTTACTTTTTATGATATTATTTTCCTGGCTTTGGTAGCTCATGATGCAGAACTAAATTCTGAAATAGAATTTATATGATTTCTGATTCTTTCCCCATGTAGCAAGCTGGACCATGCCATAGTGAGGAATAACCATGAAATAGGCTGCAGAGAATTGTCCCCACCCAAAAGGAAGCAGGCTTGAATTACAGGTGTATGAGCATCATGGATAATGCCAGGGAAAGAGGATAAGAACAATAGTACTTATAGTGATGCTAGCATTCGCTGTGCATCCTTCGGAGTACTTTATTCACCCAAAAGACATTTATTAAGCACATCATAGGCAGACACTGGACTAGAAATAATTCAAAACAAAATATCTACACTAGATAACTACTGATTAGGCAAAGTCCCTCCTCCTAAAGAATTTAAAATTTTATACACAGAGTGAAGATAAAAAATAAGAATAACAAGTCATCTCTTCTAATTTGTACCATGGAACATAATAGAAATTCATCATAGGAATGAGGGTTTTGCATGTGGTACCTCAAGGAGCCACTACCTTATGTTGGCTATGCATTGGGAGAGTTGGCCTCCCTCTACAGTGCCATGAGGGTGTCTACTTTTCAGATTCAGGCCATACTAGAAAAAAGGACCAGAGTGGTGAAATGCATTTCTACTTGGCCTCAGAACAGCCCATCATGGAACTTAAACTCTATTTCTTAGTTGGTTGTTCATTCAACCTTTTTAATGAAGGGACTAAAATAGCAATGAGCTCATATTTAATGGCACCACATTGGAGGTCTGCAGCCATTCTAGGCTACATAGCAAGTTCATAGTAACCTGGAATGCACAAAAGGATATATATATATATATATATATATATATATATATATATATATATATATATATATATATAAAAGAAAGATCTTAAGAGCCAGAGAACAACTGTGAAAATCACCCTTTGTATATGATAGGCTGAGGCACTCATAACACACAATAACTGTGGCTGTCTGCACAAAACTTGCAGAGAGGAAAACCAGCATGGATGGAGGGAGACCTCATGACACCGGGATTTCTAGCTAAGGGGCTAGCGGCAATTGATAGCTCCTGGAAGAGGAAGGGCCGGTTTTCTTCAGAGGTGTGATTACTGGTAGGTTTCCCATGCTCTACCGGACAGCACTTCATATGTGTTCAGAAGAGCAGTAGAATCTGGCCTCAGTGGGTTATGAAGAAAAAAAGAAATAATAATATGAAGAAGATGTGAAGTTAGGTAGGGCATATAAGGGAACTACGGTGTAGGAGGAGAAATATGAAAATACTTTGCATACATATGTGACATTCTCAAGTAATATTTTTTTGTTAAGAAGAAAAAATAAGCAATAAAAATTATGCCACTTTTATTTGATGCTAAATAAAATCACATTTTACCTCTCAGAATGCATCATTTATATTGTCATACCAAGTCTAATCCACTATCATGTTGCTTTCACTGTACATTATGCATTCCCTTACTGCAGTGTCCTATGTATGTAGCAATATAGACTGTCTAAGCTCCTCTATCTTTCAAGTATATTAGTGTACATACTGAAAAGACATCTTCCACAAACACACAAAACACCCTACAGAATTGTCAATGACACAAACACTTCTGAGTGTAGAACCTGCTCTCTGCCTGAATCTTCCACATTTAAGTGAAACAGTTTCAGTTATCTCCAGGAACTTGGGTGGGACTTGCTTAGAGTTATTCTATCTAAAAGGCCCGTGAAGTGCGGGAAGTGTTTCACTGGAAAGCAAGACAGTGCTACAAATGATAAATGCAAATTTAAGCCTGAGAGACAGAAAATAATTTAAAAGGTTTGAAATGGCAATTTTCATGTTTCAAAAGTCTTAGAGGTGCTGTCATATCCAGAGCCTTCTCTGATGAGGGCTGCAAGTAGGCCGTCACAAAACTGCTGAGATGGGGAGGTCTAAGCTGTGCAACCCATCGATCAATGCCTGCCGGTCAGAGGAAGACCTCAAACAGTGCCAACGCTGCCTCTCTGGAGTGCTATAAGGAGGGCTGACTGTGGTACGCATCTCTCCTTTGTCACCATTCCGGCATCTACAGTTTCCTTGCAAGCAGACTATTTGATTTTTATTCTCTTCCACTTCTGAAGAGATTATTCATGAGTTCAGATTAACTGATTCTTACCTTATCTGTTATGTTTTGTGCCATGTAGAAATCCATGTCTGCCTTTGAATTTGTAAGGCCCACAGAGTAGTAGTCCTTGGTGGTCTTCAAGGTTTAGTGTGCCACCTGCTATCATAGACATGAAATCGAAAGGATACACCCTGGTCATATTTAATAAACTTCTATATGATTCAAAAAACTATCCTTAGATATGATAAGATTATATTTATAAAGTGAGTCTTTTAGAGCAAATACCTGATCTCAATGAGTTTAAGATAAATTTATACAGTAGTCTTTTTCCTCCACCTGCCTCACACATGTGCTTTTGATTGGCACCTATTTATTGATGGAGTGGTCCGTTGATGTTTCTTGTACAACAGCTATGATTTTGAGAGCTACCGCTGCTCCAGACAGTGTTCTAGACCACAGGATTGCTCTAGTGCATCACAGCAGTTCTTGCCCTTATGAGACTTTGAACCAAGTTATTTATGTAAACCTAAAAGTGAAATCATTCCTTTTCTAAAACAGTGAAACCCACTGGGAAATGGCTAAGAAAATGTATGTGTCTTGTCAGCAGTCACTATAGGTTCACTATAGTCACTAGCAGAAATATCTTATTTACTTCCAAGATTTTATTTTCTTTGTCATTCTTGTAGGAGGAAAATGGTGCCAGTGGGTTTTAAAAACTCAGACATTGTACTCATGGACTTGAGGTCCTCAGGAAGGCTTCCATAGTATGGAAAAATACAAATGGATGATAATATTACAGATGTTGTAAACAAGAACTTGAGTATAAAAAGATAACATTACTCTAGTCTAAAGGAGCTAAGTAAAAACCTCATAGTCCAGAATTAGATTTCAGATGTGTCTTATCTCATCCAGAAGTTATATTTCATTTCTGTTCTTCTGAAGATGTAGAAATGTCTGGGAAGTGCTTGGCTTTTACTGTTCAACATGCTGCCATCCGTTTAATCAATGGCCAGAGACTTCTTTAGAAAGTTTGATTAGGTAATTTGTCAAAAAGATGACGACTGAATTTCTGTCAATTATTAAATAACTTAGTTACTGTTCATAAAATAGCTTGAGTAACGTGGAGGGGAACCGTGCAACATAACGGAGTAGCTTCAAATTACATCTTCATCTCACAATTCTATTAAAGCATACTGTAAGGTTGTTATTGAGTAACCCAAGTAGTTTATCTGATAAACTGCAGCAACAACAAAAGATCTTTTTGCTCTGCTGTGGGGTAATCACTGTTCCAATAAAATATCCACGAGTTCTCTAGGCTTTGCCTCAGACCCAAGAACAGAGCATCAATAGTAAGAAATCCTTGTGTTGTTACTTTAGCCAAAAGAAAAATCTAGTTATTACTTGTGGCTTAATTTGGTTTCTCCTTGGATTTCTTCTTCATTCTTGAGCAGAAGGGTCCATTGTGCTTTATGTTAGCAGTATTTCTTGTTTATTCTCATAACTCCACTTAATGAAAAATAAAACTTAGCCTGGCTTCTTGGTGTCTTGTGGCTTTTTTGCTGAGAATGAATGGATTGGAGACACAAATCCATCGCTGTGGTGTGCGAAGCCATCAATATATTTTACAGCCGGGAGGTATAAAAGAAAAGAAGCAGAAAGAGGCAAAGACTCAGTCTTGGGTTTGAACCTCCTGACATCTTGCAAGCAAACTCAGGGAAATTCTTTTACTGCATGGAGACTTCACTTCCTCTGCTAGAAAACAAGTGATTCTAACAAAATCTTTGAAGGACTCAAATAAAAGATGGTACACAAGACAATATAGCATAGTAACTGGTAAATAATATGAATACTTCTAGCTTTGGGGATCTAATATTAAACCTGCCGGATTTTTAAGGGGGATGACACATCTATCAAACATGTGCTATATGTATATATATGTCCATTTAGACACATGTATGGGTACACATGCAGATTTCTACTTCAGAGAGAACTCAAAGAATGTTTCTTCCAAACTCAGTGTCCTTTTCTTCTACTTATAACAATTCATTCCATACCATTCTGCCATGATTCCCAAGACCAAAACTGTAGTGACTTCCTGCACTGAGCCAGGTTGTTCCTGGAATTAAACCACTGTTCAAGTCTTCGGTGGATGGGGGAAGTCAAGCTTTCTCGAGCAAATGGGGCTGGACTCAATCTGAAATCTAGCTTGAAATGCAGGGATTCCTCCCGGTACCCTGAACTTCAGCACAGATGTTAAACACATGTCATTTACTTTATGTGGATTCTTCACGGATGCCTTGGAGAGGAAGCACCTTTGATTCCCTCCCCTTAGGAAAAGAATCGAGAGAGTTGGGATGTTATTCTTCACTATCTGCATGCAGATCACCACGTCACATTGTATGAGAACATTTGTCTAACTCTGTAGTCTCTACCTCTTCTTCTTTTATTTACTCTTCCTTTGTTTCTCTAATAGATGATGTGTCTTTAAGCATGTTTGTGCTGTTACGATGTGCCAAGACCTTTGAAGCACATGGCTAAATAGGCCATTCATTTCTTAAAGGTTAATCATCCAAAGTCAGTTTCCAGGTGGTTAAATGTTAATGATGTTAAAAACATGAAAAATTATGTATAGACTGTAAAAGATGATACTATCATTGGGGGGTGATAAAATTCTGAGTTTCCGTGTTTGCTGCTTCATAAATGTCCCGGAAGTGAAGGGAAGCTGCATTACCTTCTTAAATAACTCAGCAGGTTCCATGGGCTGCTCTAACTTCATGGGGGTGTTCTTTTCCCAAGAATTTTTATATCTTTGTTTTGTATCTTTTCTCCTCCAGTATTCAGCATGGCATCTCTAATCTTGAGGATCTCTGATGAAAATGCAATACAATAACCAATGGAAAATGCTTCACAAATTGTCCAGCAATAAGACGCCTGCATAAGTCTTAGTTATCCTTTCTTATGCAGTGGTAATCATATTATAGTTCCTATAAAATAGTCTTTGAATATTTCCTACCTAATTGGATATCCTAAGTGATTCTCATGTTGCCATGTAGTTGCCATCTCAATGGAAAGGTGTGGTAATCCATGTACGCAGTAACTGTGTCAGCATTGATTTCAGTTGTCCTGTGTTGGACATTAAGAAGCCTTCCAAACCCAAGCCTTGAACAAATTAACATCTCCACTTAATGCCTTCAGGATTATCAAAACCAAGAAAGAGAATGCATTTACGTATGCTGACATACTGTTTTCTAAAAGGTAGCTATAAAAAAAAAAAATACTACCATCAGTAATATAAACATTGACCGTTTCCAGTGTAGCCTTCAAGTTCCCATTTTTTCATTGAAAACAACAGCTCACAACTGTTCCATTTTAGCATGCCGTGTTACCCCCACTAAAACTGGTAGATAACGCCAGCTACATTTAGCTTGTCCATAATGCCCAGTATTTGTCTTTTCTTACTGTATCAATACAGTGGTCTTTCATAACCTTTGTTAAGTATTTTTAGACATTAATCGCTGGCATTAATCCCCTTTCACTAAATATTCTGCTCATGGTTTTGCTTTTAAAACCAGGGATCAGAGTTCCTTCATCTCTTATGTGTTACAGACAGGTGTGGTTTGTTGCATTTGTGCCTCTGACCATGTAGAAAGTGTCACAGCTGACTCTTATTTCTAAGGACCCTGTAATAACATTTCCACTCTTCTGTCCAACCCACTCTGTTCAACTGAGTTCATTCTCTTTCATACCACAGCCCCCTGCAAAGCACCAAAAACCTCATCAGATCACACCGTTGCTGAAAACACTCCACTGAGGTTGATTGTTTCTCTGGGTATCTGAAATGGTTCTATTGTTCATGTCCTGAATGTCAAGGGGAACTGTGATTCCCATAACTTCTGTACATGTAGAGTGTTATGTCCACCCATCATTTTCTGTTCATGGGTACCAATTCTTATACTTGATCGACTTTCTTTCATTTTTGTTTCTCAACTCCTGCAGCAGGGTTTAGCACTATAAAATATGTGACATGAGTCCCTGATGGTGCAGTGGCTTCTTTTTGAAACTTGGTAGTAAGAGACACATTGTTTTTCTTTTTACAGAAGGGAGACATTGAGCTGCCAGCTGTCCTTCTAAAAAAGATGTGGTGGCATTATCCGGCCACACACTCTGCAGTTGTTCCCTGGCCATAATAGAAACAAAATACCTTATCTTAAATAAGTAAAAGAAATAAAGAAAAAAGGCTCAGTTTCACGCTGCTTCTAGACAGTGACCACAGATACCACACTGTCCCTAACAGTGGTAAGTAATGACATGTGTTAACTCAGTAATAGATGAACTGGAATGAGATACCATATTCAGCCACTGTCAAGGTCACTTTATTTATTGATTTTTTTTTAATTGTAGAGTACATAAATAGAACACATTGAGATGTTATATACACACAAACACGAACGCACACGAGCACATACATGCATATAGGTATAGGCACACGAATATATGCACACATAAGAACACACGAGTGTGTACCTAATTTGCATGACATTAAAATATACATGATTCTACTGCCAAATGCCATTTCAAAACCATTTCAAGGAAATGATGTCCAGGCATGGAAAATGAACACTTTTTCTAATTTTTCCTTCTATAATGCCCAGATTTTCAGCCACTTTATCAAATAAGATCACCAATGTGGAAGGAAAAATGTACTGAGGATGGATTTGATGCCTGTATGGGTTGCTGTGAATGCCAAAATCAAATGGAGCCATTCATTTCCATGCCATGAGCTAATTACATAGAAAAGAGCAACACGCTACACTCACATATTCAGTACACAAAAAGGAAATCCTAATTGCTTCTACCTGTCTTATTGGCTTGTAAGCACATCACACAAATTCCCTCCCTCCCTCCCTCCCTCCTCTTCCTCCTCCTTCCCTCCCTCCATTCCTCTATCTCTTTCTGGAAACCCATTATTATTACAGAGTTTGGAGTAGAAGGATGGTGGAGAAACAATAATATACGTGTGGTTTTCACTTTCTTACAAAATTGTGTGTGTGTGTGTTATTTTTGGTTTTGTTTTGTTTGTTTGTTTGCTTGCTTTGGTAGGTGGGGTTATTTTAACTTATTTGAAACTTTGTGTTTATATAATGATTGTGAATGAAAGAATTCTCATGACGTGGAACAAATCAGGTGAATTCTCATTTTACCCCAGCTTTAGCAAACTGAGGTGACGAGGTAGAAATGCTTCAGAGAGAAGCAGAAATTGGTCTCTTGGGATTCTTACAAGACCTAAGCCACCAAGATTTGTTAATAATGTTAGCACAATTCAGATAATGAGAGAGATCAAGAGACAGAGAGATGATGACAGAGCATGCAGAGCTCTAACAGAGAAATCTGAGTTATCCTCCATTATTTCTTTGATCTTTCAGATAAACCAATTAATTACCACAGTCTCTAATTTCTGTTTTCTAAAAATAAATCTTTCCAAAGAGTCTGACTCTAAATGATTCATCATCTAGCATCTAGCTTTCACAAATATGCTGATAATCTTAAAGTTGGTTTTCTTGAATTAACTCAACTTCTAACCTTCCCTCCAGACACCCAGATGAGGGGTTTAAACTAGAAATGGAAATAATTCTCTTTCTGGGTTCCTTATTTTCCTAAGAAAAAAACTATGCTTCATCTTTCGGGAGAGCAACTCCAGGTCCATACAGGGAAGAGAAAGAGAAGTTTCTCAGCAGAACAAGGGAGGAAGCAATCTGAAAATCAATTTGCTTTTCAGCTACACATTCTGCTGTGGTCCAGATTCCGAAAAGCACCATCTTTTCTTTCCCTTTCAGATATACAAAGTGTTGTCTAATTTGGAGTCATGTGGTTTAAATTGGGTTTCCTTGTCACCTTTGTCCATTATCAGCTAGTGTTCGTTCTTCTCATTTTCTACAGAGTCCCAGACATTCCCCTTTCTCTTTCTCAGAATTTTGTCACAGATATTCCTTCTTCCATTCTGTTCTCTTTACCTGTACCTTCGAGGAAAAACTCTATGCAGTCATGTTTAAAAGTGACAGGAAATGTATTGATCTTTGACCTATCATCTTTACCTGAAATCCATCTTTAGCTTTTTAATACCAAGTCACTTAAATACTTTCACAGAATACATAAGAATGTATATTCATACTTGTGTGAGAAAAGAAAAGGGATAATTTCAAAGATAAAATATATTGGGTCATATTGTGGCACAAATATGAAATGGCTAAAACAATCATATGAAATTTTAATATGGAACTGCTTATTAATACTTATTAATAAATACTTATTGAGTTTCATGGTCTTGAACCAGTAGAGCATACTAATGAAAATAAAGTGTATTAAAGATTCACTGATAATATAGTATCTAAAGCCAAATGGTATCTGTTAACTTTGCGGCTATTGTGTATTATGAAATGTATAATTTCATAAAACAAAATGTGAGGCTAGTCTTCATAACTTTCTCCTTTAATTGTGGTGAGATGCTCTATTGGATAGAAGCACCGTGATTCACTGACTAATACCCAGAGTATCTCTCTAACATGAATAAGACTCACAAAGACCATTGTGTTGCCGCAGAGAATCTGCTCATCTTACGCTGTCAGCTCTGGAGCCTTTGACATTATCCTTTGAAGGCCATGCTTCTTTAGGAGTATTCTTTTGCTTATTTTTTTATTAGTGGCTTATAAATATTTTATTTCCAATGTTTATTATAAAACCATGCTATCTATTCATGGGTGTGTTTATATTATTTACTAAAAAGAGACCAAGAGCAACTCTGAAAATCTTATGTTTTGGTTACGGAATGTCACTGAAAAGCTTGTGAATTAGAAGATAGTTTGAAAGGTGATAAACTATGAGGAAAATTATACCTTGTGGTGTTTGAAATAAAATCCTTTCCATAGCTCATTTATCAAGTATGTGGTCCCCAGTTGGTGGAACTGTTTGGGAAGAAGGTGGGCCCTTTCAGGAAATGTTTCTATGAACAGGGAGATAATTACCAGAGAATACTGCCCCTGATAATAGCAAGGAGAAGATACTCAGGATTGAGAACATGGGACTCAAAGGCAAGGAGGCTTGTATTTAAAAAGTAAAAGAAATAGAAAGTATTCTTGCCTACATTTTTCAGAAATATCATTCTTCTTTTTGGCTTTCAAAAATTGTCTAATAATTTCTCCATAATAAATCCTTAATATAAACACCTTTACCTTTGTTGATCAGAATTTTGGATTATTATTTTTTTGAAAATGATTCTGTCAGGATCTATATCACAAGGTTGATTTACATGTACAGTGACATAATAAGGCTGAAGCAGCTAGTACTCCTTCTCAGGGACAGTTATGCAGGCACATCAAAAATTTTAATTGTAAGCAATCAGTATAGAACTATTTGATTAAGACAACAGAGCACTAAGGCTGTATTCTCAAAAGCAATCAGTTTCTCTAGTCTTTATCCCGAGGTAAGAGTAGTCATTTGGCAGGGATCATATATGACTGTATTCCTGGTGTAGAGACATTTTTAATATATATGAACTTATAATATGCCATGATGTTTATCTTCTTATATTTAGATACTAGGAGTCAATTGTCTTACCATAACCTCTAAGAGTTTATCATTTATATAATATTTTCTCGTGGAAATTTATATGAATGTTGTGAAGTCAAGGACATGGTTTTTCCTTTAGGAATTTCTAGGGTTTTGAGAGACAATTCTGCCTCCTAGAAGACTGCATAAAATTGTCAACTTCGCTTCAAGAGTAGCATGTGCTCTCTAGATGGTCATCTACTTGTAAGCAGGTGTGGTCTTACTCAGCCTGCATTCACAGTGGTCTTTTAAGAGACATTCTAGAAGATCAAGAACATTTATTAAATGTCTGAAAGGAGATATACTTAAATGTTATTGTTGACGGTCCACCCCTTTCCCCTGTGATAGTGATTGAGACATTTAAGAGTGTTCTGAGAATAAAGAAAAAATGTCCAGATGAAGAAGCTGAAAATGGATAAGAAGAACAGCTGATTCATGGGCTTGGACTATGGATAAGTTGGTAGCATGCAGAGTCAGGAGAAGGTGTAATTGAGGCAGCCTAAGGAATAACAAGATTGAAATTATAGCTGCAAATCCTGGCAATTTGAGACCATATCAGAGTAAAAGATAAAGCTGGGAGTGTGGCAAAGAAATATTAGAATTACATAGCCAGAGCTCAAACTCTGAAAGACAGGGGGTAAGGTGAAACATGTTAGAATACTCTTGTAGGTAACTGTAAATATATTTACTATGGAAAATAATGAATAAGAGGGGATTGTCATTGCTTTTGTGCATTTGAGAGCACGTTATAGTAGAAGTGTAAAGTAGAGAAAAAAGATTAACCTGGAGGAAGAGAGGGAGGGAGGAAGGGAGGGGAGAGAGAGAGAGAGAGAGAGAGAGAGAGAGAGAGAGAGAGAGAGAGAGAGGCTAACCATGTAACTGCTGCATGATTTCACCTAGGCCATGTGCTGAACCCAATGCAGACAGATTGCTAGCTTGCATAAAAATGCAATTACAGATTGTAACTAGAGCAGCAAATTAGTCTCCATTTAGGGAATTTTGGGAGACCTTGAGCAAGAAGTGGATATGTTGGGGCTGGGGAAATGGATCATTGACTTAAGTGTTTGCCTAAGCATCCTTAGGCTCCACAGAATGCTTTATCAGAACCTAATCAAAGAATGGAGACTAATTCCAGGAGAACAAATGTGGTACTTGGGTTTCCTATAGTCTAATATAGTGTAGTCTTAGGATGTGTTTTGTTTATTTTATTGGAATAATCAGTTAAAATAAGCTTCTGGATTATGTTGATCACATCTTAAAGCAATCTGGGTCAGATTTTATCACATAAAACTATAAAGGGACAAAACCAGTAAAGGAGTCTCAATATCTGTGCTCCTACATATCTAAAGAGTTCACCCAAATGAATAAACACATTGGTCATACATGGGGAGGGAATAGAACCTCCCTGGATAAGAGACAGGAAGGAAGCAATTCACAAAAGAGGAAACAAAATGACTAACACACACTTGTGAGGGGGCCTGGTTCACTCTCAACCTCTGTAATAAAAACAGAAAAAAAAATACATCTCCAAAAAATAAGGCAATTTTCACCCATCCAATGAAAACACATTAAAAATTAAAAGATGTAAGAGGAAAAAATAGTGTTTGAAGGCGTTTGGCTTGACTGTCTTTCCTGCATTGCTCTAGGGAGTACCAATTAGTACAACAATTAAGCAATCTGCATTAGGAGCCTTTTAACAGCTTCAACTTGATCCATTAACACTGCTTTGAGATGCAAATAAAACAGCACATGGCCTAGGTTACATAAGAAATCCATGCAAAAAGTTCCTTTTGAAATTGTACTATGATGTCCATACACTTGAGACATGAATAGCCAAGGACTATGAGGAATATTTTTTTTAAATTTTCGTTACTCTTGAATCCAAAATCTTAAAGTTCGCGATAAGAGTTTCATTAAGAGATACATATCATTTACAGAGAATCAGAATTACTGAGATGATAAAATGCAAAATAATGGAGGGCGAGGTCCCAGGGATTAACATGGGAGGAGGGCGACAGAAGCAGAGAACCTAAGCCTTTAGTCTATCTGAGCTTCACTTGACCCAGGGAGCATGCTTAGAAACCCCCTCCATGTACTAAACTGAGAGTGTCTGGTACTGTTACTGACCCATAAAAGGTTACTGGCACACATCTTAGGCCTTTTTCTTCACTGTTTTTGCAGTCAGCAGGTAAGTTATAACATACCTCTATGCTCCTCTGTTTAGCACCTTTAATAACTATCTTCTTCTCTGTAACTATCCATGTGTCTCTGTATGATTCATTAAAAAACTATCTGATAAACCTGGAATGGAGTCTTGAACGGTTATCAATGCTTTTAAGTTTTGCTTTGTTTTCCAGATTGTATGAAGGCAAACTACAATGCTGTAATAACAAAAAGAAAACTTGATTTAAGATAAAATTTCATAATATGACAAATGACTGAGAGGCCCAAACGATTGAGGCTTCTGCAGTTTGCCCTAAAATTCAGGGGCATCCTGATTGTTCCATCCCAGGTGACTCTAGACCTGACAATCATTTGTGATATGAGCACCAAGTTCATTCTTGAAATCCCTTCTGGCCCAGAAGCAGAGAAGCAAGGTCGTGTTGGAGGAGACTGCAGTCCTATCAAATGATAATAGGTCATTGCCAAAGCAGATTGTATAAAGAATTATAGCTGATAAAAGTTGTACAATCACCAAAGTAAATTTTAAGTGGCTAAAGAGGGAAGGAATTCTCTGCATTTAGCCTACCAATTCTTCTCAAAAGATGTCGTCATGTGAACAGGAGCCTTTGCTGTCTGCTTCACCTTGGTAGTATACAGCTTCTAGCATATATTGAATGGTCAAGAAACAAACACCACATGTGGAATCAATGAGTAAACTCAAGGGCTGAAGCCAGAAACCTCAGAGGTCTTGAGTTTCTCTAACACCAGTCCCATAGCCAATCCATCATTTCTTCTTTTGAAAAGGTATCTACAATTTCCCTCATCTAGCTCCTTTTCCTGCCTACCCATCTCTCCAGTCCTCCATCCCTTTTGCCTGGAAAAATTCAACAGCCTCCTGTCAGCTCTCCCTTGTCTCATCCCCTTGGATTGCATTCTTCACCAATCAGCAAGATTGATGATCTTGGAGCCCAATCAGACCAGTTCATTCTGCTGCTTAAGTCCAAAGTTTTCCAACTGTTTCAACTCCTTATTGTGGTCCTCAATCACCTGCTTTAGCTGCCACTTTCTATTTCCTCCCCATTTTCTACTCATGCCACAGCCCTTCCTCCCATTAGTCATGAAGCGATCACATTTCTTTGCTTCCTGGTGGCTCCGTTTCTTCGTTATTCAAGCCCCTTCCCACCTCCGGGACCATTTCAATGCTGTTCTTGCTGCCCAGAACTCATTTACTTTCTTCTTAGATTTCAGCCTAAAACAAAAATGTCTTCAAGGAGAACTCCCGCCAATGAATAGAAGATGTCCTTGATATTGTCAAGATGGCTCTGTTTTCTTTGCCTTGTATAGGACTTCTAATTACTTTGAAGTAGATGTAGGCATGTCTTTAAAATTGTTATTGCATTCATTTATGCAGTTGTGGAGTTGAGTGTTGTACATCCATTGTGCAGAGGATTAGTTAAGAATAGAGTGGCCCAGCATCAAGCTAGAAGAAGATACCAAAAGAAAGCAGTTATAAAAATAATACCCAACGCCACTAGCCCATCCTGAGAAAAGTATCAGAAAAACCTAGTGAAGGAAGGAGTTGGTAGAGAGGGCATTATGAGGCCCTTGGGAACTGGTAGAAATTAGTGTTCACAGACTTTTCATAAGCTTTACATAATACTTTATTTTGAAGCTTTTGTAAAGACAATATAAAGAACATAAGGGCAGATAGCCATGATCCAGTCAGATTGCATGCATATGTGCAAACATTACAATAAATACTGCTGCTAATCCTCACAATAAAGAGTTCCTTAAGGCTTACTATCCACTTTGGTTTTGGTAATTCCTACCAAATTTTGTGTGCCTGTGGCCACAGCATCCTAAGTCTTAAGAGCCTCGTGGGATACGGATGATGTGAGTGACATGCTCCCGTATGCAGTGTGAAGAGCAGCTGACACTTCGTCCTGATTGGGTCTAAACAGAGCCTATCTACATGTAGGGGCAGGACCACCCCTTCAGCGAGCACAGATGGCAGAGGACACTCTCCAGGACTGTGTGCTGAACATGTGGGAAAAGCAATTATAAAGGGATTTAAGTCGATGGCAGAAATAGAGAGGTTAAGTCTCCATCCCTTCTGTGGCGTATTAAGTGGTAAAATGAAAAAGCTTTGGAACAGCAAGCCAAACTCATCTGGCAAATTGTTTTTGGAAAGAAATGGGCTTGTGCATTTGGACACTTGTCAGCTGTGTAAACATCCCATTATCTAGCTAGTTACCTCCAAGGTTCTGTAAACCCTATGCAGGCTCATCATACCTACTCCCAGACCCAACACAGCCAGGAAAGACATGCCCTTCTGTGTGGCCTTGCCTTTTGATACCTCCACATTGGAGCACCACAACTGAGTGGTTTATTTCAGAGTCTCAGGAACTCTTTTAATAACTCCAGCCAGAAGAGCAGAGGGTCCTGAAAGAATAAAGTGTGGGTTGACACCCCTAAATGAAATGGCAGGATTCAAAAGATGGTCTGTTGGCTGAATAATCATTTTGTTTTCTTTTTAGGTCCACCAATTATATTAATTTGGAAACTGTATCTATTAATTGCCCAATTAGACATCTGGTAATCACTCTCTACAGAAATATCCCAAATCATCATGGCAAGGGCTGGGATCACTATTTTGTTGTATCGCAAATAAAAATTCTAATTTGGTTTTAATAAAAACTAATTCTAGCTAATTTAATACCAACTGATCATTAACTGGGTGCATTTTGTGGTTTATCAAGTATATAAGAAGGGTATGTAATTAACTAGAATGGTGGCCACAAGGTTGTAATTAAATCCTTGGTAACTTTTAACTTTCAGCAAATGTTTTACCACTTAATTAACATCTCAGAAGATGATTTATAATATGATTTATTAAATGCCTGTTGCACAGAGAGCTGAGACAGCTAATGAGCCTAGTGATAGAGTCTCCTATTTACAAGGAGCCTCTTCTTTCAAGCTGAATAAACATCGTGTTGCAGAGAAAATACTATATACATATATCCTTTTAGCAAAAACTAATAATCAATTGTGAGCCTAGTGATTGGATATTTTTAACGTTTTATTTGTAGTTTTGTATTCACATTTCTTTTGATTTCTATCCAACTGAGACTTAGTTTTCTTGATTAGTTGGTGTTTACTTTCTTCCTGAACCCCAGATGCTTCCCCCATTAGGGCATAGAGGCAAGTAGCTAAGTACCATGTGCATCTCCTGTTTGCTGATTTTTGAGGTCCTTGTAAACCATTGGCAACTAGTAAATAATGAGGCATACAGTTATCAGACCAGTTATAGGTCACAGAGTCAATGGCATCTTGAATATCTAAACCATATCACTTTGCATTCAAAATTGCTTCTTCTCAAATGGCTACAGTGAATAAGATATCTAATTGACTGAGAGATGGTATTAAATTCCTAAGAGCTACTACATGAAGTAAAGCAGGGAGCAATTTTCCAATAAAGGCAGACCACCATTTGTATTCTTTTTTGCATTTAGCACAATTTTGATTTCCCATTGATCTGTTGCCTGTCTTCCTGTTCAGATCAAAAGTCCTAGAAAGGCAAGAGGGGATCTGTCTTTGCTCACCATCGCATATCTAGCACATGGTAGAAAGCTGAACACGATGTGGACATTCAGTGAATGTTTCCTTAGCTAGGGGATGGAGGAGTGAAAGTTGCACACTACTCTTAGTTACTAAGAGACACAACATATTTGGCTTTCCAAATCTCTATCTTTTAAAATAGGAAGCATCCGTGTAGAACTCAGCATGCATTCAACTCCTACCAAATTCCACCTAAGGAGAAAAGAAAAACAGAACAACTCATACCATAGTTTGATGTTTAGAAGGGAATCCATGATGTTAGGAGCAAGATGTGGTCATCTTTTCTGTTTCTTAGCCACTAGAGCTTTCTTTGGTTCTCCTTCAACCTTCATCAAGACACCTCTGACTACAGGTAGCACCTTCCAGTGTTTCTGGCAGTTCACCACATGGCTATCAGGTCTCATTGGTGTAACATTTTGTCATAAATACTTCAGTGCTCTTCTAAGCCATGCCTGGTCCTGAAAGGTCATCTCATCTAAAATTATCAAGGTCTTGCTGAACGTATCCCTCCATTCCAACTATCGGTGGAGATGTGAGCTCAGCATCATTTCAACGTGATGCTTCTTGCTTTTCCTGAAGTTTGTTCCAGAAATGTGAGCTATATTAAGCTTGCTGCTCTATCTATTGTTTGGGTTTATTGATTAAAAAGAAGAAAACAACTTGCCACCAAGCAGCCAAAAGATTGTTTTCAAAAAAATCGAAAGTGGTAGAAAAACCAAGAAGAGGAAAATATGTACCCTACTGCAACACTTAGCACTGTTCACCACGGAAGGCATTTCTAAAGGCTTGAGTTTCAAAATGTCTCAGACCAGCCAGGGACTCCTTTACAGATGGTCTTCTTAAACAGTGGCGGCAGCTTCAGGCTATAAGCAACACCAAAGGGCAGTGAAGCTAGCTTACTGTTTTATATCACCAGATTAGACCTTGGCTGACATGTTGAAAGTAGAAAAGACACTTAAGTGAGACTGTCTTTAAGTGTAGGTTCCCTGTGTGCTATTAGTTGTAGCAATCTCTAAACTTTGACATCCAGATTCATTACATGGATTTTAAGGTCTGTGGTGTTACCACTAATTCAAAGATGCTCTTCACACTGCAGGCTTTTAAAGGGTGGAGGATCAAGTTTGCTAACTGATTAAATTTAGCTCTTCTGGATACAGTATGGGGAATCCTAGGATGAGGTGCTGAAACCAGTATAAAGTCACCTTATACTGGTGACACAGTCACCTTCAACTTATCCTCATTAACTACCATGAAAAGAAGCTTGGGCTACGGTGGGGCCCATGTACACATACATCCTCTCTTCCTTGTTCCCGACCTTCCTCATGGCTCTCCACCTATTTAGTCACTCAGTGACACCTCTCTCCCTCCCTACAAAATTTATTTTTTATACCATGCTATGCCACAGGGGTTTGTGAGACATATAGAGTACATAGGGCCCTCAAATGTTTCTCTGTCTTCCAAAAATGCTTTTTTTCTTATATTTTTGTGCTTTTTATCTAGTTATTACTCACTTTGGGATATCCTTATCTACTACCACAACTACACTTCAACAATGAAGTTTCAATCCAAATGCACCTCCAGCAGCTGCAACACAATTAAGGAATGGTCTCTATATATTTGTTTGATATGTTATTGTATATATTTATGAGTCCTTATCATTCAAAATAATAATAGCAATAGTAATAACAATAAAAATAATTTTAATTAACAAATAGTAAGACAAGGAGTCATGTTAAGCATTTCCTATATATGAAACACTCAATTCTTATTTCAAAGCTGTGAGGAAACTGCCATTAGTACTCATAATTTACGGAAGAAACGGGAACATAGAGCAGTCACTCATGTCTTTCTCAGCTTGGCAGGACTCCTTAGGAGATAAGAAAAGACTTCTTGCAATGTAAAGATTATTAAGGACCTTCAGAGACACAGAAGAATAGGAAATAGAAGAATAAAGCCTCATATGAAATGTTTTGTTTTGCCTCTTGTTCCCAAGGGATTTCACCCAATTTTGAAAACCTCAAAATCAGCATAAATGTTAAAATTGTTCCCTGATTGGTCAGCTGCATTTGTCATTCAGACAAATACACTATGAATTTTGATGAACAAAATAGACTTTCTGGGCAACCTATATCTATACCTATATATCTACATCTATATACATCTGTATATATTTCTAGGTCTCTCTACATATGTACACACACACGAGAGAGAGAGAGAGAGAGAGAGAGAGAGAGAGAGAGAGAGAGAGAGAAAGAGAGAGCATATTATGTGATGATAAGTATAATTTCTGTTTCATTTCACACATATAGAAACATTGAGGCTTAGAGAGGGGAAGAGTCTTGTTCAAGGTCACCTGGTTACATGCCAATGGATTTGCTACTGAGGTATGGCAGGCATTCACCAAAGCCTTGATACAAGCAGACTGGCACAGCAACAGATGGTGGGGGAAAGGTTGAGACAGAGAAAGCAGCATAGTCACTTCCTCAAAAACACAAATGCTTAAGCTACCTTGCTTTACTTTTCTTTAAAGGCCATTTTTTCCTGTAATTCCTATTTAGGGTGACTTGAAATTACTTGAATCCTTAAGAAAAGGGGGAAATCTTTAAGAGGAAAGTGTATGTATAAGTTGTTATCTTTATTAATTATATGTAGAGTTTTGAGATTCAAAACAATATTGTTAATTGCATAGACATGGTTGTATGGCTAAACATGCTATTTTTTTCATCACTATGGATGCTTTCTCTTCAGGGTCATACACAGATCAATTCACACTCTGCTTTTGGCATGCAAAGTATCCCTAGCGATGCCATTATTCCTTGTGCTAAATATCTTACCCAAAGCTGTGAGTGCAGATGGTACGTAACATTCTGCAATCACTTGCAATTGTTTATTATCTTCTACCGCAACCTTGAAATCCATGGCTCAAAGATTACAAATAACCCTTTGCTCATGAAAACTAATGGCCTCTTCTCAGCCATCATTTTTCTGGGACTTGCTGAAACATTTGATATCACTTACTCCCCGTCACTCTCTCCACTGAAGCTCTGTCTTGCCCAAGAGGTCCTGTCTTTAGATCCTGAGAACTTTTTAATTTTACCATTTAGTTACCATTTACAATGGATCTTACAGAGGTCACCACATTCTGTGACCTTGAAGATGAATTTTTCTATTGATATTCCAAATAAAGATGGTGCCAAGTGTATGTTGGCATTATAATGAGAAACAACAGTTTTGCCATTCTCCTACAGATTTTGGTCATGCATTTGAGAATTCCTATTTTAAGATCATCAGCTGCAGAGCCAGTGTCCACAGCTTGTTTTGAAATAGTTCTACAGAGCAAAAGGACACAAACTCCGTTTTACAAAGTGGAGGTGCAAGTTCATTTCTGATCATCAGAGTCTTGTCTTGTGTTTGAGATTGATCTGGCTTCCACTTGTTGAGCATGACAAGCTATATTTCAGCATGCACCAGTATTAGAGACTGAGAAATATGGCAGACAAAATGTGAGAAATGGAAAGAAAATATGAACCCTATTATATAGAAAAAAAGATGCTATTTTCTAAGCTTCTGTTGACCAAGTGTTGTTCTGGTTAGAAGGGGTCTTCCATAAAATCTCCTATCCCTCTCCCTCCAAGCCTCTCATAATTGTAAAAGAGAGTCAAAAACTAAAATGACCTGTTAGATTATCAGGTTATCTAGGAATAAGAATTGCCTGAATTTTTCTATAGACAAATTCTTAAAGGAAGAGGGGTACAATATAGGGGAGACAAGAGACCAGGATAGGGAAGGTTAGTCAAAACACAGGGGATATAAAAGGCTACATGGAACCAACTATCTGGGAACTCAGACAAAAACATGAAAATGTTTAAAGGCAGACAATCATCAAAGCTAGGTAATACCTGACGTAGAAGCAATGAATTACTAAAAAAGCCTACCAGTGCCAAGAGTTGGATAGAGACCCCGAAGACAATATAAGTTCTTCTCATTCCTCTTGATTGCCCATCAGAACTAGTTAATATGATGTTATTGTTGAAGATACTACTAATCTGAGATGCAAGGTATACAAGAATCAAACTAGGTTTGAGCTGGAAGCTTCCTCCCTATTGGTTAGCTTTCATGGGGCTGTGTAGCACTACTCAGGCTGACTAGAAATAATGTCATTGTGTTACCTACTTTTCCCTTGCTGTTATAAAACACGATGACCAAAAGCGTCTTACAGAAGGAAGCATTTATTTTTGGCTTATGGTTTCAGAGAGATAAAAGTCCATCTTGATGGAGAGGTATACATAAGCCTGAACAGGAAACTAAGAGCTCACATTCTAAACCTTAAGTACAAAGAAGAGAGAAAGAGAGACAGACAGAGAGAGAGAGAGAGAGAGAGAGAGAGAGAGCAAGCGAGAGCATAAGTGGGAAGAGGTATGAGGTTTTAAATTCTCAAAGCCTAACCCTAGTGACATAGTCTGAATCAAAGCTGTACCTCCACATAAGCTCTCTCCATAGCACCACCAACTGGAGACCAAGTATCCAAATGCCTGAGCCCCCAGGGGACTAGGGGACATTTCTCATTTAGACGACCATGAGCCCAAACAATCTCTCAGGAACAAGTGTGTGTACTACAATATCAAGCAGCCAGATAAGATTTTCTCATTGGTGAAATCGTGGCATGGCTATTATAATGTAAACAACTGCTCCTTGATTAGATTTTAAAGTACACTTCATCAGAGGTTGTCCATGCCTAGTACTGTTAAGCCAGTCAAAACCCATGATAAAGACAGTCTTGGGCCCAAGGGGAAAAACTATTACTGCTGTTTAGCTAAATTGACATGTCACCAAACAACTTTCTGAATATCCTATATTTATATCCACAGACAGAGATTTACCTCAACTTTAAACAAAAATCTATTTGCAGGGAGAAAAGTTGAATTCAGAGACCCATAGTTAAGCAACATGCTAAGAATGAGATATGGCTTAAGTCTCAGCCCAAGTATGACTTTAGTTTTGAAGACACCACTACTTTAGGCATATACATTTAGTATATGCCACTACTTTTAAGATCATAGAACATTTGAGAAGTAGTGAAAAGAATGTAAGAGCTAGAAGAAAATAAAGAGAAGGGGACAAATTTCCATTTACTGAGCAGAACACGGCCAAAGCAATTATGAAGTCAGAGAAGTTAATCTACTTGCACTGGATATATACAAGTCAGCCTACCCAAAGATCAGCTATGGGTGGGAAAGGGACTCACAAGGCTTATTCACCATTTACTGTTGAACCACTGACTGATAACAGATGCTTAGAAAGGAAGAAGTGTCCAGTGTATACCCATTGGTGAGTCTATCAGGTTCTAATGGATAGTTCCAAATTCATGGTTACACAGATGGCCTTAATTAAATTCTGTGGGACTACCCAAAGCAAAACAAAAGGTATAAAAATGTGAATGAGATCTTCAAAGATGCAAGAACGATTGGCCTTGGTAGAAAGAAGGGACATTGGAGAGAGTCTAGGAGAATATATGTAACTTCCAGTAACCAGAATACAAGACACAAATATAAAATGGAAATATTGGCAGAGATTTTGTTTGCTCATTAAAAAATATAAAGGAGAGTACACACACACACACACACACACACACACACACACACACACACACACCATTCAGAATGCTTTGCCACAACCAAGACATCTACTTTGACTTTAATTAAACTAATATAAAATGAAAAAAATGCTACTGGAAAATTTGTTCCTTGAGTTATTCACAAATAGTTCCTCAACTGATCTATTGTGTAGATCCTATTTAGGAGTCTCATATTAGTAAGAGATGGAGTTCAAGTATAAATTTGACCTGGAAACATAATACACAGAGTATAGTAAAGGTGGTGGTCCAGGGTACATACAAGGATTAATTTTATAGAAAAGATATGCTCAAAAACCTGAATATTGGCAAATTATTCTGTCAAAAGGAGCACCAAGTATAATACCACAGATTCTAATACAGAATATTCCAAGGAAGGGCCAGTGAGTGGTAAGGAAAAGAAACAATCATAATTCTCAAAAATAATGTTGAACGAGAGACTGGAAGGACATTGAATGGATCTTAGAACTATTTCTCTACTGTGGAGAATAATAAATATTATGCTAATATGTTTTTCTCTTTTTACATGTTCATAAATAAGGCATTTTTGCAAGCTTTTCTAAAATAACTTAATAAACTAAAGTCTCCTAAGGCACCCTTTATATTCCTTGTAGGTTTTTATACTGGGTATATGGACATGATGTCATTTGTTCCTTGTCAGCTAAACTAATCCATATGGCAAAATTGAACTTCTTGAAGAAATATCTATTAATAACCAAATAAAAAATGTTTAAAGAATTATCCCTGGTTTTATCACATGAATCACCACTTCCAACAACAACAGAGTAATACTGATAACACCAACAACAGGAAGTGTATTGTCTGAAGGAAGGAAAGCTGATAGAGACTCAGCAATAATACATCCCAAGACTTAAGTTCAGAAGCTCTTTTTCTGACCCATAAACTTGGGCAACAAGCCCTGTAAGTGGCAATTTCTCATCTGAGAAGGGAAGCTGTGTAAACATTATCAATAAGGTTATATGCAATCCACTGAGCTGTACAATAAAACAAGAGTCAAAGAAAATAAAATGCATTACATATTTTCTAACACATAAGAATTTAATTGTTAATGACCTATTTTCACAACTCACAAACAGTTGAAATTTGAAGAGAAGGAAAATAACTCTCAATCAGCTTCAGAAGGCATGTCCAGGCTCTTTCTTCCTCTCAGAACACCATCTCCTGAGTCATTTGAACTTTAATTCCGACATCAATACGAGGAATGACCTTGTCAGCTTCATAGACTCACACTTGAGGAGAATGGCCTTACTCTGGCCTCACAGCAATCCCTCCCTAAACCACAAGTGGGATACTTCAATAAGTCAAAACTCAGAAAGCAAAAGATTGTTTATTCTAAAAGATACTAGTCAAGAAATTTTCAAAGAGCAGTTGTAAGCCCATATACACAGAAAGTAGATATGACTCAGGTGTCTTGCGAAAAGCAGTGTGCGAAGAATTTTATAAATAAAATATTGTCTAATCAGGGTCTCTTTGATGAACTCTTTAAAGATGAGAAAATGGGGTTTAGTGGCCAGTGAGGCAATTGTCCATAGTCACACAGCTACCAAGATTCAGAGTGAAATTCAAATTCATAAACATACACTTTGAGTGCCCATATGCTCAGACTAGATCTTATCCTGTGTAGGAAAAAAGAAACCTATTAAGTAAGGCATGGGTAAAGTAAAAAAGAAAATAATAATCAAATATGTCTTCAAAAACAGAAACAATAAAATCTCTTCCTAAAATACAAAAGACAAATCAACTTGACTTTTCTTTAGTAATTCCTTCTCTGCTAATAAGCTGTTTTAAAAACTGGCCTAGAGTGTTAAGACCTTGAATAAGATAATCAGGAGAAGCTAAACCTCTGTGCAGAGGCAGTGTATTTACACACGGAGAACAGAATTTGTTTTCATGTTCTTCAGAACTTTATTCTCTGAAGAACAGTCTTATTTCTACAGCCTATTATTCATGCTGGCTTGGCTGGGCCTTGTTTTTCTCTTCATAGTCCCAGAGGTAAAATGTTGCTTTCAGTGTGCATCTGTGAATAGACCCATAGACAGCACTGACCTTGGTGGATGAAGCCTCTGCTGCTGAAGGATTGATTTCCATACTGGAATTACCCTCAGGATTTTAGCAGAATGTGGAGTGGTGATAACATGTTACCCCTCAACAACCTTTTCAATCTGGGATGCCCTCTCTGTGTAATCTCTAAATTCTTCACGTTAAGCATTGCAGATGCTCTCTGGCTCGCCTTAGACACAGTGGTTTCTTCTCAGCCTCCAGTTATTTTGAGATTCGGGATTAGCATAGAATTTTTTGTTTTGAACATTTGACCCAGCCCACCTCCTCAGAATTGCTCCAAACTTCTGTAATTTATATTTTGGTTTTAGCAACAAAACTACATCAGCTTCAAACTAGAATTCTTTTGGTACTATCCAAATGGGTCTGGAGAACTGGTGATCTCTGGCCACATTAATTGATTCAAAAACAGCATTCAAAATAGAATACATATTAGTGTACTTACCTTAAAGAAATGATAAAAGTCTATGATGACAGATATGCTAAGTAGCCTGAGTTGATCACCTCCCAATATATGCATGAATCAAAATATCAGCTTGTACTTCATAAATATGTATAAATGTTGTGTCAACCCCCTACATCCTGTTCAAAACCTAGGCATGCCATTCTATTCAACTCCAGATTCTTTGGTCACAATTCTGCAGGCTAAACAGGTGTGGAGCTTGTGTCCTCTTTCCTTTTGATGTGGGGCCTGGAAAGATGGGAGCTAGCATCCATTCTCTCAGCATGCATTATATGATAATTTAAGAAACATGGGCAGGAGCAGCTCTGAGCATGGAAGAGTGACAGGCTCTGGTGGTAGGAAGTGTCTGGGAATATTACTTCTGCATTCTATTACCAGGAGTGGCTTTATGAGTCCACAGTTAATACAATCACACTTGGCTCTGTACTTGAAATTTAATTTTCCACAGTCACTGTTCTGAAGTTATCCATCAGTTTATCTTCAAAGCATGGCTTTATAGCTAAAGTTCACTGAGATCATGTAACATGTACTATGGGCTTTTAGTTAGGGCTTATGCCCAGTTCAAATTCCCACTAGTTACTTATGTTCTTCACAGCTTACCTCATGCTTTCTGGGCCTTGGTCCCACTCAGCCTCCTGCTGTCTCTACTATGAAGCTTTTTAAAATAGCTGCTTCTCTTGGCCAAAATCTGAGAGGGGGCAGCCTCCATGATAGGCAGCAAGGAGTTGGCTACACTCCACCATCAGCAGCAATCCCTAGAAGGACTATGGATATCTCAGATGCAGGGTTGCTGTGATATGTATCCTATAGAAACATAGAATAGAGGCAAGTGATGGCTGTTTCTGTCCCAGGATGTGAACCTCAAGATTGTACAGAAGATGATTGGCTCAGCATGATTACCGTTGTCGTGAGTGGAGATTGCAAAGCCTGGGGCTATGTTTCTACCTTGAGTTTGGACAGCAGGACACTGGGAAGCAGGAACTAATTTTCCCTTCCTCTAATGGGCTGAATCTTCCAAATTATGTTATTGGCCCTGCTCAGTATCCATATTTTTCAACTATGTGAGGTAATGATTCCTCTTTCTTTACCAAGGGATGTTGGTTGCTATTTCTCCAACAAGTGTAATGAGCACACTTGTTTTCTGGTCGTGGATCACATGACATAGTCTAGTGTCAGGCCTTGTTCTTTGTCTCACCCTGCCTTCTGAAAGTGGCTCTTTTATTCACAGATCAGTCACTGCCCATTTCCAACAGCTCCTTCATGGGGCTACTTTGTCAGTTCTTCCGCTTAGCCCAAGGGGTAAACATTAGGTGCTTTCTTAATCCCTCAAATAGCAGCTGGGACCAGGTTCTGAAAGGTTCCCAGCACCTAGAGAGTTATACTACACAATAAAATATAAACCCACAAATAGCATCACTAGACTGTAGACAATGATCCTCAGGCCCCATATTTCTATGAAACCTCCCTGCTGTGGTCTTGCTCAGCTCTGGGAATGCTAACTTACTGGAGGAGCCAGATAAGACACTGATTCATAGATGAAACTCTTTGAGTGACCCCCAGTTACCTCTCAGAATCTACTCCACTTTTCTGAAGCCCTTGGGAAAAAAATCCCAATGTCAAATCAATTTCTGAGCAGCAATAGAAAGAATAATAAAATTATGGCTGTGTCTTTTTATTTAAATCCAGCTACATTAGCGTTAGTGGTGTTCCTAATAACTTCAGTTGTCAACTTGACAAAGCCTGGAGTCATCTGAGAGGAAAACCTCTATTGTGGGATTGTCCAGATCAGGTTAGCCTATGAATATGTCCGTAGGGGATTGTTAATTCATGTAGGAGGGCCCAGACCACTGTGGGTGGCACCATCTCTAGGCAGGTTTTCCTAGATCTTATAATTGAGCTAGTAAGCATGAACCAGCAAGTAAGCCAGCAAGACGTGCTCCTCCGTGGTTTCTCCCTGAGCTCCTGCCCTGACTTCCATAATGATGGACTATGTCTTGGAAGTGTAAGCAAAATAAATCCTTTCCTCGTGGACATAGATTTTGGCCAGAATGTTTTATGAGAGCAACGGAAAGGATACTAGAATGGGTAGGCATCAAAATTTTTTAAATTCAGTACTGTTCAGACAGAGGACACTAAGTGACACAGCATACATTTAATTTCATGACTATATAGGTAGTCAAGACTGAAGTAGTCTTGTTCTCTGCAATGCAGTACAATAAGAAATTACAGACCAACCCTGCTCAAGGACATAGATATAAAAGCCTTTCATTCACACATTAACCAACGTAATTCTGTTATGGCCCTATGTACATATCAGCTACAGAATGAGTATTAGACTAAATAGAGACATAAGCTCTCTCATTTCACAAACCGTTCCTCCCCTACAACAGCCCACACCTTCACAGCCTTTACTCATTCTCTTATTAATAAATTTATATGTGTTCTGTTTTAAAAAATTAGAAGAATGAATGAATCCTCCTTTAGGGATCTACTTACAAGTATATGAATTAAAACTAACCCTTGAGCCAAAGTTATCTTTAGAAGATGTTTTGTATATTTATTTTTCAACCTTTTAATGCTGCATTTACTAAGTTAATTGTGTTATTGGTACTTACGTCTTTTTTTTTTTCATCCTGTTTCATTTATTAGCCTTCTGAATACATCTGTGTTTTTTGTTTGTTTGTTTGTTTAGCTCCTAAGTATGTGCTTTAGACCAGAATAAAAAGATAACACATCGTTTGATAATAATGCCCTTTATATATGCCAGCATCGATACCTGTTCTTTCTTTGGCAGCTTCATTTCCTGCCACTTCATAGCAGCTTCCAATTCATTATCGGTACAGACACTTGCTCAACTTTGTGGGCATGTGTGTGTGTGACAATTCTGCTCCTATTCTGTGATCATCAAATGACCCTTGCTAAAATATCATAGTGTCAAAAAAATTAAAGTTGCCCCACTCTTCCTAAGAGAGAGAGATGTTCAATCCGTGAGGTGTTGGTTACTACTCTGGGATTCATGGAAGAGTAAGATAGGAAAACCCATCAAGTCTATGTGGCTTTTGTGTATTTCTGCTAGGTTTGCAGACTAGAACTCAGAGTTCCATCTACTACATATCTAAGAGACAGAAAGGGAAAATGAGAGAAAGGGGAACCATTTGTCAATTTGTGTTTATTGTTTGCCATCACCTACATTTCAGTTCTGCATCGGGATTCTCATTTCATTGTGGCATATTGAAGTCTACAGCCTCTATTGTTCTGATGCTACATTTAACTGACCAGTTCACATGGGTAAACAATCAGTAGACATATTGTCTATGTTAGAACCAAGATGTCTACCCAGGTTTAAAACATGCAGAATCATGTTTTTTATTCCATCTGTTTCTGGGTCAGAGATTTCAAATGGATATACTCCCAAATGACTGTCACACTGACCTCTTGAGGCCAGGACAGGGTGACTGTGGCTGATCCTGGCATGTGATGTGTGAGCTTGTAAGCTCAGAAAACTGTGGTTGCTTAGGAACCACGGTCATGAGAGCAAGAGTTTGCCTTGACAATTTCATTTGGAATAACATTTCACAATTCCTGGTTCCAGGGTTAAGAGGAGAGAGAGAGAGAGAGAGAGAGAGAGAGAGAGAGAGAGAGAGAGAGGTGACAGCCCCACTGCTTCCTTCAATGTAATAAAGATTTTTCATAAGCACCTATATTTTATAGCTATAATTTTCAAAGTCAGAATACTACCAACAGTAATATCACCCACAAAATTCCTAGAATTGTACATTTTCAGCTTCCAGCCCCCATCTCCTGAAACAGAAACTCTAGGTAGTGAAGACCAAGGATGTGTTGAATGAACCCCGCCAGGTAATTTATATACATGTGTGCATCTAACAACCACTGATCAAAAGTGTGCAAAGTCCATACAGGTCTATTCTTACTGTGTTCTTAGAAACTCTGCTTTTCTTGTTCCTGTAGTACACTGAGGATCAAGCAGGACAGATTTCCTTAGTGTAAATGTAAGAAACCTAGGCTTGAGAGCAGCCACACCTTTTGAGTACAACTAAGTATATCTGTAAGCACACATACACAGACACACACAATACACACACACACACACAGAGAGAGAGAGAGAGAGAGAGAGAGAGAGAGAGAGAGAGAGAGAGAGAGAGAGAGAACAGAATGTTGCTACTTTTACTCTGATGAGTCACATGTTCCTATACCAAAATCGGTGTAACCCCAACCAATGTGGGGGCCATATTCAACTGAAACCATTTGACTTCAGGCAGGAAAGTAGGTGTAAGATATACAAATAGACTTATGACCCATTAGAGATGTGTAACCCCATTAAAGAAGCTACATAAATATGAGCTAGCGCGTATTTTTAAAACTTCAAAGTATCATTAAAAAAAGCTTTCAAAATCACCAACTTTTTGATGAGCACCTAGTAAGAACCATCACAAGGAAGAAAATAAGGTAATATTTGTTTCTAATGCAATTATGGTCATGGTTGTTTTTAGACTTAAGTGGCTTTTCATTTGCAACAGTGCTTCTCGATTTTGGTTAACTAGGGAGGCATAAGAACCTGATGGCCAAATCCTACCCCTGGAACAATTGCTTCAAAATTCCTGAGGAAGGATCTAGAATTTTTAAACAATGGTCTCTGGTTGGCCCTATAGCAGCCATGTTTGAGAACAACTTCTGTAGAAATCTCAGTTGGCTTAGCTTGTTCAACAAATGTCTAGCCTTGCTCACGAGTTCAAAACTTCTTTCCAGAGGTCTGCATTCTGCCTTCTTCCTGCCCCTTTATTACTCAATGGCCTCACCATTCCCAAGCCTTTCTTCCTGCTACTTGTTCCTCAATCACAGATGATGCTTCAGCAATTTTCTCAGAGGTTCTGTCATTGGCATCCTTCAGAAGTCAGACTAAATGCCCCCTGTCTAAGAACACCATGCTGAATATTTTACATAAAGTCATGTTCATCAACTTTCTTGCATCCAGCTGGTTTGTCTCTTCTGGGGCATGTTTTACAACCCTAATTATATATTTATTGATTTTTTTATGCTTTTGGTTTTGCCTCAATATATTGGAAAATCCAGAAAATGGAGGCCTTGCTCTTCCCATTCACACCATAGCCCCAGTGCCTGAATGGATGCCTGCTTTGATAAATAGCTCTTGAACAGATGAATGGAAAAGAAGCAATGAACTGAGAGGGTTTGGTGATTAATCCTCAGTCCTGTAATCATATTCCAGATTCAAACTCCATCATTCTGAGTCCAGTTCTTGATATTTTTTTTCTGACTCAATCTCACCATTCTTGCTTTCATTCTCTTCACAATGTTGAGATGAAGAAGGTTAGAAAAGACAGACTGTTCCTAATAAGGGCCCTGGGACTTGGTACCTTGGAGTTCACCTTATGTGATATGGCAAGGAGTGGGCGAGTAGGTACTGTGCAGAACCAGCTGTGTAAACAGCATCACTTCCAGTCCAATTTAAATGAAGTCAGTAAATTATGCCTCCATACCCTGAGCCATTTATTTCAACATTATGGAGGAAGAAAAAAAAAAGAATGTTCAAGGAAGCAATTTTTCTGCCTAGGTACTCCATTAAGAAAAAAGAATGGACGGGGCCTCTGGGGGGGAATATAGCACCTGATATGACTGTGGGAGACACTTTCAAAAAAATGGAATAATCAAATGGTGGCTTACTCACCCCCAGTCAGTTCTTCCCATTAGCAATAATGGAGGGCCATGAGCTGGAATGAACTTGAGCCCACAGTATGCCCTGAGGAGATTCAAAGGGGGCAGGCAACCCTGCAGAAACAATAAGACCAATGTTAATAACAAGTCACCTTGGTCAATCCTCTGGAGGATGCTATTTTTCAAGGAGTACTAACTTTTTTGTTTTTTGTTTTTTGTTTGTTGTTTATTTCCTCTCTCCCCAATGTTTCTGACAATGAAAAAAATATCTGTTCTATTCTGGTGGTTTAGCATACATAACAGGGGCAGAGTTTGCTCTTTTACCAACCTCGGTAACACAGCCTCATCCAACACCACTATCGAGGAAGGCTCATTCGGAAATTAGGGCTATCAGTGCCTGACTAGCATGTGCTTTAAAGAATGCTTGGAAGAGTAGAAGGTAATTTAATAACTGCAATTTTCTTTGGAAGTTCCTACAATTTTAAAAACCAAACAAGAATCCTAGTTTCCACTTGAGAGAAACTGGGAAGAATGGCCTTGCAACTTACTCACTGTCTGTCAGTTGCTGAGTGGCTGGATTGGGATTCCAACCAAGCTGAACACAATTTGTAATGAACTACAGCCCTAGAAGCCTCTGAAGATGCTCATAATTATGATGAATACATACTTGCATTGTTGTTAATATTAGTAGTCATCATTGACAGTAAAGGAAAGTCTGTGGCATTATATGCATTGTACATATAATCTCATTTAAACCTTGCAGTAATTAATTCTTATCACAATCCTATCCAGTAGAAATTACCACTTTTCCCTTGCAGATAAATGTACTAAGAGTCAGAAAGTTAAATGGAGGCCAGTAAATAGGCTGTTGGGTGAGCATACATCTTTCATCTTTTCTCTATGCCTTGGTCCTCTATATGAACTAGACTAGAAAACATCGAGTTTTCAGACAACACCAAGAATATTGAACTCCCATCCTTGAAGCCTGCTTTGGCTATTAAGTCATTCTGTGACCTTTAGATGGTTCTTTTCTCATTTCTGGTGGATAGTCTGTCTGGCTTTTCTCTCTCTCCTCTTGATTCATGGCTGAGAGCTTTTTCCCAATGCACAAACTTGGGCAAAACATACAAAGCCACCATCTGGTAGGCTCTTCAAATGTTGGGCTCTTTCAAATGGGAGATCACCCAGTTTTTAAAATTGATGGTGAGGGCAAACCTTCACAGGGACAAAAGTCGCAGAGTGACAAAGGGCAAGTCCAGCTCATCAAAAAATAATCTAAACAGGCTTGTGTTCAGATTACTATTGTTCACAGAGACTGGGACAAGGGGCTCATTTCCTTTCCCCATGTACTGTTCACAAGACATTTGGGGGAAAGAAAACCCAGAGCTGAGAACATAAATACCTAAACTTGAAAATAAGGTAAAGACCAAATTAAAGCAGGAAGTCTTAGGCATGAATACAAATGGATGATTATCAGCAAATCAGCCCCTGGCAATAAGTAAAAAGAAACGCAGAAAGATCCTCTTCCAGGTAAAATAAAAGCTAGCCAAAATGTGGGAGGTAGAAGAAAGCCTGAATTCAAGGGCTGAGGGTTCCTTCTAAGGTTCTGAATACAATCACCCTAATAGCAATACTAGCTAATGCTTCTTGTAGGCTAAGCAGGAATAAGAGACTGAGCTGTGTCCACCATGGTGCTGCTGTCATTCAGCCATTGAACTATGATGGTTAAAAACTTGTCTAGACCACTAAGCTCATCAGAAGAGCAGACAGGATTCCAAGTTGGGACCCGGTCTTCCCAATCTTTAGCTCTCACCTATGGTTATGGACTATTTTGTTGGGGCAGAGATTAAGAGTAGGACTTGTGATTGATTGGATCCCAGGCATGAATATTCTTCTGTAAATTGACAAGGAATTAGGAATTGTGATGCTGGTTTCTTCTTTTTTTCTCTGTCTACCTTAGGTATTATCTTGGCTGAGTTTCATGAACTACTTGGGTTAATTGTCATCATCCTCTCCCATGGTGTGTGACATCTGTTTCTTCTGCTGCACTCAAACGTCTCTATTTGATTTTCTTTTGTTTATTGATAGGTTGGTGGATTCAATGTTCTTTAAACATCTTCCAAGTCAAGTCCAGTCTGAGGTGCTGAGTTCCCAGAGAGATGTAAAGATAGAGAAGAGGTACTAGAGCTTCCTCCATTGAAGAGGATTTGTAGACAAACCCTACCCCTATATACAATAGAAAACATACGGTAAGGAGACTACATGAAGAGGCGAAAGCACATCTAGAGCAGGACAGCTGGCATCCTACCTGACACTGCAGATGTCCTACGACATGCATACAGAATGCCTATGGTACTCTCCAAATTCTGCTCTGAATGAAAATCCCCCAAGGCACTGGTAGAAAAAAAAACAGGTTAACACACTGATCAAGAGTCTTCTATAGTAGTTTGGACTGCATCAATAATTTCACTTCTAGTGGTCTGAGATACAGTGTGCAGGCAATTGTACTAATAAACAGACAAATTCACATATACAAGATTCCATAGAAATAAAGAAATAGATATTCGTTAGCTACTGGGTGTGGGCAGTTGCCTCAGTGTAGTAATTGCACAAGGAGCATTGGGGAAAAGGTATTTGTTTTCCTGGAACCACAGACACAATTGAAATGAAGAATAGACATTGACTCAAAACTACAAGGAGGCTTAACATAGATAAGACTTGATGCTCACCAGCAGGGAATGCAATGAGAGCAGTCTGGATTCAGCCTCTGAGATTTCATTTTGCAAAGCAAAATCAGTCCTTTCTTCCGCTTATGTGATGTCTTTTGTCTAGCTGAGAGGGCACTCCCTGCCTGTGTCCATTTGCTTGGATGTGCTCACCTCTGATAGCTCACTAGACTCTGTAGCAAACACAGGTGGTTAAAAGATGATGGCTTTTTACACTTCCCTTGGATTGAACTATCCTTGCTCATGTACATTAAAGTTGATCCTCTCTTCAAGATAATTCACAACTCCTAACATCCCCTAATTTTAACTTTGTAGATGTCTGCATGTAATTAAGAAACTAGGACCTGACAAATCAGCCACTCATTAAAACTTACATAAAATATGCACTTACACTATATTTGTTGAGCATGTAGCTATTTGTCTAGCACTGTCCCAGACAATGTGTACTTATGATGGAAAGACCTATATCATCTTACACTCACTCATATCAAGCTTAAGGAGACAAACATGAAGAGGAGAAAGACAGAGATATGGAGAGAGAGAGTGGAAGACAGAAAGAGAACTTGAGAGATATAGAGAAGATCTCCATGAGTTTGAAGTCAACCTCGGCTACATAGTGAGTTTAAAACTGGAATGGATAATTTGTTTTAAAATGAATTAAAAATGTAATGGTCTACATAGTGAGTTCAAAACTGGAATGGTCATCATAGTGAGTTCAAAACAGTAATGGATAATTTGTTTCAAAGTGAAGAAATATTATGAAGTCCTTTGGAGAGAAACAAACAGGGCAGGGAAACTGGGGATAACAGAAGCAATGGTTTAGCGAAGTCTCAGAAATCAGAAAGCTAGGCACGCTGTGTCACAAGGGTCCCCGAGTCAAAATGTTTTGGTATCGGTTACAAAAAGACACAAAAATTTAAACAAACATGAAAATAGCAAGAGGATGGATGAATAGTTTAATAGTAAGTAAAACGAAGATGCTAAACCATATGCTCAGTTCTATAGTTTGGAAGTGCACGCCTACCAAAGGCTCCTGTCTTAGAAGCCCGGTTTTAGATGATGGCACTACTGCGGTGTGTCGCATTAAAGTGGGGCCTAAAGAAAGAAATCAAATTGCTAGAGTTGTGCAGCTGGGATTCTAAAGTTATGTTGAAACCCCAAACCACTTCTCAGCTGCCGTGAAGCAGTTCTACCACTGACTCTCATAGGATGAGTGGCAAGCCAACATAGCCAGATAATTTATACCTACTCACGGTGCGTCCAAATTAATATGAAATTCAACAGGAATCCACTGAAGGTTAGAACAGGAATAAACATAAGTTAAAAATTGTTCGATTTCATGGATCTGGGTCATGTCTTACCCAGTGGACATGGGAAATGGTTATGTTGGCTCTATATGTAATCTATGGTGGATGGTGCTGACGTGACGTTCATGTACCAGCTTTTGTTTGCCTGTGTCTTCATTCTGTCAGGCATATATAAGAGTGAAATTGTGGAGCTTTGTGTTAACTATATGTTTCACTTATTAAGAAAAAGCCAAACTTCAATGACTATGCCATTTTAGATTCCAGTGACCAATATGTGATATGTCTAATTTCTTCTTATTATCTACATACTTCAATATTGATACATTTTGATGATGTTTACACTAAGTGAAAATGCCAGATACAGGGACACATATCACACATGATTCAATTTATGTGTAGTATTTGAACTAGGCAAATTCATAGAGACAGAAAACAGATTAGTGATTGCTTAAGGCTACAAGCAAGGGGTTGAGGGGAGAGGGTTACTGATTAATTATCTTTTTATGGTGATAAATAAGAGAATAAAATCCAAGTAATGGAATTAGTAGTGATTGCTGCAAAATATTGTCAATGTACTCAATACTGTGGAATTATGCACCTTAAGATGGTTGAGCTGTTAAATATTATATAATATGTACTTTACTATGGTAAAAGACAAAGACAGCTGACAGTTGCATGGGAAGTTAATTAAGAAGGCTGGAGAGTGGGGGAGATGACCTGGGCAGTCTAGGTGAGAGGTGCGAGCAAAAAGCAATGGGAGGTGACCTCAGGAGTGTAATGTGACTAGGTCAGGTTGGTACTCCCTTGATCTTTAAAGTAACACCATTTTTCCTTTTGCCATAAATTTAATTCCCTTGCTGTTCCCTGCTAGGCCAATCTCTTCTTCTGTCTGCCATCAGTGTAATCCTCATCGCCACCGATTTATCGCTAGGTCTCTCTTCCCACTGACTCCTCTGTCATCCCAGAAGCATCGATGTCTTATTACATTTGTTAAATAAATAAAAATAAATCGGCACCATCAGAGAGCTTAAGGCTGTGTGGGCAGACCTGCTGGGCAGCTCTTCTCATTACACACTTCCTCCTCATTTTCCAGTCCCAGTCCACGTAGGGTCCTGGACCACATGTAAGAAGGCCCTAAAATCAATATGATATTTAACAGGAAAGTACTGAAGCATGGGCAGCCCAGAAGCAATCTGCTGACTCGCAAACATCAGGAGGGCTTCTTGGTCCCAGTTGCTACTGCTCTAGCATGGGTGGAAGCCCCAGAAACACAAATTGCTGTCATCGGTTCCCAAGAAGAAAGACTTGTGGGCTACCTTCTGCAGCAGTGGGAAGCAAAAAGCAGGACAAGCTGGTTGTTCTGTCCCTGCAAGGGTAATGAGGCTCACTCCTGACATTGGATGACAGTGTACTTGAAAGTGAGTTAGAAATCACCCCGTTTCCCAGTTAACAGTCTGACTTTGTGTGTTGCAGGGTCAGCACAGGCCAGGCAGTTGCTGTGACTTTGCAGAGAAGGAGCTCTGATCCCATTAATATGGACTCTGCCTCCTTCAACCCTGGCACAAACAAGCACACTGTCATCCACTGTACAGCACAGAGCAGGTGCAAAAAGAAAGCTTGGAGCCATAAAAACAAAAACAAAAAAATCAACATAACCAGGCAAGCATCACTCACTACAGTCTCTTCTCAGAGTCAGCCTTGCGTGCCAGTTCCAGAGACCCCAGTGCTTGGCATCATTACATCTCATTATGAGAAGAGTCATTTTAGTGGGCATCTCTCAATAGGAAACAATGCAGCTAGGAGAGCAGACTGATGATCACTGAGGCTACACCAATCCATTATTAAATACTGGCTTCCCCCACCCCCTGGCGGAGTGGCCTCAGGAAGGCTGTCTCATTCCTAAAGCCTAGGGCTTTTTATCTGGGAAGTGGATGTTAGGCCTATTCTTCCTGCAGCTCCTGGGAGGTGTGTGAGAGCTGCACGTCAGGGGTTAACAGTGCTTAAGACAGCCAATATTAGTTAATACCTGGAACCGTGATTGCTATTAGAATCATTTCTTGCAAATGCTGAGGATTTCATTGCTGTAAAAAACTCCTATTCTTCCCTGAGCCCCTGAAATGGACAGCACCTTCCTGAATGAGGATGAATGCTTTGGAGGAAAAAAAGCTTAGAGTCTGTTCTTCTGGATCCTTCCCAGCCTGACTTCCTTCAGTTGTGAGCAGTTGCACACATCAGAAGCCAATAAGGAGGAGGAGTTCCCAGGAGACTATTTCAGAGGTCATGCTTAGCAAGATGTTTTCCTGCTTTTATGAATTATAGCCAGAGAAATCCAAGATGATTTTAGGTAGAATACCAATGTTTGGAAAAGTTCACAGTGGGCAGTAGGGTAGAAGGAAGTTGGGCGCTATTTGATTAGAGGCTTCTCAGGAAACTTACTATAAGCAAAACAGTTGAGTAGAAGAATGGCAATCCCAACTTGAATCATAAGGAGACTGACCTAGAAATACAAAAGTGTCCTTCATCAGTAGTATGGTTAATACACTATTTAATTGCATTTATTAAACAGTTCAGAACTAAGCTGTATTACTGACCTTGCTGTAATATATATATATATATATATATATATATATATATATACACACACACACACACACACATATACATATACATATATATGTATATAAGCAACTTAAGGAAATAAGTGCTTTTGTTTTTTTGTTTTTTTGTATTTTGTTTGTTAATTCATTTTGAAGATCTAGATTGTCATGACAGGGATGGGATGGTGGCAGGAATATGAGGCAGCTGGTTACATTTTTGCATCCAAGCTGTTCTCAACCAAGGGAAGGTGACCATAATGTGCTCATTATGAATTTTATGTTATTATTGAGTCATACAGAACCAGCCAAGGGCATACAATCTTGTATCTACAAATCTAAAGAGATGGCCCCCAAGTCCATAAAACATGGGAGTTATGAAGGGGAAAAATCTCCACAAGTTGCCACTTTCTGCTGAGGTTGCTGACAGGCATGAAAGGATGTAAACTTTTTATAAAGTTGGGGCAGAGCCAAGGAGACTCCTCTCTGCATCCAAAATGGCAGCCCAAGTCATAGTTTGATAAGCTTCAGAAGAGGGAAATCTCTAATAACACAGTGGAGCAAATCTTCCATTCAAAGCTTGGCATGCGGGCTGTGGTGGTTTGAATATGCTTGGCCCAAGAAGTGGCACTATTAGGAGGTGTGACCTTGGAGGAAGTATGTCACTGTTGGGGGTAGGCATTAAGACCCTCCTCCTCCTAGATGCCTGGAAGATAGATAGTCTCCTGTTTGCCTTCAGAACAAGGTGTAGAACTATCAACTCCACCAGTGCTATGCCTGCTTGAATGCTGCCATGTTCCTGCCATGATGATAATGAACTGAACCTCTGAAGTATAAGCCAGCCTCGATTAAATGTTGTCCTTTATAAGAGTTGCCTTGAGCTATTGTGTCTATTCACAGCAGTAAAACCCAAACTAAAACAGCTGTGTTACCATGGTATCACTTTTTGAACAGGAAGTTGGGGCAGAAAGTCTTGCTGTTAAAGAAGCAGAACAATACAAGTGAGTTATGGTTCTCAGAAAGTATTGTGCATACCTAAGGGTTGGGCTCAACTCAGTTTTAGCCTGAGGTAGGATCAAGATTTAGAAAATATGTTTTTCTCACTTCAATCTGGCTTTTAAAGTCAGGAATCAGAGAGAGACGAGTGCTGGCACTCAACATTCTGTTCCATCCTTATTCAGAGTAGGTCTTCCCTCCTCAGTTAAACCTTTCTGAAATCTCTTCATAGATATACCCAGGGGTATATTTCCCAGGTGATCCTAAATCTAGGTTAGTTGCCAATAGTGTCTAACCATCACAGAAGCCAAAATAGTCCATGGAGATGAGAGGCAGATGAGTTTTTCTATTTGTTGATGCAAGTTGTGATTATACGTGTATTTGTTTCTGTTTGTGTGAAGCTTCTTTGTACTTACGGCTCATCTACTTCGCTATTTATGTGCCATTTCCAAGAGCTGGGCTGGGAATGTGATTGACCTAGGACTTAGAATATCTTTGTTGCATCCCCACCACTACTGGGATCCAAAGAAAAGAGACTGAGGAAGGGGTAGTCTAAGAAGATTAGAAGGAGAGGTTGCTAGCTTCAAATATCCAGGAAGTATGGACAGATTCAGGCTCCACGGCTTCGGCAGACACAGGCAATCGTGGCTCCAGGTCAGGGACAGGTTCCTTCAGTACAACCTTTCGAGGATTTTATTGAAACAATGCTCACAGCAGCATCCTTCACAGAGAATCTGGGTACCAGCTGCATGAGCTAAGTGAGTCTTCCAGGGGAGTCCACCCAGATAGATACACTACTTTTGAAGATTTCAGGGAAATGCTTAATATGATGAAGACATTGACCTTCCTACACATAAGGTTCATAACACAGGAAGAAAGCACAACCAGGAGTCTGCTTTTATACCGAGTCCAGTGACAGTGCCTAATGGTGATTCAGAATATGTTGTGAAGATGTCACCCTGAAGTAGATACACCAATCATTCTCTTCAGTACAGCCAGATTTCAGTCATAGAGCACAATGGAACAATTTCAAGATTTTAATATAATTAAGTAATAGTAAAGACTTCTAATCTCCAAACCCATTTTTATTTTTGCTTCTGGGAGAAAAGTATTAAAAATGAAATGTCCTTCTCCTCACAAATGATTCTGATAAATAATGAACTAACAGGTTATTCATCCTGACAACACTGTTTATTGGGTAGAATTGTTGTTAGGGACCAAGCAATTGGTGTGGGCCAAATCTGGTAACTCTCCTTGTTTGCTGGGAACTAAAACTATGAATATAAATATTACTACAATGAAATATTCTTGTGCTGTTTTTATCTCCTAAACGCTTTTTTGATATCTCTGGTAATTATAATTTACTAGAATTAATTTCCATAAACAAAATTAAATACATATACCAACTTGTGTCCATATAAGGACTATAAATTGTGCTTATTACATTTTTATTTTTTAGAAAATATAAATTTCATTGACATAGTTTAGTTCTACTTTTCTCTTTCTTTGCTTTGTTCCATTTATTCATTTTTATTTGCATTGCAAAGTTATCTGGGCAAAGGTCAGAAGAGCTATTGACCTCGGTGTTGAACTTGGACTAAGTGGGCATTCCAGGTCACAGCAGTGTGGTTCTGCAGAAGATAGACAGGGCAGTTTAGCCTGGCTCAGGAAATGGCCACAGTCTCATGCAGCCTCCTCCATATTTCTAAACCAACCAAAATCAGACTTCATATTTGAATCACATCTGCCTGAATTACTTCCAATCTAAGGTGGCTTTGAAATTTTTCATATGAATGGACTTGAATATAAAAAGTCATAAGAGAAATCTATAGGCCTTTATCATTTTAAAGTTTTATGTGCGTGGATCTGAAACATTAGAAATGTAGTTCATGGCGATGCATAATAGTCATGGTGTAAGAAAATCTACGATGTGGCTAGGGTGCTGGCCTGGATGGTCTGGGACCTCAACCAGTTATGTGAAGGGCATGAGAAGCAGCCAAAGGCAGGGTATGCATAGAAACTGACAAAACAAAGGGAAGAAGGCTGAGGCCATCACGTTTCTCCCCATTTACCTCCAATAGGATGCCTGAAAACCTACAGCACCCTTCCAATGAATGCCTTGTTGTACTCTCAAAACCCTTAGATTGTAATCTCCACTTTATCTTTCCAAGCAGCCTATTTAAATTACACAGAGAGTGTGGAGAATGTATTAATTTGTTTGTTTGTTTGTTTGTTTGTTTAAGACAGAATCTGCGTACTCCTGGCTGGCCTGAAACTTGCTATTGTAGGCCAGGCTAGCCTTGAAATCACAAAGGTCTGCATGCCTTTCCCTTCTAAGTCCCAGGATTAAAGGCATGTACCACTTCACCCATTCCTTTTTAAGATTTATTTTTATTTTATGACTATGAATACACACACACACACACACACACACACACACACACACACATACACACATACACCATTATAGTCCTCTGGAATTGGAGTTAGAGCTAGTAGTGAGATACCATGCAGATACTAAAAAATATCAGAGTATTATAGAATATCTGATCACACTGTGAACTCTGAGATTGTGTTAGTTACTGAGAAAGGACTTGTTTCTAGTTGTGGTGTAGCTCAACCTTAGCACAAACCTATAATTCCTCTAGCTGGGATACACATACACCTTTAATATATACCTTTAATCTTAAACAATGAAGGTAAGCTTAGTTTGCATGTTTAAAAGTGATGTGTCATTGAGTAGCAGATAAAGTGATGAATCAGAGTAAGATTTGACAGAATAGGATATGCCCAACTCTCATGAGAAGACAAAAGAGAGAAGAATGGGAAGTTACTTAATACTTCAGGGAGAGTAAAGGCAACTTTACTGGGACAGTTATAGAGAGACTGGTTGCAGAGAGAGAATAAGCTAGAGAAAGGTGAAGACAGAAGGAGCCAGAGAATGAGATAGAGCAAGAAAATTAGAGCATATTGCTAATGTTAGTATGAGATCAAGCAGAGCAATTCAGTCAACCAGAAAAAGAAGCCAGATTGAATCAGTCAGCTTGGAGAGGAGTTTGGACCAGAAGAGCTAAGTTGAACCAGCCAGTCAGAGATCAGAAAGAACTATGAAGGGGTGAGCTTATTCAGCAGCGAGTCTCAGAGGCTGAGAACATTCTAGGCCTAGATTAGATTATACAGAGGCTTCCAGGACTAGGCCTAGATTAGCAGACCGAGGCAGTAAACTTCAGAGAGAACAATCACCTCTGGCAAATAAAAGGTACTTTTATATCACAGTACTCTGCAAGAGTATTAAGTGCTCTTGGCCATGCCACAAGCCCATGGAATGGGGAATTGTAAAAGAAACATAATAAAGGTAGAAAAATTATGTAAGTTATTTTACCATAGTTAAAATATTTCTGAGCTTAAATACAAAATAGCATTCTGAGTTCCCTTGCATTCAAGACGAAGAAAGCAAGAGAAGTCATTCCAATTACATGGTGCATTAAAGCAGAGGCTCAATTTCTACCTGAAACTTATTTGGATATTTTGAATGGAGCACCTTCATTGGAGGAAAGTCAGTAGAATCAGCCAGATCTTGCTACAAATGCTGAAGCTGTACTCATTCTCTTAGCCTTAAAACGAAGTTCAATTATAACTAGAAGTACTGGCCACCTTCCAGTTCAGTAACAGCAGCCATGTGAGGCCCAGACTGGTTTGTTTCAGATTTGTAATAAGAGCACAGAGAAGGCCTCTATCTCCTGCTGCTTTCCAAGGAATGGCCCCTTGGCTCAGGGTCTGCCTAGATGACATTACAGTACCAATGGGCAAGGTAACAGCAGGATTAGAAAGAGGTGCTTCACAAAGCCAATTGAATGCCCAAATTCCATGTGTCTTTTCTTTCTAGATACTAACTCAGAAACACTGGAGATAGTACCCACCAATGCCTTGTGTTCCTATTTGTCCGGTTTTGTTTTGGTATGTTTAAAATTCACTCCTCCAGTGACTCAAAAGCAGAGAATTTGGGTCTGCACTAGAAACCAACAGTTGAGAAAGCACCTGCTGAGCATGTGGCAAATGAGAGAAGACTGGGACCCCCCGAAGGCCTGTAGTGCAGATCACCTAATGTGAAAGACAAGAGTGAAGCCAAAGAGCTGCTTATGGGACTTGGAAATTGGAACTTGCTATTTGGAAAGAAGAGAACAAGATCCAGGCTGTGAGCCCACTACCCTGGCATGCCCACCTCCTGCGTTCCTGGTGCTCAGATATTCCCCGCAAGGCACATGGACCCTTTACAGTCATTCTTCTCACATGGCAATGCCTGTCTGCTCTGGCAAATTTTGATAAATGCAATGCCAAGTTGAAAAGCGTGCAACCACTGCAAGCAATATTAATCAAAGAAGGGACCAGGAGATCTCTCGGGTACCTTTGTAGCGAGGGAAAAATAATCACAAGTCTGATTTCTTCAAATGACCATGTTCATGGGTTCTTTTTCTTTTTTCTTTTTTCTTTCCTAACCTAAGAGTCATGCTGCCTACAGACCAATAGTCAGATGGTCAGAGGGGTATCCATCAAGTTCTATGTAAAATGCCATCCCCTGGAGGCCTGATTCTGATTTGTACTCTCTCCAGGTCCTGAAACACTAAATAAGTTAAAGCCGCTGTCTTTTAATGAAAACCTTAGCCTTCCTCCTGGCTTAGCTTTTAATTGTGCAACACACACACACACACACACACACACACACACACACACACACACACACACACCCCACCTCCTGAGTTGTTTATTGGAATTACAAACACTCTGCTTAAATGTCAAGCTATGCCACAGAGAAATGTGAACAGCTCAGTTTATTAATGGCAAGTAGGAAGGTTGGCCCCATCACTCACAGCAATGAGGCCTCCAGCTTGCTCTCGGGCCCTCAGCTTCCAACCGAGTGATGTGGTCACAGCATTAGCTTAGAGCAGATTAAAAATTCAAGGCACAGGGAGAGACTGACAAAACCCTGGTGCAGGTCAGAGTCATCAGCAAGCAGACAGAAACACGAACAAGAGGCTCCTGTATAAATGGCCTCAGTCGCTCTTTAAGGTTGCCTCCTCTGGATCTACTTGCAGGACATGTGAGCTGAACAGTATCTCAGCTTTCTTTGTCTCACCAGCCAAGACCTGTCATCTGCTCCTGTAAGGGTGTTGTGAGGCTGGGTTGGGAAATACTGTTTTTTGGTCTCTACAGTAATATTTAAGACATAGATTTTCAAAACAGGGATAATAAGTTTAGAAGAAAACTAAGGCATAGGCTATGGTCTAATATTTAATTTCTTCCTTTTTCAAATTCAAGAAGAACACTCATCATAAACACTCCATCCAAATGAAGGTTAGGAAGTTACAGAAAATGACACAATTAATAATTGATAACCAACTCAGACAGGGCATACGGTAATGTCCACTCACAAACTCATAACCGCTACTCCTGGATCAGTGAAATGTTTCTTAAATCAGAGGTGTGAATCACTTCTGCTGTCATGCCATCAGTACAACAAAATGCCAAAAAGAAAAGGCTGGAGAGAAAGAATGAGGCTGGCTGCCAGTAATGGGCTTAATGCTAGTGTGCTGGATATTATGGGCTTGCAACACAGTTCCTCTGCATAAAAGCAGTCAAAATTAAAACTATTAAAATAAATAGTTCTGGGTCAACAAACATCTATAACCCCAATAGGCAAATTAGTGCATTTACATCCCTTAATATGTTCATTAAGAGAATGGAATGATAATCACTAGAAAACCATGCAGCAGAATAAAGATAGTCGTTGATAGATCTTTAATAAACGGATCAAGAAGAACGAAATCTTGTTGCTCTGCCACTGACAGACCCAGAAGTTTTGCAGTATATGCTTCTACCCACCAGCCTCTCTTTGAGTTTGGAAGGACGAGATACTTGGCTGCTACCTGCAAACCATCTGCAGTGAATAAAGAATTCTTCTTTTCTTTAGTAAGGTTTATCTGGTTTGAAATGGAAGCACTAAAGGGATTACGTGTCTTCAGGGTCCTTCATCCCCCTTGTGACCTGGAGTTGACTGCTTTTTTTTTTTTTTTACAATTAGGAGGCAGAGATGGGCAAAGGGAATGGAAGCTTGGGTACCAGCTAGCCTAGAGCATGTAGCACAGGTATAGAAAGAGAGAAACCCTGGCTCAAAGCAAAGTGGAAGAAGAACTAAACCCCAGAAAAGTAACAAGTTGTCCTCTGTTATGCATACAGTGGTACATGCCTGCTTCCTAGCTCCCTCTTCTCTTTCTCTTTCTTTTTCTCTCTCTCCCTCACACACAGGAACACACACACACACACACACACACACACACACACACACACACACACACACACACTAAAGGGTGTATAAACAGTGAGTGGCAAAAATTAAGACTTGAACCTAGTTCTAGTCACTCCACAGCTGGTTGACAAAATATTAATTTCACTCTAACCTCCCATGCTGTGCTATTGGAACATAAAATGCCACTGGGCCTGGGGGTGTCAGAAGATGTTTCTGATCACTGATGTCATCGGGGCCTTCATTACTGAGCTGAGCTTAGTCCAGTGCATGTGTTTGATTAATATCTGATAATGAGCTGCTGCCTAAGGCACGATGTTGAGAACTGGCACTTCAATCTCCTTTCCCCTTGCCCCCATTCTTAATCCCAGGTTAAATATTCTTTTTACTTCATGATTTTTGGCTTTTCTTTTCCTCTGCCATGGAGATCTCCCATTTCTCAAAAGGGAATTCCTCACCCTAGTTCCCGACATCACTCCTTGTTCAACTTCTTCCAGCCACTTCTTCTCTGTGCCAAGAATCTTGATCTTCTGTGATCCCCATTCAAGATCTCTAAGCTCCATCCTATAAAAGAGAGATATTTAGGCTAGATGAAGGATCCAATATCTTCGGAACCATCAAAAATACCTGGCATTTGGTGTGTAAGTTTCTGCTTGGCAAAAATCTTCTCATCTGTGTGTTTACAGCAAAGGTTAGAGTTAATAAGGCATTTCAACCCCTAAACTGTTTGATTTTAATAAAGTTAAAACACTACACCATTTACTATTTACTTGAGGGGGATATTCTGCTGTCTAGATTCCTTCTTTAGTAGCATTGGGAGGGAAAGATGACTATACTTGAAGGAGAGTAAAACACAAATATGCCACTTATCACTTAGTTATGAACCAAGAGCTTTTTATATAATGACATGTCTACTAAAAGGTGTTTTACCACAAAATATGATAAAATTTGATACAGAAAGAAAATAAGTATAGTAGTTAGACCCTTCCAATCTTAATATTTCTAAGCTCTTTAGTTGCCTGGAGATCCTTTTAGCTCTGAGGGAACATTGCTCAATACAATGTCTCATCTGCTGAGAATGTGCGTTATTCTCTTGACTTTAGGGTTGTATACTATTCAACCATTCCAAGTCCTTAGATCTGGTGTGGAAATCACATCAAGCAATTGCAGAAAACCTCTGATTCACCTAGGCAGGACTTCTCACTCAGTTTTCCTAGCCACTCGACCTCCTGCAGACTTCTTCTGATTACTGTCACTATAGATTGCTTTTCCTGGGGACCTCAGTAATGATTGCAGCAAAATGTGAGTTAGGAATGTTTCCTGTTCCATAATAATCAGGCTTGAAGGTGACCAACCTTGAACTCTCAATGACCCAGGACCAGCAATTTAAGAAGAGGTATGAGAGTTAACATGTATGTGTGTGTGTGTGTCTGTCTCTCTGTGTGTGTCTGTCTCTGTATGTGTGTCTGTCTATATCTGTGTGTCTGTCTTCCTGTTTCTCTCTGTGTGTGAATGTTTATGTGCATTCATGTATGTATGTATGTTTGTGTGTGTATCTGTCTCTCTGCATTTGTCTGTCTGTCTCTGTATGTGTGTGTGTGTGTGTCTGCCTGTCTGTCTCTATATCTGTCTGTCTACCTGTGTCTGTGTATGTTTTAATCTGTATGTGCATGCATGCCTGCATGCCTATGCGTGTATGAGTCTGTCTGTGTAACATACACACACACACACACACACATACACACACATACATATACACACACACACATATATATATACACGCACAAACACATATATATACACACACACATATATATATACACATATATATATATACACACACATATGTATACACACATACATACACACACACACATATATATACATACACACAACACATACACACACACATATATACATACACACAACACATACACACACATATATACATACACACACACATATATATACATATACATATATACACACACACATATGTATACACACACACACACATACACACAGAGATTTAGAGACAGAGAGGGAGAAGGGGAAGGTGGTAAGGGCGGTGACAAGGGTGCAGAAATAAACAGGGCATGAAAATGAAACAATTCAGGCCTCTGGCTGGTCAGTGTTACTAAGGAAAAACAAAACAAAGTCAGGCAGACAACAACAAAACCTTCACTAAAGCATTTTTCTTGAAATAGCACCTCCACACTAGTTGCTTCAGAGTCCTACAACTTGAAGCCCCAATATTCCTTACATGTCTCAGCTTCAGTTGTCCCCTTGGCCTGTGGAGTTCAAACCTTTCTGCATTATCTTGATGTGGCTTCTGAAATTTGGATGGACATTTTAATAATGCCACAGAATTCCCCCAACGTGTCCAAGGGCTCCAGCTAAATCTCTCTCTGCCTTTGAGCCCCAGTAGCTGCAATCAAGCTGGAAGTTACTCTGCTGATGGCCAAGGTGCAAAGGCCTTCGTCAACTGCCTCAGTGCTCTTACTGGCTTAGTTCCCTTCTGCACAGTGGATTTCAACCGCAGCTCAGTTTGGAAGTTTCTGTTCTCTTAACTCTGAGACTATTTTTATATCTCCCTCAAATCTCTCTCTGAGTCCTCTCCTTTGAAAAAGATCCTTATAAATCCTATCACAATGGCAGGAATGTAAGAAACTGCCAGGATAGAAAGGGATTGGACAGCACATGGTCCTACAGCTGTTACCATTTAGGATCAGAAAGCTGGTGACATTTTAAAAAAGAAACCCACATTGCCGACTGTCTAACATATGTATCTTATGTACATTTTAACAGTCTGTCTTAACAAGTCATATCATGCATTCCCCCTAATAAATACTTACCTAACTGACTCTGTGTGTCTTTGTGTGTGTGTGTTTCTGTGTCTCTGTGTGTGTGCGCACGTGCACATGCAATACTGGAGAGCCAATCCAAGTCCTTCCATGTGGCAGGCAAGCTCTCTACCCTTGACTTACATCTCCAATTCCAGAGTTAACTTTTTAAAAAACTTAGTCCATTTTTTTTAACCAAACTCCATGAATCTTAGAACATAGGTCAACTGAAATGACCTTCTTATTTAATCGCCAGGTCTTTATCCTTCTGGGCTCACAGCCAGTTTGTATAATTAGATGACGAGAGGAAGGGAGTAGGGAGACTACAGACAAGTATCCAAGCAGTGTCTTCTAGTGTGACACATGACCTCAACAGAGAAGGACCAAGGGCTGGAGGAGCCCATGCTGAATCAAACAACACTGTGCAGAAGCATCAGCATCCAAGCTGAAAACATGAATGAAAAGCAGATGTAAAGAGATGAAACAGTGCTTCCACCACACACTTCAGACATGCAAGAGAGTTCCTGATGATGTGGCGAAGGGAATTGGTGTCAATTTAAAATTGAAATAGCATAGCGTTGGGCTTCAAGCTATCAAGAGGAGCAGGGAAAACCCACTAAGGTTACTGATGTCAGGTTGTACTCATATTCTTTGTGCATTCCAGCTCTAAATCTCTAAATGAGTCATCTCCTTCTGCTTACTTCTGCAATGTGAGGTGCTTAGTTAGGTATGGATGTTCTGACATCCCACCCATTCACCAAGCACGGAAAGTCCACATTCCTGTGTCTTTCATTAAATGACTCAAATTCAGCAATGCAAGTTCAACTCAACCATTTCCTTCACTTTCATACGCTCCAACACTTACGTCATTATACCAAGTTTCCCTTGGTGTCCTAACATTCCATGCTCCTTTCCTGACAGTATGCATCTGCCTGTGCCAGCATTCTACCCAAAATTGTCTCTAGACATTCTCACTCTTTTAATACAAGTCTTCCATCTTTCAAGACTTAAATGAATGCCAGCTCCTCTAGGGAGTACACTCTGGAAACCCAACATCCCTTCCCCAATACTTCCACAACACGCCTGGCTCTCCTCTTCACAGTTTGTCCTTGTATGCTACGTATGTCTCAGTCTCTCAGTTTTACCATTCAGGGTCATCTCACATGTACTTTGAAAAATACCAAGTACTTGTTAATATAAAAAAAAAAATCCTTAACTGGAAATTCCACACACTCTATAGAACAAGTCATCATAATTGTTTTAGATTTGTGGTAATTGCACGGAATGCATCCCTAAATAGATCCCAAGTTATTTTCCAAGAAAGAACATATTTTTCTTGTTTGGGTCTGTGTTTTCAGTGTTGGATTCCAGCACATGGGACATATAAAGTGCATTCATAAATATTTGCTAAGAACAGAAAAGGAAAGCACAAGTAGTGCCTTGTCTCCTGGCCTATGATACTTTTATCTCAACCCATAGGTATACATATATGTACACACACACACACACACACACACACACACACACACACACACACACACACACACACACACACATGGGGAAGTAGGGAAAAAAAGACGACACAAAATCCCTTAATACCTTTTAATTTTCTGTTAAGATTAAGTACAAACAAATGGAGCTTTCTTCCACCTTCCCCTTCTCTCATAAGAAAACTAGCCTTCCTTAATCCTGCCTAATTTCCTGCTAAGAATTCCTGGGTCAGTGAGGCCAGCAGTGGAGTATCCAAATTTTCTTTTGGGGGTAGCCAAGAATAAAACATTCAAGCTTTTTGTGGAGGATTTTTTCAGGCTGATGGGACTCAATAAGACATAAAATTACTCTTGGATTTACCAGTGAACTCTGAAAGGCACACAACATACCAATTAGAAATTACACATTTATGAAATTCAGTAAGTAACATATGGTCCTCCAAAATTCCTTTACTCCAGTTCACTGTTGCTTCTCCACAAGTTAGTGTCTGGCTGGATCAGTGGGTACCCTGTCATTAGAAAAACAACACAGCTCCCTTTTCCATCATGAGCAACCTTCTGCTTCTCTTCTAAATGGCTTCAGGATGTGTGAGGTGGCTCCTGTTGCAAGCTCATCATGGCTGTGGCTATGCCTGCTTCTCTTTCTGCTAAGCTTGTGGCAAAGAAAGCATGACGTTTTCCACAGGTTCTGCATCTGTTTCTAAGTTGGCTATGGGGTCTAGGGAGGTCTAATCTGAAGTTATTTGATGGTTATTTCTAGATTCTCACTGAAGTAGACACCACAGGATAGAGATCATTCTAAAAGCAGCATCTGGATCAGTCTGGGAGCCCTGTTTTTCCACATGATGGAGAAGACCAGCATGGGTCCAATAAACTGCCTCCCAGTTGTGGGAAATGGAAAATCAACTCACAGATTTCAGTCAATTTAGCATCTGCCTTGGTGCCTTATAAAAACGTACTGATACAAGTATATTAACATTGTACCTTCTGGAAGCTTCCTTTTTCTTCAATCTATTTATAAACACAAAATGTTGGGAATTTATTATCAAGGACAGCATTAAAATCATCCCAGTGTTTTAGACAGATGTGTAGTTGTCAGGTGAATGCGATAACCACTAAACTATGGAAACTTAGCTCAGATGTGGAGTTGTTGCAACTTAGCATCACATGCACTGGGCAAACCAGCCTTATTACAAAAAGCTGTATTTTCTTATTAGGGCTGTGTCCAGTTTGCTGATGGCTGATATTCTAATTTATGACAAACAGTAGGATCTCCCCAAACTACTGATTTTGCAGCTTAAAACACTTCTATCAGAAGAAAAGCTATGCCGGGCAGTGGTGGCACAGGCCTTTAATCCCAGCACTTGGGAGGCAGAGGCAGGTGGATTTCTGAGTTCGAGGCCAGCCTGGTCTACAGAGTAAGTTCCAGGACAGCCAGGGCTATACAGAGAAACCCTGTCTCGAAAAAAAAAAAAAAAAAAAAAAACCAGAAGCAAAGCTATTTGACTGCTGAACATTATTGGGAAAAAAAGTCTTTAAAGATATCCTCAAGCCATAGGCTTTTAAAAGAGCAAACAAAATGACTGCCTCTCACTATAAAACACCCTCCTTTGTTTGAAAAATGTACAGTGCGATGCAATTGGGTCAGGGGTATCCATTCATGAATATTTCTGACAGATATTTGCTGACTGCCTCCTCTGTGCTTGATCCTACACTAGATGTCAAGAAGGTAACATGATATTCAGTGTCTGCTGCAGAGGAGCCGGCAGTGGTGGAGCTCTCTCCTTTTGTTCCGCCTGAGTCTAGGTAGAATGGGTAATAATGAGATACTTTTATCTGAGTCAGGGTGATGACCAAGAAGTTGTCATGTCTTATGAGAGAAGAGACATGGATTTTGCATGTTAGAAACTACCTTTAGTTCTGTGGATCTCTCTGGGATGCCCAACTACAGTTTCATGCTTATAGACCTTCAGCCAAATCTTAGAAACTTCAAGGCAACCAGACTGTGAGTGGATGCAGAGTGGGATCCTAAAATAACCCTTAAAACAATGGACTGCTCTTTCTTGGTCTAATCCCAGAAATAGGAAAAGCAAGCTGTTGGAATTATCTGTACCTTAAGGCAGCTGTTGGTTTTATTTTGCTTGTGGTGTGGGGATGGAGGCTGGAGATCTGCCTGGAAAATGAGCTCTCTTACCACACAGTGACAGTCACAGCTAAGCCAGCTATTCCATCCTTCTTCTACACCACCTCCTCAAACCAAATCAACCACTTAAACTGCTGTCATAGGATCTTGAAAGGCGTTTTCACCTCTTCACCCTGCCATGCACTTACCTGAGGATGACGGTCAGTCCATGACCCACTTAAAAGAAAAGATTTGCATAGTGTCCACTCAGAATAAAACATCATGTCAACAGAGTTTTCTATAGGCACTGAACTCACAAACCACTCTATGTCAATTCCTTGGATCCTCACCTGCAGTCTTCCATATTTCCTGTTTACAGGAGAGGAAGCTGACATCCAGAAAGGAAATGAATGTCCTGTACTCACAGAGATACTAAGCTTCACTACCACGCAGATCCTGGGCTGCTTCCTCAAAAGCCATCTACTATTTCCCCTGCTCACAAATCCTTTGCAGCTTGAGTGCTTATGAGCCAGCTCTCCATCTGCGTTCTTTATAGAAAAGGGTTCTCTTGCTAACACCAGTCTTAAAGACAGAATACAGAGCAAAGGCTTGTTTGGAGAAGCACTCCTACATTATCCCTGAATGAAACTGAAAACTAAAAGACAAGGAACCTGACAGAAAAAAGAGTTATATAGAAGCCAGAGGGCTTTAGATGATATATGAAGACATTAATAGAAAAGTAGCTATTCATGCGGTTATGATTGATCATGTATTTAAAATAAACACAGTTGCTTTTCTTTACTTTGGCTCTGACAGTGGCTGAACTTTAGCATCATAATGGCCCACTGTTGTCTACATGGCAGGTGGCTGGGGCATAAATCCCAAAGAGTGGCAGACTGAAAGGCCAAAATATGAACTCGATCTATGACATCGCATGCCCTGAATTTTTTGCAGAGAAACAGGCCAATAGTGTCTGTGCTTTCAAGTCTCTACTTTAGCTTTGTGGGAGGTAAAAATGGAGACGTCCAAGTGCAATTAAAATGTAATTGTTGCAATTTCTCATGTGGCACATCTGTCCATAGTGAGGAAGGAGCCTTGATTTCCTAAACTGTAGAGTTGCAAAAATGTCTTCCTGAATTATCAAGCCTAATCCTTTATGAAACACTTTACATATCTTTAGAATAACTCACGTCACCACAGTACCAGCAGAAAATCTGGGGGATGTAAACATATATTTCTTAAACCAGTTTATAATTTTATATACAACTACTCATTTCTTCACTGTGGAAACAGAGTAGAACTTCAGATGATTTTATGATCACCACTTCAACTAATGAGATTTGTAATTGAGTCTGCATGTCATCACATTCTCCATCATGGTGTTCAGATAGGCAAACCAAGATCCAGGGTTGTAGAGATGGTTCAGTTGGTAATATGCTTGCCATGTAAACAAGAATATATGAATTCAGATAGCAACACTCACATTAAGAACAAAAAACCTAGCTGGGCAGTGGTGGCGCACGCCTTTAATCCTAGCACTTGTGAGGCAGAGGCAGGTGGATTTCTGAGTTCGAGGCCAGCCTGGTCTACAGAGTGAGTTCCAGGACAGCCAGAGCTACACAGAGAAAACCTGTCTCGAAAAAAACAAACAAACAAAAAACAAAAATAAAAAAAACCAAAGAACAAAAAACCTGTACATGACAGGGCATTCCTATAATCTGAGATATATAGAGGTAAAGACAGAAAGATCCCTCAAGCTTAGTGACCATACAGTCTAGCAGAATGCTCCAGATTCAGTGAAAAGGCTTTTCTCTAAATAATAATAATAATAATAATAATAATAATAATGATGATGATGATGTTAAGATCAACTGAGGAAGACACCTAAAATTGACCATTGGCCTCTATTCGTGCACACATATGCATGGGCGTTCATATATGAACACACACATGCACACATACACTACCTCCTCTTCCATAGCCCATGCCACCACCACCATACCAAAATCAACAAAAGAAAATCAAGGTCCACGTTGGCCAGGACGTGTCCATCTTTGACTGTAGCCTATACGTGCAAGTCTCTATTTTACTGACCCAAGAACAGTCTTCAGCCTAATGTTGTCACAACTCTCCAGTCTTCATTGTCAGACAGATCCCTAGGCAACATTACCAACTGGTCAAAATATGATGTAACTTTTATTTTGAGTCTCTATGTACACAGACAGGATAAATATAATTTAAGGTTTGCTTTAAATAACAGTTGAAAGAAAAACAACAACAACAACGACAACAAGATTTTAAAATTGAGGCCAAACTGCTCTAATTTGTATAGTTCCTAACCACATTTATGTGAAAATATTTCCATAGAGAGGAGAAGCATTAGAAATGTTATCTCAGTGGCTTCCGAGTCTCTCCAGGGTTTCAGCTTTTACTGAAAATCATTCATTTCATTACTTTTTATTCATCAATGTTACATTAGATAAATACTAATAAAATGAGCTTCTTCGTTTTGTTCTTTGACCATATCATGACAATATGGATAATGATGAAACTCCCCACAGGGTCCTGGTCTCTGCCCAGCATCTCCTTTGCTTATATAGTGTTTGGTGTTCCCTTAGAGTACTGTGAACTGGCCTATCATTAACTGGCATTTTTACTCATGAATCCTGGTGGATATCTATGGCATCCCAGATGCCTAAGCCAAGACCTCCTTTGCTTCAAAGATAGTCCAAGGGAGTCCAAAATAGACCTCACACAGAAGCAATCAGAGGTGTAGAATGAAATCAAGTGAGGTTCAGGAAGGGAACAAATGGTCTCCAGTGGGGACTTCTAAAAAGAGGTTATATCTTTAACAGAACCTATGAGAATGAGCAAGAACTATGCAGAAGAAGAAGGAAACAGTGGAAAACATAAGGTCATAAAATCAGCACAAGCCAGTGAGTGAGGCTGGCTATGACTTGGGAGTAAGTGGGCTAAGAATGAAGAGAGATGAGAGCTAAACCCATTTCTTGGAGAGATTTATCGATCAGCTGTGTTGAGGAGTTTAAGAATCCCTGGATAGATTTTTGAGATGATAAATGTAAAGACCTTTTTCATGAATGTGGAAGAAAATTAAATATAAATTGTAAAGAGGTTGGCTGACTGGAGGCTCAAGTGTCTGTTTACAATCATTTTGGATACATGTTCTCCTGAGAGAGAATCAGAACAGCACCCATATCTGTAAACTACCTAACAGGTAAATTGGTCAGTTCACAGACTGTGTTAAAAATCTGTTTGCATCTACAATTTCAAGCCCCTGGGTGTACAGTCTTGTGAGGCCAACAGCTGGAATAGCTTGAAACCCACAAGTACACCTCCCTCCTTCCCTACACATTTCTAGTTTGTGTTTTGCATCTGAGTATAGAATAAGGAACAAAAGTGGCTCACAAATAATCAGTGGAATGGCATTTTAGTGTCCTGCTATGTTCTACTTTCATGTTTTAATAAACTTAAGCATGAACACAACTCAGTGTTATTAAAAATGAAGCCATATATGGCTGTTTCTTCCCAGCCATCCAATAAAAGTGCTTCCCTCTGTTACTTCAAAAGTATTAAAAGCTAATTGTTTTACTATTCAATTAAGGCCTACATTTGCAGGAATGTTTGTGCCCATATGCATCCCCAAGAAACTTTCATTTTCACGGTGCCATGGCTCTCCCTTGGGTGGTAGTTTTCCCTCTGATGGTGACTGATGCTAATTCAAGTCCATCTCTGGTGAGCGGTTGGCAGAGGCTGGGTAAAACTCTGAAAGAACACAGTGCCTGGGATTTTATCAGCAAAGGGGTGGGAGTAGCTGAAAGCAAGGGGAAGAAAAGGACATCATTTCTGGTAACTTGGTTAGATTGAAGGAGATAAAGTGGCTTTGATTTAAGGATAAAGAAAATGACACTGTAATGAACTCTAGGATTTCGTACAATGGTTTTGCCATTTTTACCAAGGGAACAAGCAAAACCAATGTAACCAAGGAGCTGATTATTTCTCTTCCTGGATTATGCAAGGTAGTTACTTCTGAAAGCAAGGAGACAAATTGGAGTGAGGTGTAGGAGAAATGGTAAGGCCAATCTCATTTAAAGCCAGCTTTCCTGCTCTTTTATCCACTCCCACAAAAATGCAAATGAAATTACTTGTCACTTCTTTCCAATCAATCTGCCTCTAGGGGAGGTAAATTCTCCCTGTCCTCCTTTTTCCCTTGTACCCTTCTGGTTACAACAAAGCCAAATTCTCTGCTTTGTGCCACTTCCGTTTGCCAATTCCTCTGGGAATTAGATTCTCACACATGTACCTCAAAAGGTGTGTGGGGTATACAAATGCATCTCCACCAATTTCAAATCAAAAGGTTTCTTTATGAGAAGGCAGCTTATCAAGAGTCATACTATTTTATCAATACACATTTATCAAGAATAAATCAATAGGTCTCCAATCCAATGCAAAATCTCTCTGGCACACAAAGGCATGACAGACAAAGATGTCCTCCTTGGATATTTCTTCCAAGCCAATCCCCATTGTACTTAATCCTATTTACTCATTTATGTCAGTTTACCTACGAAATCACAGCAGAACAAGTCTAACTTACCTACCTCACCTTCCTTTTCCTCACAGCAGGCTACAGGCCGGCATAGAACTACTTAAGTACAATATCCTCCATGTCTTCTTTCAGCAAGTCAAGAGGTTATTTACCTTGAGCCAGGTACTAGGATAAACTCATGTTCCCTAGTAATAAACAAACATCCAAAGCTGTGGCCTTGCAGAGCACATACTCCCAAGGGAGAACTGAATGAACACAAAGCAATGAAGACTGATAAAAAGAAAACAGTAAGCATTGTGAGGTAGAGAGACTAGAAGAGACGGCTTCCCTCAGCTTAGGGTTAGTAAAGTGTTTCTGATAAAATGACATGGCACTGACACTAGAGGAGGAGGAAGGACCTGGACAGAGTAGGGGACAGCACTCCTGTAATCCTGTTCAGGCAGGATTTGGCATATCTCTCTTTGCTGAGACTATTCTGAGATTCTACCAGAGACTAGGTGGCTCTGTAAAGAAAGATTTATGTTCTCACAATTCTGGATGGTAGAAATCCCAAGTCAAGGTATTGTCAGGGTTGTTGAGGCCTTCTCTTGAGCTTAAAGACACCAATCTCTGCATCTTTAACTAGCCTTTCCACTGTATCTAGATCTTTCTCTCTTATTAAGACATAGGTCATATTGACTTGAGAACATAGCTACCTTTCAAAACACTCTGTTTCCAAGTATGGATTTGGGAGGTAGATTTGACTCTATGAATTCTACAATGACACAATTCTGTCTGCAACTTTTCTTGAGGGCCAAAGTAGTTGGATCTCTAAGTGCTCGAGAGCCATTCATGGGTAATAAACCAGTCATTAGGCTTTTAAACCTGTTTTTAAAACTAATGCTTTGAGGAAAGTATGGAGAAAACCTTAAGGTGGCAAAAATAGATGTGGTAAGGCCAGTTAGAAAGTCTCGTAGTGTCTAACCAAGAGAAGCAAATCGTCTGGGCATGGCGAGTCTTCTAAACCCATCATTTGGAAGACGGGAGATAGATACAGAAAAATTCCAACTTAGAGACCAGCCAGGATTACATACATACATATGACTATGCCTCAGTTGGAGAAAGGGCTAGGATAGAGGTAAAGAGAGGGAGAGGGAGATGAGAGAGCAAGAGAGCGAGAGAGCCAGAGCGAGTAAGCTAGAGAGAGTGAGAGTGAGTCAGTGAGCAAGAGAGAGAGAAAGAATAATGGAGTGAAGTTAAAAAGAAGAGAACAGTATTATAGGATAAGGCTGGGCTAGCCTGGGAGACAGGAAGCCATTAATGCACTAATATAAAGACTGATTCAATCAATGTGTGAGTGTATAAGTAAAATGCACAGAATGAAAGAAGCTGGCCTGGTGATCACTGTAAGAACCATGGCTTTTTTCTCAAGGTGATGAAATGATACAGATCATCCATTTTTTTTTCTGTCTGTCCCCTGAAGAAGAGAATTTCCTGCATAAAAAGTGGGCATAGTGGCCTTGAAGAGCCTCTTATACTGTGGGTAAGGGAATGAACATTCAGGTTTTCCTGTTCAGCCATCAGACCCTGGGTACTATACATATATCAAGTAAGAAATGTATTCACTGATAAGTGAATATTAGCCTAAAAGTTCAAAGTACCCAAGATTTAATTCACAGACCATATGAAGCCTAAGAAGAAGGAAGACCAAAATGTGGATGCTTCAGTGTTTCTTAAAAGGGTGAACAAAATACTCACAGGAGGAAATATTGAGACAAAGTGTGGAGCAGAGAGACTCTCAATCAAGGAAAGGCCATCAAGAGACTGTTTCACCTGGGGATACATTCCATATATAGCTACCAAACCTGGACATTCTTCTGGATGCTGGGAAGTGCTTGCTGAAGGAAGCATGATAAGCTGTCTCCAGAGAGGCTCAGGCCGAGCCTGACAAATACAGAGACAGATCCTCGCAGCAAACCATTGGACTGAGCATGGGGTCCTGGATGGAGGCATTGGAGAAGGGACTGAAGGAACTGAGGGGGTTTGCAGCCCCATGGAGGAAGCAACGATGTCAACTGGCCAGACTCCCCAAAGCTCCTGGAGACTGGACCACCAACCAAAGAATACACAAGGAGGGACCCATGGTACTGGCCACATATGTGGCAGAGGAGGGCCTTGTTGGCCATCAGTGGGAGGAAAGGCCCTTGGGCCTGAGGGTGTTAGATTCCTCAGTGTAGGGAAATGCTCGGGAGGAAAGACAGAGTGGGTAGGTAGATGGGGGCACACCCTCATACAGGCAGGGTTTCCAAAGGGGAAAACATTTGAAAAGTAAATAAAGTAAATATCCAAAAATAATAAAAAAGAAAGTGACAAGGACAAGGACCTGAGATCACTATGTAATATGTCTTACTAAGAACAACGAATGGCCTAGATAATATAATTGTTGATTCTTCTACTCTCTATACAAACATTTCAATCTTTGAGTATCTCAGTATGTAAATTCAACATTGATTTTTTTTTAACAAAATAATTTTATTTAATTGGGCTTGTGACATTAACCATAGTATTTATACTGTACATGTTCTTCATTCATGTAATTTATGGATGCATAAGACAATAGATCCACTTCCTATGAGAGAGGCACAAATTACTGACTAAGTAGTACAATGAGGAATCCAGGGAACTGTTTAATTACAGCACTGGATGTGCCTTGTGACGTGTAAGTCCACCAATCACTATCATTTACAGCAACAATCTCCTTTTAAAAAGTCATTTCCCAACCTCTCTTGTAGGCTTCCTCAGAGGAGTTGCTCGTTATCTCACAACCTTTGCCTCTCTCCCACTACTGACCCATCTCAGGAAAGCCCCTGTTTCCAGTCCTAGCTTCCCTCAGTTGCATATGATTCATTCTATAAGGCTGAGGATTTTTTTTTTTTTTTTTTTTTTTAGTTCATTCATGTCATCCTCAATTGGCTCCCATTTGGGCAGTAATGTTGTTGAGACTTTATGGATGAAACTACTAATATTACTAGGAGACACAATTCCACAGCAAACTCCTTCATCCCCTGGCTCTTACGATGTTTCTGCCCACCTCCCCTGCCCCAGCTTCTGCAATTTTCCCTGAGCCTTAAGTATAGGAGTGATTTGTAAATGTATTCACTGAGACTGGGCTCCACAACTCTTCATTTTGATGAGTTGTGGTTTTTCTGTAATCGTTACTGTCTGTTACAAAGAAAGGTTTTCTTGATGAGAAGTAAAGACTACACTTACCATTCGTTATAATAACAAATGTCTGTAGATTTTTGTTAAGGATTGGCTTTGTCATTGCTCATTGCTGTGAAGAGACACGCTGACGAAGGCAACTCATAAGAGAAAGCATTTAATTAGTATCCAACTTTCCTTTTCAGAGGCCTAGTCAATTATCATTATAGAAGGGAGCATGATGTCAGGCAGGAGGGCTGTTAAAGAAGTAGCTGAGAGCTACGTCCTGGTCTACAAGCAGAGAGAGAGAATCTCAACTTAGCATGGGCTTTCGAGACCTCCAAGCCCACCCTCAGTGATATACAATAGAGCAAGACCTCCTAGTCCTTTTAATCCTAGGGAAGAGTTCCTCTTCCTGATGACTAAGCAGTCAAATATATGTCTATGGGGGGGTATTCTTAATTAAATCACAACGGGGCTTATATTGATTTAGTACCTTAGTGGTTATAGACTATCTTCATGGATGATGATTTGAAGAAGAATAATCCCAGTAGGCTCCTGTATTTGAATGCTTTGTCACCAGGATTAGCATTATTTCAAAGGACTGAAAGGATTGCATGGTATGGCCTTGTGGGAGGAAGTGTGTCACTGGGGGTGAACTTTAAGATTAAAAAGGCCAGGCTAACAATCCCAGAGTCTGTCTCTGCTTGAGAATCAAGATGTAGAACTCTCAACTATTTCTCTAGCATCATACATATCCTCCTGCCTGCTGCCATGCTCCCCACCATATGATAATGGTCTAACCTCTCAAATTGTAAAAAAGTCCACAATTAAATGCTTTCTTTTATTAGAGTTTCCTTGGTAATGGTATCTCTTGACAGTGACCAAGATATCGTCCAATAACCATGAGTTCAATACCACTGAGTAGTTAGTTAGGCAGGGTCTGCTTCTCATTGAGCAGATCTTAAGCCCATTTAGAAAGCATTTACTACCAACGCATTTGTGCTACCACGACACGCTTAGTCTTAATAGTGCACACTGATCATTAGTGTAGTTCATAGGCTTCACACCTGGGTATGACTGTTGGGAGTCTCCCTCCTTTGGAAGCGCAATGACTCCTTCTTTTACCATGAAACTAGTCCTTAGGGAAGGGAGGATTCAGGTCAACTAAGTCTCAGGTATCTCTGAACCTGTATCTGAAGTGCATGGTGTCTTAAGCAATAAGGACTTAGATTCTACATTGGGATGTGCTAACCAAAGGCAACTGCAATAGGCTTTATGCTGTGTGAGTCTGTTGAACAACCCTGGTTGATAACTCAAAGGACAACTTCTCATGCCTTTTATTGGGATTTTTTTATTTTAGACAGCCTGTGGATCTTGGAGAGAGCACCATCAATTAAGATGAGAAAAGTTCATTATGACTACATATGTCTATTTATACATGGAGATGAATGTATTGCAGGGTTTTTTCCACAGTAACATTATTCCGTGTGGCTTTTTCAGACATCCTTATTGTTATTTTGCCCATCTCTTCCCCTTTTCTCTCTTTATTCCCTTTCCTGTCTCTGGGGACTCCTCCTTATTTTTTAATTTCCTCCCTAGATCCATCTACCTTCTCTGCCTTTGTCCTGAACTTTGTGAATTTTATATAAGCCTAAGCTTGATCAATTTTCCTTCTAACAGGACTTGCTTTTCCCATGAAGCATATCCTCCCCACCATCCTGCTGGATGGTAGGTACTTATCCCGGCAATGTTGACAGTCTTATTTCTCAAAGGATTGCTTTTGACATTCAGACTGCACTTCTCTACCAGAATCTCATAAGACCTGGAATTTGCCTTAAAGGATAAGCTCATTAGTGTATTGGATGTTGTTGGTGGTCCTCCACTATCCACAGGATAACATTCCAAGGCTTCCTGTGGCTGTCAAAAACCACAAGTGGCACTGGAATCTATATATGATATCCATATATTACATTTTTCCTATATACCAGTTATCAAACTTTATGACTTAGGTGCAGTAAAATATTAACAGTGAAAGGTAATAAAGTGTTATAATTAAAGTAGACTCCTATACTAAAAGTTATGTAAATGTATCCACTCTCTTCTTTCCTTAAAATGACTTTTGACACTGCCCTCACTTTTTTGGTACTAGTGTGAAATGATGTAATGTCCACATGATGAGATGCAATGACCTAGTGTCACAACCAAAGGGATCCCTGAACACAGACACCGAATTCTCCCGCAGCAGACCTAGTTACCCAGCTAAGACACTGACTAACAGACAAGGAGTTTTATAGTATGGCTACTTGGACAAAAGGATGCCCTTTCTCCCTCCCGGGCAGTAGTGAACAGACAGTATGGGACACAACAAGGTTCTATCGTAGCACTTGGAATGATCCATAGTTTAAAACCAATAATTTGTATTATTTTCCATTAAACATTTTTCAGACTCTGGCTAAACATGGGCCTGTTTAATGTAAGAAAACTGCAGTAAGAGGGTACTAGGTAAGGACCAATATAATGCCAATTAAATCATGGACCTTAGTGACTCTGTGTCCTGCAGATCCAGGTCTCTCTCTCTCTCTCTCTCTCTCTCTCTCTCTCTCTCTCTCTCTCTCTCTCTCTCTCTCTCTGTGTGTGTGTGTGTGTGTATGTGTGTGTGTGTGTGTGTGTGTGTGCCTGCCTGAGTGTCTATGTATGTGTATGTACATGCATGTATGTATGTGTGTTTGTGAGCATGTGTCTATGTGAGTGTTGCCAGTGTACAGTAAGTACTCAGATGTGTCATCTCAAGGGACTCAACTATTTTCCTCTGTGATATCATAAATCTTTGTAGATTCAGGACATCTGCAGCTTCTACTAGTAAGGGATCGCTACGGGATTCTCGGTACCAAGCACCTAGAAAGCTGGCAAGTTCCAATGAATGTCTGCTGAGCTACTCTCTCATCCCTCCCAACCCTGTAGATTAGTACTATGCTGACCTATCTATCTATCTATCTATCTATCTATCTATCTATCTATCTATCTATCCATCTATCTATCATATACTATCTCACATATTGATTTCCTGAGTGACATTGCTCATTAGAATTATGCAAGTCCGTTCCCCACAAAGGCAACTGAAAACTTAGAATCCACCAGAGCTTGGTGAAAACTGGTTCTAAGCAGCCCTAATAAGCACAGCAGCTGGAACATTACACCAAAGGCAGCCTAGCAAAGCCTCATCTCAGGGGACCTGGGAATGTTTTATGGGCTAAACCCAGTCATAAATAATCTCAACAACAGTCATAAGTAATCTTTTCTCATCTCATCCCAGCACTGAACATATATTAAATTGATTAGTTAAGTGTCCCACTTAAGTGTGAAGGGAGAAAAAATGTACCCACATTCTAATTAGCAATTTTTAAAAGTAATTTTATACATACTTTTATGATCAAACAATGCAATATAAAACAAATATTTAAAACTTATCTTAAAACATAGCTACCCTGATAAGCATAATTTAGAAATCTTTAATGAATTCACCTCAATTACCCTTTAATTAAATAGCTCATTAAAAGCTGATTTGAATACTGCTCATGGAGAAATCCTTGTTCAACTGTTGTGACAGAACAGGAAGTTAATGAAGTTAAAATTAAGTGCAATTTTGAGGGAACAGTCTGAAAGTCATAAAACTACAAGAGCAAACGAGATCTCTGACACCTGACTCATTTCTTCATAACCACAAGCCCAAGGCTGAAATCATCTGCGGGTCAGGGAGGCTGGCTTCGTCTCTTTTCCTCAGCTTGGGGCTTCGGATACTGGGGACACAAGACAATGGCTGTTGAAGAATTGACAAATGAACAATCAAAAGAGATCTGCACACTTTTTCAATTCAAGCAAAACACTAACGAATGCAAAGGAAATTACACATTCATGCATCACCTACCTGAATGTTTTGAATGAAGTGTTATTTGTTTCTTCTAATAGCCTTTTATGCTAGTAACCAAAATATTAGGCCTGTTTTATAGGTAAAGAAATGGAATAACAAAGCGGGCATGGTGGTCCGTGCTTGTCATCCCAGCACGTAGGAGAAAGAGGGGGGGGGGCAAAGTGTAGAGAGAAACTCTTTTTTTATGTTATTCATAATGTGTTTTTTTTTATTAAATATTTTCTTTATTTACATTTCAGGTGTTATCCTCTTTCCTGGTTTCCCCTCTGAAAATCCTCTCTGGATGGCCTTTCCTTCAGTCTCTGCTCCACACTTTGTTTCTGTATCTCCTCCTGTGGGTATTTTGTTCCCTCTTAAAAAGAAGATCTGAAGTATTCACACTTTGGTCTTCCTTCCTTCCTTCCTTCTTGGGCTTCATGGGGTTTATGAATTGTTTCTTGGGTATTCCGAGCTTTTCGGCTAATATCCATTTATCAGTGAGTACATACTATGTGTGTTCCTTTGTGACTGAGTGAATCTCTTCTAAGCATGACCTGTCAATGCAGATGCTGATGTCCAATAAGCTGAGGCAGGAAATAGGAGGTGGGACATAGCTAAGAAGAGAGGGGATTCTGGGAAATAGTAAGAGGTAAAAGAGAGTCATGGGGGATGAGATGAGAGGCTAGATGGGAAACAGACTGAGCAGATGGACTAATCCTGCAGGTAAAGGAATTCAGAAAGACTCTGAGGGCGATCTAGGGAAGCCAGTGAGGAGACAAGAAGGAAGAAGTGGCTGGCACTGAAGGACAGGTAACTAAGTGGTAGACACATAATAGATTAAGATTAACAAATAAGTTAAGAGCTACTCAGGGAATGAGCCAAAGTTTATGACCTAAGTATTTAATAATAACTAATTGGTCTCAGAGTCAATGTTCTGGGGCTGGGAAAGAAAAACTTGGGATTTAAAAACTATTTTTACAGGGAAAGAAGGAGGGAGGAAGAATCACAAATGTTTGTATCCAAATCAATATCTGAGCTAGTATTTTAATCTAAACACAAACAACACAAATACAGTCAAGTTGCCATAATCCCTTACTAGAATAGTATTGGATATAGTATTAGATATGGAGAAAGGTATTCAGGAGCAGCCTCTACTTTGGACTCTAGCACTAGGTCCTTCCAAAGTCCACATCCCAAAGCGAGTACTTGTGCTCCCTTAGTTCTGTCCTGCCTGCAGAACACTGCCTAGCAATTCTTTATCCTAAAGAGACAATGCTGCTTAGGTTTATCCTGCTAGGATAGACATCAAGGGACAGATACAACCTTCTTAGAGAGCATTAGGCTTCTAAACTATGGTGATGGGGGGGGTGATATACTATTGGAAAAGAGAAGAGAAAGTCAGGGTATCATTTCATCACCTTGATCCTTAGGGACAAATCTGAAAAGAATCCAAATTTTCCCAGCAAGAAATAATGTAAATATCCCTAGACCTAGACCTATGGCTACTCTTTAGAATTCCAGGCTAATATGCAGAGCCGAGTTTTCAGGTCTCTGCCTAGCTGAGCTAACTTGGGTAGAGAGAGGTGTCCATATGCATTGTTCACAGCTTTGAGAGCAGGAACAAGATTCAGGATGAACAAGGAGAATGAACTTTAGTGGTTAGTACAGAGCAAGGAGAGCTTGCTTGACTGAAGCTATTCACTGCCCAGAACTACAACTAGACCACTAAGAGAAACCATTTCCAGTCCAGGCCAGCATGATGTCCCAGGCCTCTTCTAGCTGACACTTAGACCCAAGTATAATTGAGGCATCTAAAGCTTTCATGATATACAGACAGGAAAAGCAACTGATCATGGGGCCTAGGATTTCTCTGCCTTTCCCTTAATGGCTACAGTGAAGAGGCCTCTGGCCACATTCATTGTCATGAATATTATGTGCTTCCTCTAGGCATGTGACAGGCCTAGGAGGGACTCTGGCCACATCTAGCACAGAAGATGATCTCCATTGCTCATGGATTATTTCAGAATGCTCCCTCAGAAACCCTCTGAATCTCTTTTTCTCTCTGATGTCTCTGCGGGTGAAAGAACGTGCTTGACCAATACAGGAGAGGCTGGGATTTGAGCAAGTCAATAGCTGGAAACATTCTTCAGTGAATAAGACACAGCATTTGGGTCAGGCCCAACAATAGGGCAGTTTTCAGACATACTGCAGATATTCGCTTCTGCCCCAGTAGGGCTGAACTTCTGTCACCCACAACATTAAACTGTTGTTTACTATCTCCTTTATTGGCTTTCCTCAATTTCCTGCCACAATTCTCTGCTTTCTCATTGGACTTCCTGAAATCATTGCCCAAGTACTGTTGCACGCAAAGCCTTTTCTGAAGGTATGTTCTAGAGATGATAATGTAAGAGATAGCAGTAGATAGCCCACTCTGTGCTCCTCATGGGTCGCACATGCCCACCCGCCCAAGAGCTACATGGATTCACAAATAAAAGACACACACACACACACACACACACACACACACACACACACACACACACCAGTTAATTTTAGTATGCCTTGACTAGCTTAATGATTGGGCACTTCTAATCCTTCCTAAGGCTAGCAAACACTCCCCTCCAGTATTCCGGACTTAACATCTCTAAAATCTATATTTTATCTCTGTTACCTGAGATCCAATCAGGGAAGCAGCCACTAGGGAAAGTGGTCTGTCTTACACTGTTCTCATGATGATTCTGCTGCTTCTTCCCTTCTCTTTCACAAGCCCTGGAATCTTTTTTGTTTGTTTGTTTTGTTTTGTTTTGCTTTTTTCGAGACAGGGTTTCTCTGTGTAGCCCTGGCTGTCCTGGAACTCACTCTGTAGACCAGGCTGGGTTCAAACTCAGAAATCCACCTGCCTCTGCCTCCTGAGTGCTGGGATTAAAGGCATGCGCCACCACTGCCAGCCTAAGCCCTGGAATCTTAAATGTCCCACCTCTGTCTGTCATGGCCAGCCATTCGCTGCTGGCCTCTTTATTTATTTATTTATTTATTTATTGATACTTTATTTACATTTCCAATGTTTCCCCTTTTCTGGGTCTCCTCTTTGGAAACCTCCTATCCCCTCCCCATCCCCGCCTCTATGAGGGAATTCCACCTCCCACCCACCCGCCCGCTCACCCATACCCATATTCCCACCTTGACATTCCCATTTACTGGGCCTCTAACAACCTCAGGCCCAAGGGCCTCTCCTCTCTCCCTGATGGCCATCGAGGTCATCCTCTGCCACATATGTGGTCCGAACCATGGGTTCATAGATGTGTATTCTTTGGTTGGTGGTCCAACTCCAGGACGACCGAGGGGGGGGGTCAGGCCCATTGATGCTCTTGCTCCCTCCATGGGGCTGCAAATTCCCTCAGCTCCTTCAGACCTTTCTCCAACTCCTCCATATGGGACCTCACTCTCAGTCTAGCAGTTACTATTAAGTGAAACTTGGGCATTTTGAACTTTTGGGCTAATATCCACTTATCAGTGAGTACATACCATGTTCGTTCTTGTGTGACTGAGTTACCTCGCTCAGGATGATATTT
>CM052707.1:32561091-32598214 GCA_028551405.1 Uromys caudimaculatus
GCCAGTTGAACCAGCACCATTTGTTGAAAATGCTGTCTTTTTTCCACTGAGTGGTTTTAGCTCCTTTGTCGAAAATCAAGTGACCATATGTGTGTGGGTTCATTTCTGGGTCCTCAATTCTATTCCATTGATCTACCTGCCTGTTACTGTACCAATACCGTGCAGTTTTTGTCACTACTGCTCTGTAGTATAGCTTAAGATCAGGGATGCTGATTCCCCCAGAAGTTCTTTTGTTGTTAAGGATAGCTTTTGATATCCTGGGTTTTTTGTTGTTCCAAATTAATTTGAGAATTGCTCTTTCTATGAGTATGAAGAATTGAGTTGGAATTTTGATGGGGATTGCATTGAATTTGTAGATTGCTTTTGGCAGGATGGCTATTTTTACTATATTAATCCGTCCGATCCATGAGCATGGCAGATCTTTCCACCTCCTGAGGTCTTCTTCAATTTCTTTCTTCAGCAACTTGAAGTTCTTGTCGTACAGATCTTTCACTTGCTTGGTTAGAGTCACACCAAGATACTTTATATTGTTTGTGACAATTGTGAAGGGTGTCATTTCCCTAATTTCTTTCTCAGCCTGTTTATCCTTTGAGTATAGGAAGGCTACTGATTTGTTTGAGTTAATTTTGTATCCGGCCATTTTGCTGAAGTTGTTTATCAGCTGCAGGAGTTCTCTGGTGGAGTTTTTCGCGTCACTTAAGTATACAATCTTATCAATCGGAGCCAACTCAGGGCAGGGTCCCTCAGTGTCTTATGTGGTGGCACTCAAGTAAGTAGTTTTGGGGACCAAAATTAACATTAGAACACAAGCAGCATTAGGCCAACCCACTTCAGTAAGATACCTTCACTGAAACATTTTCTCTCCAGATCACTGAACTCCTCTGTAATGTTTTGGCTGTCTGAGAAGATCTTTGATAACTCTCACTCTGTTTGCTCCATGAAAACAAGATTCTTGACTACCTATTCACTTCCCGGTGCAAAGCACAATACTGGCACAAGGAGTTCAATATGTCTTGAACATGTTTTAAAAAACACATCAAGCTAGATTTCTGGCACTGGGTAAAAAAATTATCATTACCAAGCCCTTGCCCTTAAGAGGCACATAGACTTAGAGAGAGACAGAAAGAAACAATTATAATCCACTCTCAAGGAAATAAATGTTATTTATTAGCATCAGATACTCTGAAATGGTAAACGCCAACCCTAGGGTGATGAGTGAAGTCTTCCATGGGAAGAGATCTCACAGCACCTTCTTAAGTATGTATCCTCTGAGGTAAAAGTCTTCCATACCCAAATCCCATAGTGTTTTTGAAAAGAGGCAAAAGAAAACCGTTTTCTTCATGAACATCATATGTAGAAAAGTTAATAATAAGCTCTAATTCAGAGCCCAGAACTAGGCTAATCATATTGTGGTAAATATTAATAATAGAAATTAAGAAGCAGAGGCAGCAATAGCAGTGAACACATCAGAGTGTGGGAACTTAGATGTAGCTTGCTCTAGAAATTAAGCTGATCTAAAAATACTCAGTGGAGGTGCCATTCTTTCTGGAACTAATGATTAGGACAGCAACGGTGGTGTGGATGATGTTGGGGGCAGGGCTTGGTCTGGGATGTTTCCTGTCTGCCAAGGCTTTGTCAATACCCAGGAGGCCCTGGGTGTCTTGCTCATGGAGCAGATGCCTCCACAGGCAGAGCTTTTGAGTGCTGAACTCTGTTTCTGTGTCTCAAGACCCAGACCTGCAGTTATCAATGAACTCTGTTTTCATGTGTAAATGTGCTTAACTCTGGAAGGAATTTGCCAAAATGTCTGCCTTCTGTTATCACTGGGCAAGATCCAGGTTTGCCTTTTCTTAGTAGGCCTGAATACTATATAACCAACAAACTCAGAACCTCAGTGGATCAGTATATTAAAGTGGGTTATTTCTTGCATAGGTATAAAGTAGAAGTGGGTGTTTAGTAGTGGTCCTCTGTGTACCAAAGTCAGAAACTTAAACCAGGAGAAGCTGGTGGCTTTCCTACCCTTAGGTCTCAGGCCACATTGGTGGAATGCACCCTGCTAGGGAACTAGAGGGCCTCTTAGTTGTACAAGAGGTTGTATCTGCTGGGCACGAGATGGTTCATTGCTTCTGTTCATAGATCATTATTAGTCTCAACTTAGAACCAAGTTCCATTTAGATGTAGGCAGCCTGAGAAACATGGGCCAGCAGCATTCCCAGACAGAAAAAGAAACAGATTTTATGAAGATCCAGAGGTTTTCCCCACATTTTTCAGGCATGATTTAAAAGGACACAGCCATGACAAGGTACCCACAGATGGCATTTCCTGACTGGTTCATACAATGCAATACGTCTTTATCTATCTTAATAAAATCCTCATGGATCTGTGAATGATTTCAGTTTGCCAGAAAACCTCTTCTGTTGGAGTAAACTTCCTTCCCCACCTCTGTGGGGTATGGAGGTGTGTGTGTGTGTGTGTGTGTGTGTGTGTGTGTGTGTGTGTGTGTGTGTGTAAAGATTAGGATATAACAAAAATCATTCCTAACGCTTGTTTTAGAATGGTTGTTTGAGTTAGAAATACTGAATCTGTATTCATTTTATTTAGAACAGACTTGAAAGTCTAAGTTTGGCAAAGGTGAGCATACTAAGCCTGGAAGGCACTAAGGACTTTTTCTAAGGTCACATAGTTCCTCTGTGGAAGAAAGAAAACTGAGATTCAACAAAACCCAATATAGAAGCCTTGCTCCAAAATAAACTGTCCCAAAACTCTTGACAGTATTTGGCATTACAGAAATCATGCTGATTTCTAAAATGTACATAATCTATTTGAAAATATTGTATTTGCCTGCCTGGAAAATCTGGAATGAGATAGAGTAAATAAGAATCTTTTGTCTCTCTGTCTAACTACTGCTACAATTAGAATTTTAGAAAAATGCAAAATGAATAATTATTAACTCACCCATCTAAGTGCTCCCTCTTCATAAATTTCCTTTGCTATATTATTAAATGGCCAGTCCATCTTTCCTTTTAAGAATCCTATTCAAGAACTCCTTAGTCTTGGACTTTGGAGAAACTAATCCAATATTAGGATAACTTTAACCTTTGCTTTCACTGATGATTCTGCTTACTATGTCAAAATAGCAATTTTGGCAATTCTGAACTCAGAACTGTTGTTCCTATTAGCCTTACTTCAGGGAAGGGGAAATGGTCAAGACTGATGTCCTAGGAATGTGTCAGTTCTATGAAAGAGACAGAGTCACAGAGAGAACAGTGTCTCAGAACACTGTGACTCTCCTTTCTATCTTGGTATAGAATTGTAGAGATTACATAAGATTTTTGACAGTTCAATTAATATATTTAATAATTTCCCCTATATTAACTTGCATGTTCTTTGTGGAAATACTGTGCTACATGTGGGATAAAACATGGATGAATTATATCTTGCTGTCTACTTTCCATTTAGAGCCAAGAAATCACAATGGGAATTCAGTCTGGGGTCACTGATATATTTATTTCTTCTTAACGTTAGGGAGATAGATAGATAGATAGATAGATAGATAGATAGATAGATAGATAGATAGATAGATAGAAACAAAGAAGGGAATATCAGTAACTCTTACTTTGCTAAAGAGCAACCAATCCTATTAGGCATGTGTACTGTCTGGTTTTGTGTGTCAACTTGACACAAGCTGGAGTCATCACAGAGAAAGAAGCTTCAGTTGAGAAGATGCCTCCATAAGATCCAGGTGTAAGGCATTTTCTCAATTAGTGATCAATGGGGGATAACCCCTTGTGGGTGATGCCATCTGTGGGCTGATAGTCTTGGGTTCTATAAGAAAGCAGGCTGAGCAAGCCTGGGGAAGCAAGCCAGTAAGAAACATCCCTCCATGACCTCTGCATCAGCTCCTGCTTCCTGACTTGCTTGAGTTCCATTCCTGACTTCCTTTAGTGATGAACAGCAGTGTGAAAGTGTAAGCTGAACAAACCCTTTCCTTCCCAACTTGCTTCTTGGTCATGATGTTTGTGCAGGAATAGAAACCCTGACTAAGACAGCATGTAAAGACTTACTGAAGGTAAGTTACAGCTATGCTAGTTTCAATGGGATCTATTTAAACTTCACTACTGAAATTCAATGGTTAATGCAAAGTAAAGGGTGGTAGTTGTCAATTTGACTAGGCAAGGAGAACTCTTTAGCTGAGAATGGGATTAATGTTGTTTTGAAAAAAGTCCACATTCTGTTTGACTCTCTTGCTTACCCACTTTCCACCACACAAACACAATGTTTCTCTTCTATGGAACCTTTCCCACCAATGAGATGTCAGCTCATCAGACAAACAAAACTACACCAGCACATTGAATTTGGACTTCTAGAACTCTGGAAATTGAGAATTCAGTTTAAATTATTTAAAAATAACCTTGCTTCAGGTATTTTGTTACAACTGAATGGAACAACAGCAAAGAACAATAGTCAATTCAAGACTCAAGCCCATCTTGGTGAATTGTAATGTAAACCAGGACACTGAAAAAAATTACACATAAATTACTTACATACACACTAGAATATCCCAAGACCCATTGTACTCAATATGGCTTACCTAGTATAAGGCTGCCATTACTTGATTGACAGTTGTCTAATAAGGATGCTCTTCCACTAATTAAAATTATCCTAGGTTTTCTCTGCCTCTGAAGAGGCACATTACAGTTTCCAGCAGGGCTCAGGGTATATCATATATTCACACATTTGTCATGTATGATGTCATGATACCTGATCAAATTATCTAATTTTCAAATGATGATGTGTGCATGTGACAGAGAGAGGGGGGCAGGTTGAGGAGGAGAAGGAAAAAGAAAAAAGAAAGAGAAACAGGAGAAATGAAGGGAAGAAAGCAAAAAAGAAAGAAACTTTTCCTGCATTAGTCTCTGAGACACGTTTACTTAAATTATTGGGGTTAAGGTCCAATTTACTAGCAAAACGTAATGCCAGTTGTAAATCTTGGCACAAATCTTCCATAACCTCAGCAGTGTGTTTTCAAAGGTACTTTTGTCCATTGTCTCCCTCCTAATGAATTAAGTCTTAAGAGTACGGTTTTTTAACCATGAATTGATTTGAATTGGATATAAGGCAGGCAGCATGGGACACAAGGTAAGCATTAAAATGAGCTTTTCTTCTCGACCACATCGTACGTGTATAAATTACCTTCAACACAGAGAGGTTCATTATTAATCATTTGTGCCAATAAATGTCTCATTAAATCTGACTTTCACTTATGGAATACACAATTGTCATTATACAAATATTCTTTAATTACATAATGGCTCCACTATTAAGAAATCTGTATTTAACTGATATTCACACCATATTCATAAAACACTTTATCCTAGGGACTATTTGAGAATTCTGTAATCATTGGATTAAAGACAGGAGTACTTTTACTGATTGTATTTGGATAAGCCATGTTGTCTTTATAATAAGGTATGTTGATATTAAAAACTGATTAAACATTTCCAGGGAAGAGCTGCTTCATATTCACCCACCTTTCATCTCCGTACTATGAATTATATATCATTCTTTCACTTCTATATCCTCAATGCTTTTCGCTCTTTGTAGGCAATTATACAGTGACCCATCCATATAGCTCATGAGATTTCTCAATTTTTCATGAGTGTTCGTAAATATGAAGGAAATGAGTGCAAAATTTATAACCAGTTGGGACCATATTCTTTTCCTGGACGAGCGGAAAAAGACGAGCAGGACAAGGCTGTAGTTATCACATTGTGCTGTTTGAATGAAGAGGATGCTATTTTAGGTGATCATGGATAGTGAAGGCTATCTCAAATCTAGAAAGTTTACCTTAAAGAATACTCTCAAGTAGTGTATCATCAGGATCTATATGCAGAGAATTTGGGAACCTGACTGAAATGCTACTTGGATTTATTTTCTACAATATGGTGGGAGACCCGGGGTCCCATTTTGGATGAATGTTGGCTGCCAGCTACAGGAAAGCAGGAAAAGGAAGTTAGTACTCTCTAATTCCAAGTTCAGAGAACTGCAAAAAGTGTCTTTGTTCAGGGAACCATGGTAGATACAATTTGATGTCAGCCCAATCAGTGTTAATATTCGTTACTATTCTGCCATTAAGCCTGGCCAAACTTAACAGTCCTGAGCTGTAACTACAGCATGAATGATGTCCAAAGAGGGAAGAAGGAGCAGGAGGTGAGTTGAAAGAGGTGAGTAGACAGAGATCATGTTTCATACAAGGGGTAGACTAGAGTTGATCTCTACAGTAGAGGAGAAAGGCCATCATCGTCAGGGGCACTTTGAGATTGAAAGTATGAATGTAGAAACTTTTCTGTCCATTGGAGACATGTTTCTTTTAGCATCTGGCATAGCATATCAGGCCAAATTCCCCATCAAGAAGTAAACAGGAGAGATTAAGCCATCCTAATATTCTCCCCACATGCTGCTCTATGGAAGGACTCGTAGATGAGTGGACAGATAAGTTTAGCACACTGCGGAGCCATATACGAGGTCCTTCTAAACATGGGCATGGATCTAGGCAAAGGAAGCTTTCTCAGATACATGTAGCCAGGAGAGAATTGAAAGAATCTAAACTGAGTTAAGGAAGATGCTCTTAGAAGTTAAACCGAGGGGGTGGAGAGATGGCCCAGTGGTTAAAAATCATCGCTGCTCTCCCAAAGGCCCCAAATTTTGTCCCCTACACCCATCACACCTGCCTCTAACTCCAGCTCCAGGGCACCTGGTGCTCTCTTTCCATTGGCACCTGTATGTACATGGCACACCCACAGGCCTGTACATACATACACAGAAAAGCAAATAAATCTTTAAAAGATTTTGCGAGGGAATGAGTTAAGAGTTAAGAATGTTTTGGTTTGAAGAACCTTGAAAATGGCAGGCACCGAACAGGATCCGAGAGCCAGAGAGATTTTTGTCACACCCAGTCACTGCTCTGGTACTCAGAGCAGAAGAGATGAGGACCCCAGAGAGCAGGGTTCTAGACAGACCCTAATGACAACATTATTGATCACATTTGGTTCCTTAAACCCAACCCAACTTTTCTCCTACATCAGCAGTTTAGTGGGTTTAACTAGATTATGTTTCTGTCCCAACCTGTTTCCTGAAGCACTTACAAAAAGGCTTTATAAATCTTTCTAATAATGAATTATGAACAACAACAAAAATAGGCTGCTCCTCCCAGGGAAAAGCTGAGCCTGATTCATATATTCTGCTCAGCCTGGCCTTGTTTTCTTTCAAAGACAAGAGAACATCATAACCTTGAGCTATCTGGTGGAAATAAAAGATTGATGCAAACTTTGCTATGTAAAATTTGAAGTCTTTTCATCCAGCCCAGAAGACAATTGAATGTTACAAAAATTGTGGCAGAGTTGAAGAGAACTTATTTTATTCAAACGCTAAGAACCTTCACCCTGAGAGAGACCTCTCTATGTGAAAATAAATAAATTAGGATTTGCCATCTTGAGAAACAAATTTTTCTGTAAGTTTTCAATCGAAGAACCTTGCAGGTTTAAAATCCTACAACCTCTTTATAAACATCCAAAAATTGATGAATTCCCCCAGGGTAAAAGTGAACAAACATAAAGGGGTAAACTGAGCCACAGAACTTGACTCTGGCTTCTCGTTTGGCACTTCCAGATTTTCTGCACCTTTCAGATCATGAGGAAGTATCTGTGATGTATCCCAGGTATTTCTAAGAAAGAAGGACCACAAGAATTGCAGTCTTATGGGCTATAGAAAAGGAAACAGAGATTTGAAGATAATTCTAGTGGGAGCTCGTCTGGCTATCATCTCTTGGGATTCATATACAATCACCATGCATACAGATAAGGGGCATATCTAGGTCTCATTAATAGGGCATGGGAAGTGAATGAGAGAGCAGAATCCATCCCAGCCTGAACTACCAGCACACTATCAGACTTGGGACTAGTTATACATTCATGGCAGAGCAGAGGAGATGAGGGCTGTCTTCAGAAAAGTTCATGTGCTAAAATCCTATCCTGATTCTACCCAAAAGAAAAAACAACGCACTAGAAGGGGGTAAAAAAACCTACAAACTCAAAAGGATGACCCCAAAGCCCCACAAACAAGCCAAATCTCATACAATCTCAGTGTTACATGATAAGAAGTAGAGTAGCTACGTTGTGAATTTGGGGGTGATGATTGTACCCCACTCTGCATAAATTAAGCAGCCATCACTGCTATTCGTACCATTTCATGTTTTTCAATCCTGGCACTTTTGTTAAGATTTCTGATGCATTGATTGGTAGTTTAGCCACTCAGTCTTTATAGCACCATAAGATGGGTATCTTTTTCAGATTGATTTATTTAGTTTTTGTGTAATAATGTTTTGCCTGCACGTATGCATATGCTCTCTGGCAGGATTTGAGCTCCCCCACTGTTCATGGAGCTCAGAAGAGGGTGTTTAAGTGTCTGGAACTGGACTTAGAGATGGCTGTGGACCACTATAAGGATGATGGGAACCAAACCCAAGTCCTATGGAAGAGCAGCAGGTGCTGTTAATCACTGTCTTCTCCCCACACCCAGGATGAGTACTTTTATTCTGAGTTTACAAATGAAGAAAATGAGGCAGAATTGACTTGTTCCCAGAACACAAGACTACTAAATACAGAAGATGGCATTCAGAACTGACAGGAGCCTGCTGACAACTTCACTGGCCTAAACTCTTCCCATTATTTTACTCCACCACCACAGTGAGACACCTTGCCCTGTAATAGTTGCTGAAATCCTAAGAAGATGTCCATGTCTTAAAGCAGAAAAGATGTTCTTTCTTGCTAAGAATGAGAAAGCCATTTAGAATATCTGCTTTTCTGTCTCACTGAACAGAAATTGATCCCAAACAAATTATCCCTGTGAGAACACATTTTATGAGCTCTGAGGATGATTTTCACATGCAGTCTGGATAGACAACCATTGGTCAGAAATCGCAGTCAGTGTTGATAAGAAATAAGGGGATAGGCTGCTCTCTCCACCCCAGTCCAACATGTCGGGCATGGGGAGGAACCATGGAGTGTATTATTTTGGAGGAAATTGCATTTAGGGAGCACTGAGGATTTTCCTTTGGCTATAGGCTCTGTCTCAAAATCTTTTCTAAGGTACTTATTGAATGTGAATGTAAAAGAATGTAGTGCTTCTGGGAAATCAAGTTAAAGCCAATTCTTCTCTATTTCTTTTTCTCTTCTTCCCTTTATTCCTTTGTAATGCTCCCTCCTTCCCCTCTTTTCTCCATCCCTATTTATTATGTCCATTCCTTCCTTCACTCCACTCACTCCCCTGTCTTCCCTCACCCTCCTGTCCTTCACCCTTTCTCTCCTTTATCTGTTCTCTCCCTCTCCTCTTCAGTCTGTCAGGGAAAAGTTGGCTCCTTTTGCTATAACAGCCATGTTCTTCTGTATCATGGTGCATATATTGTACCACACAGCTTCTTTTGCATCTGCCCCTTCTGCAAGACACTCCCTTCTTTGAAAAGGGACATCATTGCCTTTTTGCAGGACGTCACTTCTGAGCAAATACAGTGTATGCAAGGCACTTCATGTCCAATTTGCAAAGAAAAGCTGTGCTGTCTTCATGAGAGAAATTCCCTGAGGACATGGGAACTGCTGTCAAGATTGAAACATGCAAAGCCTTCGTGGCTGTACGAACTCTGTGAAAACAGGGTTGTGTGGAGATCAACTGGGAGGGAGAGAATTTTGTAAAGGACACTGAGTAATATTATGTAGACTCCTGTTGGGAGCAGAGGGACACAGTAGAATGCCCACTCTCCTGTCTGTGCCTCTCCCACCATTTCTAGCAGTAATTCTCAAAAACAAACAAAAAACCAAATAAACAACAAAACAAAACAATATCAGGGTCTATGAAAATTCTTATTAAGAATATGGGCAGTACTCAGTTCAGTAGTAGGCATTTTGACTCGGCAGGTCCAAAGTAGGGCTACAGAATATTCATTTTCATGTCACATATATTATATAATATACATGGCTATATATCCACATGGCTGGTGAAGTCAGAAGGTTTGGATCCTATGCTGTCTATTCAGGGTTGCAAATGACACTAACCAGGACCCCAGCCAGGTCTTGGTACTGAGTAAGTGAGACTCACTTTGAGATGTTCTTTCAGGTCAAGAACCCAAAGCCACTTGACAGAGTCTTCCTTGTCAAACTGTTCTCACCTTATATCCCAGCTCCCTTTTCCACACTGAACACACTCACTGTGGCGCCTCCTCCTCTTTCCTGCACTCCCAGGTCTTCATGGGCACTCTCTTTGGCTTGGTCGGGACTTTTTTTCCCCCTTTGTGCAATAATAGGATATTATGGGTTTTTTTTTAAGAAAAGGAATTTGGCAAGAACCATAACACCAGGTTTGATTTCTGAGCTAAAAATAGATTCTGTATTGTGGAGAAATTTAAGAGGCCCAAAACAGCGTGGGGCAACATTCTCAGCTCCCTCCTCAGTAGCAACACCTGGACTCTCTCACAGCATTGCTATTCCAGAAGCAGCAACACGCCACTTAGAGCGTTCAGGAACTGAGGGACCCTCATACATGTGGTTTTGGCAGCTGTCAATCACAAGAGGTCGCATCCCAGTTTCATGGGGTGCGTGCAGCTATTCTGCCTCTGATGAGCCTGTGACTTTGAATATGGTCTGTTTCCTCTCTGACCTTGGGTTCCTTATCAGTAGGTTTCAGAAAACTGTCCTTTTTTCAAGAATGAAATGTTAAGTCACTGAGATATCATTTGCAGAAAGAATCCTTCCCTTGGAGCAAAACTACCATTGGAGCTGAAAGGATGTCCCGGAGATGGGGGAGATAAAACAAGGGGCTGAGATGCAGAGTGGAGGGAGTGAAGTAGGTTCATGGACCAACCCAAAAAGCCGAAAAAGAAAAAAAAAACCCAAAAACAAAAAAGGGGTAAATTGAGAAAGATGACTGAAGTCAGAGGGAGACAAATAGAATGCTGTCTTGGATTTAACAGAGACTGTTTTCTGTACTTGATGACATGTCACCATTGGAGTTATATTTTAGAAAACCTGAGGAAGATGGGAATAGCCTGAAAGCAGAGTCCAGAGAAGAGAACTTGACAAAACAGTCAGAATCTCTGAGGGTCAGTGAGAATGGAAAGCAAGAACACAGAAAATGCTTTGGAGGGCAGGGGAGGGGAAGGGCCTATTACTGATAAGAAATTATTTGTAATTAGCATATGCAAATGAGATCCTCTTAGCCTAGCAGCTGCCTCCTCCTCAAGCATGCTGTCCCTAGCCAAACTCAGGGCTTTTAGCCATCAGCTTTGCTCACGCCCCAGCATCTTCTTGTCCCACAGACTGTTTTGGTCCACTGTCTTCTAGGCCTGAGCCTATGGCTCCCACTGTCTCTCCCAGCCAAGGAGAAAGGACAACCACATGGAAAGAAAGGAAAGATTTTCTGTGTTTTTCTGCAAGATAAAGCAAGGTTATTTTTGGCCCCTTTTTAGAGCAAATCAGATTTATTTTCTCTTTGCTCTTTCGGAGCCCTGGGTCTGGCAGGCTTCATGCAGGGGAGTGAAAATTAGAGCTCACATTTTCAATGCCTTTGCAGTTTTTGCTTGGTGTCAGTTTTGTTTGTCTTCCTCTGGCTGACTGTCTTCCATGTCTCCGGACTGTTGAGGTCTTCCAGAAGTTGCTCTCAAGCCAAAGAAAGTAAACCCAAGCTATCATGAGAAGGGTAGGAAGCTGGAGTCAGAGAGAAGGAAAGGAAGGAAGGGAAGGAAGCTGCTCCCCAGTCTGCATTTCGTGCAGCCCCACTTCCCAGCCCCATATTAGCTCTGCCATTCCTGCTAGCCCCTTGATCAGAGAGACATTGGACTTTACGGGAGTCTCCTAACAGAGAACTCACAAATGCTGGGACCTAAGATACCTTTCTTCCGATGTCCACTCTGCTTGATTCATGGCTTTGAAATTTTGTCAGTGTGCTCTGAAGTAATGGACTCAGAGCTTATAAATTCAGACTATCAGTACCTTGACTAAGTTACTTGACCTCAATAAATCTCAGTTTTCTTCATCCATGCACTAGAGGTCTGGATAGGATATCATGGCAATATGAGGGTTCTGTGGGATGCCTGACACAGAGCTTTGAGAACTGCCTGGTGTCCAACTGTTGACTGACTCTGAGTAACGAGTGTGCGGTGAAGTGCATACGTGAATATTACACTGATATTTATACCAGTGTGCTTACACTACTGGATAGGTACCACAATTTTATGATCTGCTCATGGTATGTAAAGAAGTTGTAAATTTCTTTCAATCCTTTTCCCAAAAGAACCTTTTATTTCATTTTCTTCTTCTCTCCCACTAAAGTTTTTCAGTTAAGTCAGTTAATGTCACATGGAAGACTGTTAATAGCAACCAGGTGGTTTCTTGTTTGGTGCCACACATCCTTCTGTCCATTTTTGGGCAAAGTCACATGTGAGCACTACTGGCAACTTTGTTCTTCTCGTAATAAAACACAGCACAATCATTCGTACTTGCTCTCAAACACAGCCCTCCTTGTGTCCAGTTTTTTTTCTAATTCAACTCTTTCTATGTCTTTACTGATTTATTCATCAATCATTTCCTATGTGTATGGAATACGTTCTATCAACATCCATCAACACTTTTGTATGGAAATTTACTGCCTGCTAGAGAGAAGGCTCTTCTGAAGTTATCAGTCTACGAATACTGCTTAACAGTTGGTGTAATAATGATTTTTTTAAATGACATTAAATGAGTACCTACTGTACTGAAAACTTTATTTGTATTACTTACAATCTTTACCTTGACCCTCAATTTTATGCTCATTCTCTGTAAAAACTAATATACTGAGAGTAACAATTAATGTCTTTCAGTGAAGACAGAGAAGCTGGGTTGATAATGAAGGACAAGCACCTTCAAGTATAGTATTTTTCTTATCATAAAACTGTGATGTATCTCCTTCTGTACAAGGGATATCTTCCTGTCCTCTCTATGTCTGCAATCCCTGCCACATATGTATTCAATATCTGCAAATATTTGTTGATGTCTACGGGTCCAGGTACATGCATTCACTCTCATATACGTGTGTATGCAGATTGATGTTTTCCTCATTTTTTGTGGAACATGTGACCCCCACATCTAGGCTTTCCTAGCAATGGAAAAGGGTAGTGGTGCATAGGCAGAAGATCTCCAGAGCACAGTAAAGGATACCTTTCTGTATCCCTGGCATCTCACATGTACCCCTGCTCTGACTGATGACCTACTGGATGTAATCTTTGTGGTTTACTATGAATGAGTTCCTAAACAAGTCTCTGTCATCTCTTTACTGGTGCTCTCTATCCAAGAATCTCAGCTTATCAGGACTTCAGAACACCATGCACATAGTACCCCCTTACATCCCAGTTACTCCAGCTCAGTTCTAAGCCCATTAGTACCGAGTTCACTATGCTTGAAGAAAATAATCAACTGGATTCTCCAGGCTTATCTAAAGTCATTTACTGGAAAATATTGGTGCTGATCATGAGAAGCCTTTCCTTCTGTTCATCTTAGATATCTAAGGGGGTTAAAGTTTCCAAAAGTACAAAGGCATGCATGGGTGAGCATGTCTACATAGCTGCCTGAGTATGCCTGTTTTGGAGAGGGCAATACTGTGAACTCAACATTTCATTCATTCATTGAACAAAGAACTGTTTATTCCAGGTTTCTTTGGAATCCTTATGACTTACAGTGGGGAGGGAGGCTGCTAAAAAGAAGATAATATTCCTCTGTCAAATAATTTCAGAAAATCCTTTGATAAATAAAGTAGTTTCCATTGCAGAATTTCTTAGTGTCTTTGAAAGGCTAATATGCCTTATAATATGCAAAGATAAACATGGTACCTTATAGTTCGCATAATCTTCTGACTCGTGATGCATTCCCTCAACAATAAAACAATACACTAATATCTATACTTTGGGGAAAGAACATTCACTGAGATAAAAATAGATAGATAGATAGATAGATAGATAGATAGATAGATAGATAGATAGATAGACAGACAGATAGAAATAAAGGTAAACCTGGATCCTGGACCTTTGTTTGAAAAGATCTTATCCAGAATGGAAGGATTCTAAGTCAGCATAAATGGCCATTGATGTAGGTTCTCCATATGAATGAGAAATGGTTTCTCCCTGTGTAGCCCAAGCTAGCCTCAAACTCATGATCCTCTCCGATCTGCCTCTGACTTTTTACTGCCAGGATTACAGGCAGGTAACACAACAACCAGCTCTGACATCCTTTCTCTTAACCATTCTACAACAAATCTATGTTGTTTTCATTTTCCCGTGATAGTGTCTTTTGTGCCTTTCACTCCAGGCTTTAAGGAACACACAGAGACTTTGACATGCTCAATATAGAAGGGAGCTGAAGTACAGTCCCACAGGAAAACAGAGTTTCTTTTCCTAGTCTTTCTTTTCTGCTTCCAAATGAACTATATTCATCAAACTGCTTAAAAGTCTAGGATAATCCTTCCTGTGTTACTGGCCACTCAGTTGACCACTAAGATACAGAGGCTCAACACTGACCAGAGGCTTTACACAGTTACAAAGATAGGGACATCCAGAGTACAGGACTCAGAGTTTTACACTACCCCAGCTCTCAAAACACTACAAAATCCTACTTTATGTCACAGTGGGAACATTGTGGGTGGCTCCCCTCAAATGCCCATTCTAAAGAGCAGGAAGGGGTTGTAAACTGGTACCAGGAGTGGACTGGTTTCAGCCACACAACTATCAGGCCCACCCAGGAGTCAACACAGGCTAAATTTGGGCCAAGTTTATTTTCCTTTTCCCTTTGAGTGTGAGGGTGGGAGGAGAAGACTGTAGAGGAAGTGCTGCAGACACACACAGACCCCAAGGGTGTGGGGGTCACAGTCCACAGAGAAGCCAGCCAAGCTTGACACGTCATCCTGCTGCACTCACTCAGCCATAGGATGTTTACATTCCTGCTGGTCCTTAAGGATGGAGAACTGATTCGGAAAAGAAAAACGTGGCCAGAGAAGATGCTGGGGGAGAGACAAAAGAGGATACTTCTGCACCTAATTGTCTAACAAAAAGATGACCCAATGAAGTTGGGTACAATATTACATGTAAAGGACATAGGTCTGACTGTCCTAAATTTTAATAAGGCTTCTCAGAGCTGTGAATTTTGTTCTTTTTTATTCAAACCAAACACTAAGAGTTTGGTTACTTGTGAATAAAGTAAAGATTAGAGTCACATTGAAATACAGTAAGTACATGATGAAATATGTAAATTATTATATGTAACATATGTTGTTAAATAATTTATATCATATGGATTGTCATGTATATAAATAATACCATATATGCTTATAGCATTCCAATTATGTTTGCTATGTGAAAAATTACAGAGGAGAGAATCTTTGGGTGGGAATCAGAAGATTAAGCCTTGTATGGACTGACACCATCAAAAGCTATTTGCAAGGGTTGCACAGATTCTGATACCTCCCCTGGATGAAGTTTCTTGTAACTGTTTAAAATGAGGCATATGTGTACATTCAAATAAAGATTCTTTTCATTTTCCCCATCACTGAGGAAATGAAATGTGAATGCTCTGATAAAGTATAAGCTCTGATAGTTTCCCACACTGATAAATATGTATACGTGGGGGGGGGGAGGAAAATAACCTCTAGCTATGTATGTAAATGTATAAGTTCTTACTTGGATGTATATGTGGTTTCCAGAGTAGAATATGTCAAGTATTTTACAGAATGTGATTTGGAACAAAACCAAATCCATACAAAGATGATCTGCTGTTTTATTTTATATTTTCTACATTACTTCATAGTTGTCTTTACTGTTTAAATGTTCTCTCTGTCTGTCTCTGTCTGTCTGTCTGTCTCTCTCTCTCTCTCTCTTTCTTTCATGTGTGCCTGTATGTGTGTGCGTGTGTGTGTATGTGTTGCAGAAATAAAAGGAATTTGAGTTAAAACAGGAATGAAAGCAAAGGCAGATCATACTCTGACACTTGAGCCCCCTCTTTAAGTTCTGGGACAGCTTGGCAGCAGGCCTGTTTTTCCAGCTGGGAATCATTTTATTTTCTTACCCCAAATCCTGGACAGGGCTCATATCCAGCCAGAGGCCTGCTTTGTAGAAAGACATTCACCCTCCCTTAAAGAAGAAATGCTGTATTCAAGGATGAGCGTGGGGTGAGTGCCTTTCTGAGAAGTAAGGGAGTCTTAAGAAGGTAGAGAGGAACTGACAGTGCCTGATAAGGATATGGATGTGTTATGGTGCCAAAGCTTCATACTTTAAAATAAAAACAGAATACATTAAATTCTAATGAAATGTTGGTAAGAGTCCGTCATGGGAGCTGGAATCCTCTGGGTGTATAAATACTGACTTGGGGGGGGGGGGAGGAGAAACGTGCTGCTCTGACTGGCTGTAATGTGTTAGATAGTAATTACAGTTCCAAAGATATATCTATATGTATATTACTTAATTTTCTTGTTGTTGCAACAAGACCCCTGGCAGGGAAACCCCTTAGGGAAAGAATGTTTTATTTTGACTACTGAGGTATAGTCCGTTCTGATAAGGAGACAAGGATCAGTATGAGGCAGTTGGCCACATTGCATCTGGGTAAAGAGGCAAAGAGAAATTGGCAATGGTACTCCATTTGATTTCTCATTTTTATTCTGTGTAGAATGCCCAACATATGGAATATTGACACCTATATTCAGGATAGGTCTTCCACCTATATTCAGGTAGGTTAAACCTCTCTAGAAATACTCACACCGCAGGCAGAGGTTTGTTTCCTATGTAATTCTAAATCCAGTCAAGTGGACAAACAAAATTATCCATCATAAATATCTACCCCTTGTCAACTTTACACCCAAACAAGTCACTTTTACATGATAATACTCAACTCCTGATTCCTCCAAAGGTTCATGTTTATCACTTAATGCAAAATGCATTGAGCCCATTTAAAACATCCCCATAGTTCTGAACAGTTTCAATGGTATTCAAAAGTCCAACCTGTCTTTCTTCTGAGGCTAAATAAACTCTTCACTATCGACCTCTATTTAAATGAAGAGGTTGAGATAGGAAGGAAGGAAGTCTATAAGAAGAGAAATGAGAGTGTAGAGCAGAGAAGAGTAAATAACACTAAGGATGTTTGTAAGAGCCATAGAGAAAGTCTTTTGTAAGTGTCATATTAGTTTCATAGAAATGAGTTTCATTGGGGTTACCCTACACAAGGGATAATACTTCTCCCAGATGCCAAATAAAAAAAAACCCAAGGCCAGGAATGAGGCACCTCCTCTAGAGCTATTGGTCAGAGATATCGCACAAACCCTAGTCCCTAGCCACCATATAGTCTATTGATACTGCTCTTGGTCACCTACTAGAACTTGATGGCAAGACCCTATTGCTGAAAACACCACACACTGGAGAACAGGCCATGGAAGAAATCAAGTTGATATTGACCAGCAAACTCTCACCTTGCTGGCTAGCTTTCATGGTACAGGAAGATATTATACAGGCTACTAGGGGAGAAAAGTCATTAACAGTCTTACTCAGCTGTGAATCTTGTAAGCTACAAAAATGACCATCATGGTGAGATATGCCCATAGGTATAACAGTGGCACAAATGGGAGTAAATAACTGTTGTGTTTTTTTCTAATCATATTTGAGGCCTGTTTTACAAGAGGAAATAGATGTTTAGTACTGTAAATTTGGACAATACCAATGATTGAGGGTCCCATGGGGACACCAACTGCTATTATTTTGCTAAATTTACATAGTATGAAAATGTCCTCTAAATTCATATTTTTATATCCCTAGATTGATGCAACTTTTGGACCTTATCAGTGAAAAGTATTTAACCCAGAAAAATCAATGCACAGAGAAGAATGTCTGTGTAATGCTCAGCCATAAATGGGACAATTGAATTATAGCGTCTCCCTCCAAGATTCGGGAAACATCATGAAATAGGAGGTGGAAAGACTGGAAGAGCCAGAGGTTATGATCAAACAGAGCAAAACACTGTCTCTAGGCACAATAAGACTGCTGCTTTCCTGACAGCCACTGTGACTGTCTTCATAAGACCAAACCAATCGACAGCCCAGCATGGAAGAGGAGGGGCTCATAAACCTCCACCTATAGATAATGACCAATTGATAACTGACGACCACTGGGGAAGAGGAGTTAATTTTCTTCCTGGTGATAGCCTCTGACAGGCCAGTTATGCCTCAGTGAGTGGCCCATACCCATTTGAATATAGACAATACAAAGTGGATTTCGTAGGTGGGTTGTAAAGGAACAAGAGAATGTGTAATTGGGAGGTGGGTGAGAATGTGTCTGATTAAAGGGAAAAGTGGATGATACATATGACCAAAATACATTGAAAGCACATTTTAAATTATCAAATAATAAGGATATATTTTAAATTAAAAAAATAGATTTTGTATTTCAAGTGCTCAATGGCACAGAATAAACATTTCCATTCCAAAAGGAAAGAATTGATGTATGTATGGCAAAAAAAATCATGCCAAAACAAGATCAACACTGAGCAGGGAAAACACGAAGTTCTGCGTTTCAGTGTTTGACATCTGGGATTCATAATAGAATCATCTTGGCTCTGATAGCCTTGGGTAGTCCCACCCTTCAGCCTTGCTGCCCACAGCATACATGATCACTTCCTTGAGTCAGCTCCAGTCTGTGCCTGAAGATTTCTTTTTGAGATATCTCATTTCCTTGGCATCTCCAACATCCTAGAGTATCTTTCTCAACTCAGGTTTTACTCCCCAGCTTCAGGGCCCCTCATGGCCTCCTTTCAGGAAATCTGACTCTATTATACATTGCCTGATCTCAGGGGCTTTCTGGAGCCAAGACTCACTCTCTCTTACATTTTACAGTCTTGAAAAAGCAGTGCCCTATGAATGCCTCTGTCAAGTTCTATTGCCAGCTTAAGACGCAGCCTGGCCCTCTTTTGGACCACAGTTGCAGCAGTACCAACATGCCTTCAAAGTTATGTGTAGGGAACCATTTCCCTCGGTAGCTGCTTGGGAGTAGGTAAGTGCAGTCTTGGTCCTTTAATGAGTTGGCACTTCCATATATCAGAGTTATCAGTTGATGGATTCTTCTCCTCAAACTCTATCTATAAGTTTCTTATGGCCTCAGGGCCCAGGATGAGGTTTTGTTTTAACGATACACTTAAGTAATTATAGCTGCTTCCTGTGTAACTTGCTCACAGTGTTTTCTTCCTCCCGAGAACTGCCCGTCTTTCATATATTTCCATTCCTGACTGAGAGCCGTGAACAGCATCCATACCACAGTCTGGATGTAAATGCTACCTTGGAATTTTTTCAGTCAACTACTTAGTCTGTTACCATTTAACTCAGCTTCCCTCAAAATTTTAGAGCATGTGAAGAATACAGCCAGATTTTTTTTCCCAAAATGTAACATGAACAGCCTTTAGTCCACTTCTTAACAAAAGTCTGTATTCCCCCTTTGAAACCTCATGAATTGTGTTCCTACCGTCAGTATTATTCTCAATATTACAGTTCTCCAAAGTTCCACTAGAATGGCCTATTAAGTTATAGTTAAAAATTTTAGGATTTCTCTAGCTCAAGGTCCAATGCCACCCCCACCCTACTCCCCAAAAACAATAGCTGCAAAAACTGAAGAATCACATGGTTAGATGTATAATAACAATGGTTCTGCTTTTTGGCACCAATTTTCTGTTACTTTTCTTTTTGTTGCAAAAGAAAAGGTCACAAAAGCAACTTACAACTTAGGGAATTTTTGTTTCCTGTCTGTCTGGGCAAGGAAGGCACGGTAGCAGGAGCACACTGTGGCTGGTCATGTTGCATCTACAGTCAAAAATGGAAAGAGATGAGTTCCACCCACTCTCTCCTTTATATTCAACCTGAGATCTCCCAGCCCTTGGAATGTTTTCACCCACATCCAGGATAGATCTTTTCACTTAGTTAGATCTCCCTGGGAATGATCTTACAAGTGAATCTAGAAAATTCTTTACATAATTCTAAACCTAGTCAGATTGACAATCAAGATTAAACATCACAATCCCCCTTCAGAATCAGAGACTCTGACCTCATTTGGAAACACAGTCATTTATTTGTTTGTTTGTTTGTTTGTTTGTTTGTTTACATCCTGGTCTCTGTCTCTCTCCTCTCCTCCTAGTCCCCCCTCTCACCTACCCTCCCACCATCCACATTCCCTTTCTCCTCAGAGAAGGGGAAGCATCCCAATGATATCAACCAGCTTTGGCATATAAAGTTGCATCAGAACTAGACACATCTCCTTTTGAGCTCAGACAAGACAGTCCAGTTAGGGAAAATAGGCCCAAAGGAAGGCAACAAAGTCAGAGACAGCACCTACTCCAGTTGTTAAGGGTCACACATGTAAAGTAAGCTGCATATCTGTTACATATGTGTAGGGAACCTAGATCTGTCCCAAGCATGTTTGTTGGTTGGTGATTCAGTTTCTGTGAGCCCCTATGGGCTCAGTTTAGTTGATTCTGTAGGTTTCCATGTGGTGTTCTTTACCCCTCTAGTTTCTTCAATCCTTCATTCCTGTCTTCCACAGAATTTCTCAAGCTTTGCCTAAAGTTTGGCTGTGGGTCTCTGCATCTCTTTCCATCAGCTGCTGGGTGAAGTCCCTCAGTGGACAGTTATGTTAGGTTCCTGTCTGCAAGAATAGGAGAATATGTCTTAGTGGACTTATCAAGAGTCTTCAGGCAGCATCATCCTGGCTATCTAAATGATGCTTAAATCCAAAGGCAAGTGTTACTATCAAACATTTTAGAAGGCAGGCGAGAACCCACAGACAGAGATAAATCACATGATAGCAGAGGCAGAGATTTAGAGGGAGCTTCCAGGCCAAAGAAATCCTGGTAGTACTGGAAGATGGAAACAGGAAGACTTTTCATGTGAGTCTACATGGGGAGCTCTGCACAGGTGACATTTTGAATTCAAAATTCTGTGTTTTACAACTATGAGAGAATAAATCTCTATGGTTATCTATTTGATGTTTCCAGGTTTGAGTCATTGCATAAAGCAGTCCAAGGAAGCTACTTCCCTTGCTGATGAGACCAGGTGGCCTTGGCTTGGATTTTTAGGAAAGGAAAAAGGCTTTCACGCCACACCTAGAATAGCCATTCATAATCATCATGTCAAGGTCCCTAGCATACCCTATGGACCCATCTTCCTTAGTCTAAAGTATTACCTCTTAACAGTGTCTATGGGACTAGTCTATTTTATTTTCATGGAAGGTACTTGTCAAGACTTATTATCATCCTGTGTATTTGATCTAATATTATAGGATACTGGCTCTCTTGAGGCCATTCATGGTCCTGAATGTTGGCTACTTCTGAATTCAGCTCTTTAAACCACACTTGACAAGTGACAGCACCAGGGTGAGCTCTGGTACAGGAAGACAACCAGGAATGCTCTGGGATGAATGTTCTACAAGGAAGGCCATGAGAGGGATGTAGCTGGTTCCCTCACTCAGCCCTCGCCCGGACCACTTCATGGGCTTAGCAAGCAAACTACAACACAGGTGTGAAATGGGAAGAAGTGGTTTTTAAAAAAAAGTGTGAGGATGGGTTGGGTAAAATCCTAAGGCACCAGAGACACAAAAGAGATGGTCTCTCTTCATTGGGATAGCTAGAGAAACCTAGCCCAGAGAAACACTACTAGGAATCCCCAGAGGAATGGAGCCAGGGCTGGTAGTATATGCTCTGGGTTTACAGAGGTTTCAAGGGGGGATTCTGCCCAGGCAGGTGTCAGAGGACCAACATATACCTACACCTGAAAAAGCAGGTCATTCAGCTTCCAAAGCCACTTGCTTTCCTTTTTCTCTTGTATGTCTTCCCAAATCTCACTGTATCCTTGGTAATTATGCTATACATCCAATCAGGTGTGCTACTAAGGATCTCGCATGCACACATTTTAAAGCCTCTCAGTACATTCCTATAGGAACAAGGAATATTTTCTTTTTGCTGGTGACAAAATTGAGGCTCATAATGGTAAAGCACCTTTAAAATGTAATAGTGGGTCTACTGTTGGACCTCTGCTTGCATCAGGCCCAGAATGAACCATGTACTGCAAAGATTGTTATGTTTTCTAGAATAGTTCTCACATGGGACTCTCATTTGACCTGAAACAGAACTGTGAAGCCTCTAAGTCAGAGGAATTTCAGCCTGTTTTAAAGTTGAGAAGCTAAGACACTGTGGGGTCAATCCTCAAAGAGCTGCTTGAGCAGGTGCTTCCTAGTAAGAATAAAGACCATCAATGTTCAGAGGGAAACCCTTGCTTGAGAGGCCTTCAGAGTTGGACAGTAGGAACTGGGACACAATATACTCCAGTCCTGATACCACTGAACAACAAAGTGCCCTCTCTCTCTCTCTCTCTCTCTCTCTCTCTCTCTCTCTCTCTCTCTCTCTTTCTCTGTCTCTCTCCCACTCCCCTCTATGTATTTATCTCTAGTTCTGTATCTCTCTCCCTCTGCCTCTTTGTTTCTCTTATCTCATCTCTCTGTCTCTCTGTTTCTCTCATCTCTGTGTGCTTTTCTATTATTTATTTATCTATGCATCTATATCTATATCTCTCTTTCTCCCCCTCTCTCTAACCTAGGTCTCTCTCTGATCTTTGTGTCTCCCTGTCTCTCTGTCTCTCTCCCCCATCTGTTTCTCGCTATGTCTAATTCTATCTGCCTCTGTCTGTCTCTCTATCTCTATTTTGCTCTTCTTCCTGCTTCCCCCTCTCTCTTATCTGTGTTCTCTCTGTTTCTCTGATCTCTATGTGTCTCTCTGTCTTTGTATTATATATATCTCCCTATAACTGTCTCTCCCTTCCCCTACCCCTCTCTTTTGTCTCTCTGTGTCTCTCCCATCTCAGTGTCTCTCTCTTTCCCTTTCTGTCTCTCTCTGTTTCTCTGTGTTCCCCCCCCCTCTCATGAAAGTAGTAGCAACACAGGACATCTGTCTCCAGGGAAAACCACACACCTTGGAAGGGTTGGCTGCATCTATCTTTTAGGACAATATGCTATTTTCTTCGGAGAACTATCAGGCATAAACAGAAATTTCTGAACATATTTTTATGAGCCAACATGATGGCCTCTAGATACCCCTTCATTAAACTAAAAACAAACAGCCTCTTCCAGAAACTGTACAGGCACCGTATCACAGATGGAATCAGGAACCTACAGCCCTGTGGAAGAGATGGGCTCGATTTGAATTTTTTTCTTATGTTTTCTAAGTGCAGTCTTGGAGTGAACAAACACCTCACCAGAGACCTCTCTGCCCCTTCTGTTGTGGTCTCACTCTTCTTCCTTTCTGCCCACAACCTCCTTTATCTTCCTTTCAATCTTCTCTGGGCTCTCCGGGATCCTCTAGTCTGCCTGCCATCTGTGCTAGGTCACCCTTAATGTTCTTAGGGTTCCTGACAGAGCTCCCTCCTATTATCTGGGTAGGTCTCTTTGGTTATATGTATCCCTAGAACTCTTTTCATTGCCTGAGAACACTTACTTAAGTACCCAAGTATGTGCATGATTGCTTCAGTAGAAGTTGAGAAATCCATTCCCAGTGCAAGCTTTATGAACATAAGGACCGCCTCCATTGGGCAGGCAAAATGGCTCACTGGATAAGAGTGCTTGCCACCAAGCCTGAAGACCTAAGTTCCATTCTTTCCATTCTTGGAATCCATATGCTGGAAAGACAGAAATGGTCCCCACAAGTTGTCTTCTGACTGCCAGATACACACTATAGTATATACATATACTTTCAACCTACTCACCTAGACAAACCTACCTACATACACAGAGAGAGAGAGAGAGAGAGAGAGAGAGAGAGAGAGAGAGAGAGAGATGTAAAACATGGGACAACAGTTTAAAAGCTGTCTCTACATTGGAAATGTAAATAAAGTATCAAAAATAAATAAATTAATTAATTTTTTTAAAAAAAGCTGTCTCTATTCAGCATTAACAGAACCTAAAAATAGTATAAACAGTTAGGGGCTAAGCAAATGTTTGCATGAACAGATACCTGAGTGTAGGAGTAACTGACTGAATAAGTAATGTCTCTATACAGTGTAATAAACAAGGAAGAGCTTGTCCCCAGAGAATATCTGTCAATGTTTTAGGACATTTTTGTTTGGCGCAACTAGAGTGCCTGGTGTCACTACTGAAATCCAGAATTTGGAGACCACTGTATTTAAAAAAAAAAGTCTTTCAGTGCATCGGATATTCATACCTGTCCCTTGCAGTCTGAGAACACTGAAACACTTTCTAGGCCTGCATAAGAAGACACCCTATACTGGTTATGCCATTACCATAGAGTTGGCAAGGCTTTCCCTCCTGTGCCTTCCAGGCTTCTTGGCGGTCGTCTTGCTCCTTGGCACTCAACACCTTGCTCCAGTCCCTGCCTGTGCCTTCCCTGGTCTCTATGCATTTCCTCTTTTCTTAGGAAGCCATTCATCCCTGGATTCAGGCCCCATCCTCATAACCCCCATCTTAACTAATCACATCTTACAGACCCTTTTCCTCAAGCAATGGTAAACTGTCATAGATCTTCCAGCTCAAGGTATAACACATAGTTTTTAAAGGTGCAGATGAATTGTCTAATTCTGATAGCGTAAAGTTAATCCCATTCCTACTCCTGCCCCCACCCGGAAACCATGAGCAATGCTCAGTGAACAAACCCGTCCTTTCTCCTTCCCTCACATACACACGACAGGCTGTCAGTAGGCCTGGGTGAGTCTTTAGTTTGCCTCTGCCCCACTTCCTCATCCAAACACTCAGCCATCTGCACCTCCCTAAGCCTCTGAGAACCACACCCTCTCCTCTACCTCAGCAGCCTCTTATCCCATGATTTACTACTACAGGTATCCTACAAATTCTGTATCCTAGATGTTACTACTGGCCTCCATTCACAAATCAATCAGAGGAATGAATGCAGAGCCCTGGACTCTCAGACCTCTGCCACCTGATCTGAAGGCCACCTCCCAGTTCTCAGGAGACTTTTCTTTCGGAGGCTTAGGTCCTCTGTTTGCTTCTGTAACCAGAACTTCAGTCTGTGCTCTCAGAATGACAGACTTGCCTCTACCTCATACCCTCCGTTCTGTCCCCTTACTGTTTGCATGCATTTCTCTTTCCCTTTCTATGACGTCTTTCATGGATACAATGCTTAGTAGAGCTCCCTGTCCTCAACTCCAGTACCTGCCCCAGGGCACAGCATGCAGGACCAATTTCTGTTACTTAGACAAATGAATGCACTCATGAGCTCCACAGTGTAGTTTACAGATATTGCTTTTGTTTATGCTGGAATTTCTCAAGTAACATTACAATAAATATAATACAGCGCGGTGGTTCTATTAGGAGTGATGAGAAAGCGCATTGAATTTTTCAAGAAGAAAAACAAAACAAAAAAGGCTTCCATAGGTACATTAGTTCACATGACTGGTTTAAGCAACAGTCAGCGTGTTTCTACTCAGTGGATTGCAAGGGACTTATGTATCCTAACTGCTTTCAAAACATCTAAAAGGTAGACACCCAAAACTTTTAAAACAAAGCTCATTATTAATTTATCTTTATCAGTATTTATTTATTTAGCTAGTTAGTTAGTTATCTAGTTTAGTTTAGTTTAGTTTAGTTTTTTTCTTGATGCAGGGATCAGACCTAGACACCAGGGTATTTTTAAATATTGCACATTTGTTTTTAATCTTCAAGAATACCAGACACCAGACATGACACGAGTCAGACCATGGATGCTTTCCTATGTTGAGAGAAGCAGGGGCATCCCCTGTGGAGTGGAGAGGCCATCACTGACCAGTTAGGTACCTCTGTTTCTCTCTCTCTCTCTCTCTCTCTCTCTCTCTCTCTCTCTCGGCCCAGCCTTGCACCCAATGTGCACCTGCAGCATGCTTCCTTCTGTTGATCTCCCCACTCTCCTCTGAGCCAAGGCCTTTCTACCTTCCTGTCCTGAGTTGCAAATGAAAGTGGATGGCCTAGAGCTCCATGCACCTCATTAACCTCTGCATTATCTCAGGGAAATTATACCAATTATCGCACCGGGGCTCTGAATTGAAAAGCTACCATGTCTGCGCAGACGGTGATGGATGCTAGCAATTTAAGGAGAGGAGGGGCAGTTCCTTGGGTGATGAAAGAATCGTTTGTTTAGGATCGTTCATGGCAGGTACGATATACAGCTCTCTGCTTGGGAGGCTTTTCCTGGCATTCTTTTATAACAGCTATATTTAGGAGTGAGGTTTTTAAGAAGAGCATGTATTGATTAACCTTATTTTATTATTGTCTGAATACAAACAAAAAACATACAGAAAAATAAAATCTCAGCATAAAAATGGTCCATCATCCTTTGACCTGGTGATTCCTGTTAACCTTTAAAGCCAACCAAAATGAAAGTCACACAATCCAGGTGGGTCTCCCAACTCAGAATATTTTCTACATCCCTTTCCAAGCTCCTTCTCTGGACGTTGAACTGGATGCTGCAGTTTCTTTAGGGACAGCGTAAGCAGAGTTGCTGAAAGCACAGGTCCTCAAATCTGAGCAGGTGTTGCATTTGCTCACTCACAGGCTGCAGACCAGTGATGCAGAGATTCTGTGGCTCCTAAGATGATCCAAGATGTACACACTCTACACTTTCTCTGCAGCGCTGAACTCTAGCTTTCCTGATTGGTAATTGGATTTTTGAACAAGTTAGTCTTGTAATATTTCTTAGCCTTGTTTTTCTCCTCATGTAAAATGGATCTAATTACTAGAATTTAATAGCATTCAATGAATTAAAACATTTAAAAATATACTGGATATTAATAACACAGAGTTTTGCTACCGTCATGAATATCCCAGTCTGAAAATATATCTATTATCTATAATTTTCAATATTAACCAGAAAGATATATATTATTTTTCAGAATATACTTCTTTTTTTTCAGAATGTACTTAGTTAAAACAATAGCTTTTCACCTTTCATGTTTCAATATAAATAGACATATAGACAGTCTTTACGAGTTGTGTTTAACAAAAAAGCGTGTTACAGATTTGCATACTAGAGGAGACACTGGTTCTCTTGAGGGCCTAAGCACTCCTGGTTAGTTTTATTCACAGGCAGTAGGTAATCTGTACAGCTGAGGGAGAGATACTCTCTGCCTAGATACTTGTAAGCCAATTCATAATGAGAAAATTTGTGTGTGTGTGTATATATATATACTCACATTGCCGAGAAGGCTGCATGTGTTCCCATACCCTTGTTTATCAAAAATTCTGATGGATCTGGGAGCTGTGGTGCATGCCTTTAATCCCAGCACACAGGAGGCAGAGCTATGGGGACCCTCTCTGTGAGTTCAAGGCCAGTCTGATCCATAAAGTGAGTTTTAAGACAGCTAGGGCTACACAATAAAATATACCTAGAAAAACAAAAAGTAAGTGTCAGTAAGTAAAGCCTGCTGGGACTAAAGGTAAGTGGTATTTTTCTCCATGAATTTTGCAATGGTGATCTTGTTAACCTTGGAAATTCACAAAGCACCCTTCTGGATAAGTCTGTGATGACATTACTGGAGAGCATGAACAAAGGGAGGAGGGTCCCACCATGACTTTGGATAGCATTGTCCTATAAGGAGGTGGCCTAGGTGGAACAAAAGGGAATGAAGCCTGCAAGTGTAGTAAGTTATTCATATTCTCCGACTCTGTCTCTGTCTCTCTGTCTCTCCATCTCTCCCCGTCTCTGTCTCTCTCTGTCTCTCTGTCTCTGTCTCTGTCTCTCTCTCTCTCTCTCTCTCCCTCTCTCTCTCTCTCTCTCTCCCTCTCTGTGTGTGTGTGTGTGTGTGCTCACACATTTCCAGTGTACAATGCTTGCGTACAAATGCATTCTCCCTTCCTGTTGTCATGATATGAGCCTCCCTCCCTACCAGGAACCTCTGAAACTATGAGAAAAAACAAGCTTTCCTCCCTTCAGTTGCTCTCGGGTTTTTATCACAGAGACAATGTCTGGCACAGACTGACAATGAGCAAGCCAGCCAGCAATATGCATGCACTGAATCGTGGCGCAATTGGCTATGAACTGTCCATTGAGAGCACAAATAACAAGATGAGGATCAAGTTCAAAGCCAGCATTTGTTACTCAAGGATCCTTGTCCTGTAGGGTGAAATCCCCTAGAGCAGATGCCTGCCAGCACAGCCTGAGATGCTCAGCAGTATACTAACTCATGTAGATGAAAACCTGAACAAAGACAGAGTCAGGGAGTTAGCCTTCAGAAAATGTTTCCAGAGGAAGCAAAACGTTTAGGTTCATGAACAGCAAATTCCCCAAATGACACAACCAATATAAGATCTGTTCTCTTTATAATTACATAACTGGAATATAAATATTGAAATGGCTTTTCATGGATCCTAGCCTTACCTATGAAATCTGCATCCTCTGTTCAAACTCCAGGTCCAAAGAAGGAGAAGTGTCATGGCCATGGTATTCTGCAAACATTCTTGTCCTAGGGGCATGGCCGGTGAACATTCCTTTCGCTACCTTTGCCTGCCCAGCAAGTCCGCAGGGGCCTGTCAGCTGAAACCATGGAGACATGGAAAGCCCATTTAGGTACAGTGCTGGGATTTCAAAAGCTTTTTGCTCCAATAGTAAAAAGCAATGGGAAATTAATCTGAATTCTAGGAGAAGTTTGCCACTGGTTATTTCAAGGGATAAAGTATATCCAAGGTAGACATCAATTTAAATAGTTTTTAAAAAAATAAATATTCTGAAGGGATGTTTTGGAAAGCAAGCATCAGGAAGATGAGGGCTCACTGCTGTACTCTGCAAAGGGTCTCAGACAAAGTTAAGGCTGAAAGTGCAATTGGAAAGGCAACTTGGTCCACTGCCCAGAACAAAAGTATTGTATGTACTCAAGTTATCCTGTAGATCTCCAAAAGTCAACATGTCCTCCAAAGAGATCCAGGAAAGTCCATCTTTAAGATGCTTTGGTTAACACTGTATCTCTGGAGTTTTGGTTGAGGATACACTGACCACATGTAAGGGTGTGAAGAGAATCCTTTTCCTCAATCTTGGCTCCCTTTCACTTAATTTGTCTACCTCCTACTTAAGCTTATCTCAAATTTCACCCTTAAATTGTATTGCCCAAACATTTTTTTCTACTCTCATGATATTCTAAGCCCCGTTGTCATATAAAATATTTGTTCTTATGTTTATAAATCTGAATCAGGGTAAACTTGATGTTATACTTTAGTCTGTTTTTGTTTCTTAAAGTTCTTACTAAAGTAGAGTATGGGAAGGACATAATCTTCTTTGCCTCTGCTACACACTGATGGATACTAATAAGTATTAGCCATTGTCTATATATCCATATTTAGCTAATAAACTATATCATGTTAAATAAAAAAAGATGCTTTGGTTAATCTGTTCCACAATCAGGCTTCTAATTGATGCTGAGATCTTCGATCCACAGTCCTTGCTCACCTCCTCAGCTTGATTGCCTACTATGCCTCCTACCCATTAATCTTGTTACGACCTGCATCTATATTAAAATGAAAAATCTATGTAAGACTGCAGAAATAGCTGAGCAGTTAAAAGCACTGGATGTTCTTCCAGAGGAGCCAGGTTTGATTCCCAGCACCCACATGGTGTCTCAAAACCACCTGTAATTCTAGTTCCCATGAGAACCTATGCCCTATTATTAACCTCCAAAGGTACCAGGCCCTCACAGGGTGTACAGATTTATAGGCATGGCAAAACATCAATACACATAAAATAAAAATATTTAAGGGGGGTATTCCTTGAGTCACAGAGTGGCTGTTTTCTAGCTATATAACCAGCAGAATTCAGTCAGCCAATCTAAGCCTCAGTTTCTATTTCCATAACACTTGAGGATGTTGGAAGAATTAAACTTAAGCATTTACAGAAAAAGTGTAGCTCAGAGCCTCAGTCATGGGCATTTTTTCAGAATCTTCAATGCCACTGGGGGTGGGGGAGAGAAAGAGCTACCTTGATGTGTGGATATTCCTCATTCCCTCTTTAGGTTGGGTGATTTAGAGTCTCATCACTTAACTATGAGTTTCATTGATGACCTAACATATGTGCTAATGGGAACTGGGCAGAAAAAAATAAAGGGAGTGAATTAGTTAAGACTTTTAAAAATGATTTAGGCTACACCTAATTTGAGCTGGCTTAAAGAAGAATATGGTGTTCTGTCAAGAATGATGATGTTTCTTTCAATAATGGGATGACAATCGCAATGGGGACCAGGAAAGGGCTGGGAAACCGGGCTAAAGACATAAATAAGGTTCATAATTGACTGTCTCTGTTTTCCATCCTCTCCCCTTTTCTGTGCTTGATTCATTGTTTCGTCTGTGCCTTTTAACAGCCTTTCTCTGCTCCTAATCCCCATGGTGGAATACACAGTCCCACGGTACCCATTTGAGAACCAGCCAGAAGGTCCACCATCAATACCTAAAGAATAAAATCTGATTCTCACAGCTGGATTCTATACCTGCTCTAACCAGCTCTTGCTGGAAAGTAGAATAACAGAGAATCAAATAGCCTTTAGAAGCTCTTGTGTATCATCAATGCAAGGTAGGAGAAGTTTATGTTCTTAGGACAAATTGATTCTCTGTGGAAGAAGGGAAAAGAGAAGGTATTTCTGAGGTAGTGAAGTAAACATTGCTTGGTTCCCATTCTCTATGGGGCACTGCTGGCAGCTCAGAGGTGAATCTCTCACTTTGGAGAAGTAACAACTTAACTATTTTTATATGAGAAAGTTGGGTTGAATCAATGGTTCTCAACCTTGGCTTATTATTTGATTGATGTGGGAAGCTTTTGGAATTGCTCAATATTCAGACAACATGTTCAGATCAAATAAATCTAAATCTCTTGCTATGGAATCCTGGTATTGATATTTTTTTAAAAAGTTCTTTAGGTTATCCCAGTCTCCAACTAAGGTTTACAAGCATTGGACATGATTGGTGATTCTCAAATGAATTACCTGCATCTAGTTAAGATGAGGGCTGACTGGTTAGGTTCAAGCTTGGTCGTGGGCTTCTGACCTGGTAACAATTCCTGGGCAGCAGCAATGCTGCCTTGTAGGTTATCCTCCAACTATCCAAGCACTGCGTCATCCCTCAGTCTTGCTCTGCTTCTAAGATACCAGGAAATGGGCTATTTATCCCACAAATCTCCCTTTCCATCACCAGAACTTGCACTAAATACCACAGCTAGAGAACATCTTTAAGAAAGGAGTTAACCTATAGTCCATATGGCTTGAGAGAAGTTGCTAAAATCATCCTGTGCATACCACTTTTTTTCAAATTGTGTTTGGAAACCTCATTATTAAGTTTTGTTCTGTTTCATTATTGTTGGAAGGAAGAGGCTGCTGAAACTACTGCTGGCTTCTCTGACGGGGAAAGCCAGCTCAAGTGAAGAGCTCAGGTAGCCCAACATTGAAAGAAGAATCACTTTGAGACTTTTAAAAATTAGTTTTGATTTTTTTTTCTTTTTTCTTTTTTCTTTTTTTTTTTTTTTTGGTTTTTTGAGACAGGGTTTCTCTGTGTAGCCATGGCTGTCCTGGAACTCACTCTGTAGACCAGGCTGGCCTCGAACTCAGAAATCCACCAGCCTCTGCCTCCCAAGTACTGGGATTAAACTGCCCAGCAGTTTTGAAATTTTAATATAATTGAACCATTTCTTCCCTTCCAATTTTTCCATGCTTTCCCTCAAATCCATGGCCTCTTCTTTGTTATTATATACATATATCTATATTTCTAAATACATAAAAATAACTGCTTAGTCTCTATGTTTCTTGTGTATATATAATTTCAGAAATCATTCTCTTTGCAACAGGCAGAGATTATTACAGAAAACCACAACTGATCAAAATGTGGATAACAAAAGAGTGTGATGCACAGTGACACATCTTCAACAGAATCCCTGCACCTAAGGAATCCCTGCACCTATGGTTCAGGGATCAGTGCAGTAAAGAGGGTGAAAGAGCTGTAAGAGCCATTGGAACACGAAGTTAGCTGTGAGATTGTGTCTTTTAGAAATGTTAATAAGGGTGCACTCACAAAAGCTCATCAACATGACTGCCTAAACCAGACCTGAACCACAACGATGGACAAGCTAATGTGGAAAAGAAAAGGAGATGCGTTTTGTCACATAGCAACTAAGGATATTAAATACAAAACATAGGATCTGTGATCGAGACAACCGTTTGGCCTGACACGCAAATGACAACATAGAAACTATAGATGGAAAAAGAAAAATAAATAGATTAGATGGATGACAGATAATGGACAGATAGAAATAATCACAATGGATATATGGATGATGGACAGACAGATATTCCATGAAGGACTCTCCCCATTGTCTAGTATATTTAATTGTTAATGAGCCAAACCCCTTCTAAGGGGCACACTTTAAAGTATCAACTAAATCCCTAATAACAAAATTGAAATTGTTTCAACATTTTGTGAAAACTCTACTTCTTACTTCCTCAGTAATTCTCATGATTATTCATATGCCATTTCTATTAATGATGAGAAATTCAGTGATTATGTATTAATAGTTACATTTTATACTTTTTAAAACGTGGGATCTATAAATAAGAATGTGATGTTGGTCTCAGTAATGGTGGTAGAGGTGGTACACAAGAGGGTAATGGTGGTGGTAAGGGTGGGTGTGGTGAGGGTGGTCATGGTGAGGTTAGATGTGGTAAGAGTGAGGTAAGGATGGGTGTGGCGAGGGTGGTCAAAGTGAGGGTAGGCTTGGTGAGGGTGGGCTTGGTAAGGGTGAGTGTTTGAATACATTTTGTATTTAAATAATTTCTAAATTGGCTGCTAAATGTCTAGAGAAAACAATCCCATCACTGACTGTTCTAGGTGCAGTTAGAAATCCGATGTTTACCCACCAAACATAGCTTCTTGTTCCTATCACCATTCTGAGTGATTAGAGTGTTTCCAGACTTTAGTTTCTGGTTAGCCAGGGTAAACCTGTGTGAGAAGATAAACCAAAACCTCAGCCTCTACACAACACAATAGCTTTATGTCTAACAGTGGAAGAGCTTTGAAAGGCAAATTCTGAAGTGGTACCAATTCTTCATTTCTAGCCTGCATTCTTCCCTCCTGGCAAAGATGGCTGGAACAGGTCGTAAAAGGAAACGTTTCACTCGGTCTTGCAGGTGCATTTTTGTGCCAAAGCTGCTTCTACTTTTCTAACTAACACACAAAAAGTGAATATTTAGATGGCACTTCACAAAAGTGCGGCTGACTTAGGAAGTCAGGGGATTATAACTAGCACCACCCCCCGAAAATGTGATACTTTTTAAACATCTTCCAGTGCTATGGCCTTTGAGCAGCCCACCTGCTCATGGTCGGATCCAGCTTCACACCACAGCTGGAGTGAGTCTATTCAGGAAGCAAATAGCAAACTACCTCTCTCTAGAGAAAAGATTCTCAACATTTCTTCTACTTTTTGGTCACCAGCAGAAATGTCAGGCACCTGTGCCCAATGCCTTCTCTCAACTTACAACCCCAGCTCTGCTTCTCTTCCATCATTTAGATTTCTTTAATATTCTTTAACAAAGGCAGATCCTGGGTATCTGGATGCCAACTCGAAAATTTTTCTGAAGTTTTAAGACCTAGGATTATATGAATGCCTGATTTAGTCAGGGTTTCTATTCCTGCACAAACATCATGACCAAGATGCAAGTTGGTGAGGGAAGGGTTTATTGAGCTTACACTTCCATACTGCTGTTCATCACCAAAGGAAGTCAGGAGTGGAGCTAAAGCAGGTCAAGGAGCAGGAGCTGATGCAGAGGCCATGGAGGAATGCTGCTTACTGGCTTGCTTGCTTCTCCTGGCTTGCTCAGCTGGCTTTCTTATAGAACCCAAGACTATCAGCCCACAGATGGTACCACTCACAAGGGGCCCTCCCCCCTTGATCACTAATTGAGAAAATGCCTTACCTCTGGATCTCATGGAGGCATTTTCTCAATTGAAACTCCTTTTTCTGTGATAACTCCAGCTTGTGTCAAGTTGACACACAAAACTAGCCAGTACAGATACCTTTACCAGAACAGTATATTTTTCATCCTTCATGCCTTGTCTTCAAATACTTTCAAACCATTCTTTTAGTAATGCAGGAGGGCCTTCATAGCAGCTTCTAGCAGAATATTTCTTAACACAGCTGATCCACAGAGAAACCCCACTACCATCACCACCATCGTTCTCATCACTATAGACTCAAATAATCCCTGAATGCCTACTCTGTTCCAGCTATGGGGCTTATCAGCAGACAGTACATAAATCCCATGACACTTTTTTGAGATCACAGATCAAGTTAAATGAATAAGCAAATCAAAATAGCAACCACTCTCCAAACTTAACAGTTCAGGGAACATAATAAACGTAGCAATCATTTGATGCTCAATAGTTTGTAAAGATAAATCAATAGCTAGTTATTCAGTTATTTTTAGAAAGAGGCTTTTAAAAAGTAATTCTGGATTTACAAAAAAATTGAGATAACAAGTGCCAGTGGCATACTGGGTTGTTATTGTATATTTCTAACAATTAATGTTCAATTGATACATTTAATTAACTAAACTCCTAGATACATTAAGCATTTCTTAGTTTGAGTTACTATGGCTGTCACACTTGACTTTGGCTGTGGAAGTTCATCAAGTTCCCCTATGTTTTATTATCTTGAGTCTTAAGAAGAAGCAGGAAATAGTTTTGATTATCTTAGAGCTTGATGCTTTTTCTTAAGATTGGACAAGGATGCTCTGTGTGTGTGTGTGTGTGTGCGCGCTCGTGTCCATTCAAACACACCTACACATGCACGTACTGAAGAGTAAAATAGTAAAGTATCATCACTATCACAATGTATAGAGGGCATGTACTATGAATGCAATTTATGACTCTTGATGTAGAGATAGCTCACTAAGATAGTATTTGTCACATTTTTCTGATTTCTACATTAATTCCAGAAAAATCAAAAGTGACATTACAACACAAACAAAACAAGAGGGGAGTTATGCTCCCTTCCTGAAGACAGAGTATCTTCTTCATCTTCTCCATGAAAGTGCCATATTCCCTCCTCCATTTATTAATTTAGTCAACTATTTATTTAGATGAATAAATTTTATAATTGATGTTTTCATCCAATACTGGTTGATTTTGATATCCAAATTGTCACAGCCTTGGCCACTGGGAGTTCCTTCAATGGGCTCCTGGAAGCCTCTCATTGCACATGTGTGCATGTGCACGCGCACGCACACACACACACACACACACACACACACACACACACACAAATAATTTAAGCCTTTCCTATATTTTACGCTAGGTTCATCTTTCATATTTCCTGCCCCAATTCTAGAGGTTTTCATTCATTCAAGAGTTCCTGTTTTCTTTTACAGGAGAATAGTATTCGAACCCAAGATTTGATATTATCTGTTCACTTTGTCATTGAAGTGTCATTTCTTTCAAGCCTTCTTAATTGACCAAGTAAAGCAAAATAAATTTGAAAATGTGTGTGTGTGTGTGTGTATGTATGTATGTATGTGTGTGTGTGTGTGTGTGTGCAGTACGTGTATTTGTATGTACATATCTGTATGTTTGTATGTGATCTATCTACATACACATATCCATATACATTTACATTATATCTGTATTAAGCTAAACATACTGAAGTCTCCCACTCTAATTCATTACAGCATGATTCATTTAACTTTCTCCCATCAGTTATCTGTAAGTTTCTACTTTCACAACAGGCAACCTGATTTATAGCATCTGCCACAGATTTTGCTTAATTGTCCAATTCTAGGTTAAATATACAAATGGTATCAGAACTTTAACCTATAGCCCTGTGCAGAACAACACTGTCAACCCGATTCTGTGAGTGGTTATGTGAGATTCTTATTGCTCTGATTCTTACAGACTGCTCATCTATATTGCTTTGTTCAATATTTTTTTCCTCTTGTTCTCTTCAGTAGGGTTCATGTATGCACTTATGATATGACTACACTTGTTTGTCACAGCCTGTCTGTCTTCCTGGGATGGTTTCTAAGACGAGTTTTAAGTACGTACACTAATGGTCACACTTTGTGAGTTGTAGTATCCATTCATGCTCCTCATCTATTTCTCATTCATTCATTATTTACTCCTACTTCATACCCATAAAAATAAGCTGAATTAGCTTAAATTTAGATGACTCTCTCATTGGACTCAAATTCAGTGAAAAAGATTAGCATCTAGAAAAGAAAGTAGTAAGTGGAAACTTAGAGAGTATTAGGATCCAATCACTCCATTGAAAATTCAAGTCCATCTTGAGTCTCCTGCAACCACAAGGGTGAAAAAGAAGCACACAGCATGGGGTGCCTTTTCAGACCCCAAGTATCCAGAGTCAGTGATAAGGGAACTAGAAGAAGGTGTGTCTGGATTATATGAGGTTGCCTCAGGCCTCTAGTGGGAAGAACATGTTCAGATTCTGTCCTTAAGCCCAGAGAAAGTGGCATTTTAAATTCCACATGGTTTCTTTGGAAATATCTTCCACGGAGGCCCACACAAGCCCATGACCTTCACTGGGAGTACTGGATGTTGGCCCTCTTCATCACGATCACTGTGAAAGACAAGAACGCATGTTACATATTTGCTCACAAAATACTTCTGCCTGTTTTTCTCATACCAAGGTCCTCTTGAAATATCTCAAGCCGGGTTTTCATTCATTCCCGTTTTGCAGAGCAGAATCTGAGGGTCAAGGAGGCCATGAATTACATCTGACATGCCCTGAAAAGAAGGAGCTAAATTCCAGGACCCAGCTGTGCACCCCTCTCCCTTATAATGATCATTACCATTTCCATCTGTTAGTTACATGACGGCAGCACCCTAAATGCGCTCATGACAGGTGACAATCTAAAGCAATGTATATGGACTTCTTCACTTCTGATTCCTGTGTGTATCCATATTGAAAGACCTGAGATGGAAATATAATCATTAAAACTTCCCAAAGCGATTGCAAGACCCAGCTGAGGGCCAAAGACACGCCCCACAGCTCACCAGGTACTGCCC
>CM052707.1:32598714-32665850 GCA_028551405.1 Uromys caudimaculatus
CCCACAAGTCCAGCATGTCCAAGTTTCACTTAACAGTAACCGCTGGACTGAGAGTGAGGTACCAGATGGAGGAGTTGGAGAAAAGTCTGAAGGAGCAGAGGGAATTGGCAGCCCCATGGAGGGAGCAAGAGCGTCAATGGGCCTGACCCTCCCCCTGGTCGTCCTCTAGTTCAGACCACTAACCAAAGAATACACATCTATTGACCCATGATTTGGACTATATATGAGGCAGAAGAATCACCTCGATGACCACCAGGGAGAAAGGAGAGCACTCTGGGCCTGAGGGTGCTAGTGGCCCCAGTAAAAGGGAATGTCAAGGTGGGAATATGGGAATGGGTGGGCGGGTAGGTGGGAGGAGGAATTCCCTCACAGAGGCGGGGAGGGGGAGGGGACATGGGGTTTCCAAAGAAAAGGGGAATCATCGGAAATGTCAATAAAAAAAAAAAAAAAAAAAAAACTTCCCAAAGCTCTGATAGGCCTAGGTGACCATCTTTAGCCAGGAAAGCAGATGCTTGATCATTTTGTTTTCCCAAGACATTCTAAGGTGACAATGTTTCATTTTTAAAACATCTAGAAACTAAAAGACATCTTAGTTACTTTTCTCCTTTTCTGACAAAACACCATGACCAAAAGCAATTAATAGAAGAAAGAGTTTATGTTCGTGTGGTGGTTTGAATAGGTTTAGCCCCCATAGATTCTTGTGTTTTGAATACTTGGCCCATGTGGAGTGGCACTATAAGGAGGCATGGCCTGGTTGGAGTGGGTGTGGCCTGGTTGGAGTAGATATGTCATCCTTGTATAGGTGGGCGTTCAGGTCTCCTAGTGATCAAGCTCCTCCCAGTGTGGGATAGTCTCCTCCTGGCTGCTTTTAGATCAGGAGGGAGAATTCTCAGCTACCTCTCCAGTACCATGTCTGCCTGCATGCTGTCATGCTTCCCTCCATGATGATAATGGACTGAACCTCTGAAACTGTAAGCCAACCCCAATTAAATGTTGTCCTTTATGCGAGTTGCCTTGGTCATGGTGTCTTGTCACAGCAATGAAATCCTAACGAAGACAGTTGGCTCATGTTTCCAGATGGATATAAGCGTCCATTATGGTAGGGAGTCATTGGAGGCAGGTAGGCATGTGCCCAGAACAGGAAGCAGAGAGAGGAAATTGGAGGTGGAGCAAGGTTTTAAATCTTCAAAGCCTGCCTGATGACATACTTCTTCCAACAAGGCTACATCTCCCATAACCTCTGAAAACAACACTATCAAGAGAGAACTAGTGATCAAATGCCTGAATCTGTGGGGACAGTTTAGCATTCAGACCACCGTTAAAGGCAAAGTATAAAACATCATAGCATCCCTGCAGAGTCCTCAGTATTTAGACATATTAGAGAATATTTGCTCTTATTTTTACAAAGAATTCAAATGTCTACGGTTACCTGATATCTCCTAGTATGCTAGAAACAGTAAGCAGGGAAGATAGAGTACATAGTACAAATACAAGGCATTGAGGTTTCCAAGTAGGAAACCATCTGAGAATAGTTTAGAATCAGAGTGTTTGTGTGCCTCAGTTTTCCCTGGTAGTATTAAGCACAGTGGTATAATCTATACTCAAAAATACATTACCAAATTATTTCTTAGTCTCTAAAACAAATTTATTGTGTTTTCCTTCAAATGATGACATTTTTGTTTTGTGTTTGTTTGCTTTTAAGTTGTGTTTTATTCTAAATAATTAAAATAAGTAAGTGCTTCAGTATTTATCTTAGAAAAGTCTTAGATGAATGGAAAGCAGGAGAACCTAGTATAATTCATTAACTCAATAAAATTTTCCTGTGTGTAAATTGTACATCAGGAACTGAGGAGAAAGAAATAAACAATATTGATCCCTGTCTTCAGGAAGCTCAACATCTAATTTAAGAATTTGTCTCTAGGGATCTGGATTGCTGAGGTTTTTTTTTTTTTTTTATGGCATGAAAGGATAATAGTTAAATCCTTCCTTCTCTATGGGACTTTTGGGGCTCCTGGAGGTAAAAAGCATCGATTTGAGCCTTAAAGTTTGAGAAGAAGCAACAGGATTCATATATTAAAGAAGGAAGGAATCCATACAGAGAAAATTGAGAGCAAGGATTCTCTTGACAGGAGCTGTGATTATCCGTAGGCTAAATCAAACCAAGGTCTCACACACAGAGAAACAGGAAACTAGAGACCACAGCCAGTGTCTCTTTCTCCTTTCCTTAGTTCCCTAATGGGTGTGCCAAGTCCAGCAGAGAACTGGAGGGTAATAAGGGAAGCCCCTGGTTAAACAGTCGAGGCCTGGCATAGCAAAGGAAGATTAGTATTATTATTATCATTACTATTACTATTATTGTTATCCTCATCATAATCATCATCAACATCATCACATACAGTGGCAAACAGAGCCCAGCCACCTGAGCTGACATTATCCATTCTAACACAGAACAATTTCCAAAGCAGTCTAACGAGAGCCTCCAGATAGTAGAGAGTCACTGATTGCGCTTGCCCTTAGCCAAACCCTTTCCTGGACTCTTCCTCATTCTTTGAAATTCTGTAATCATTTTAATATCTATGACACCTTATCATTTTTTGAAAGGTGACCTTGACCTTTATAAACTTTTTGTTTGCTAAAAATAGAACATAAATATAGATTTGAAATATCTAGGGAGAAAGTAATGCTGTCATAAAAAAATAAAATGAAAAGCATTAGGCTGGCTTTAGAAATCTCTGTTTCTTATAAACTGGGTTGAGTGGACTCCAACAAGATATGCATCTTAATAACACCTCATATTTCATCCTTCTGGGATACAAATGATGAAAATATCTCAGGATCACAATTTTGAACATCTGAGTACAGAAAGAAAAAGTACATGGCTTGCATAACTTGAAAGCAGATAACTACTTTGTGGTGGTTATTTAGTTACATTGTCCAATAAGGCATCTTGGTCATCAACAGATCAAGCTCTGGTCAGAATACAGAAGGTTTGTTTGTTCGTTTAGACGTATTTACTTTATTTATTATCTATTTATTGAGATAAGGTCTCACTTGGTAACTTCAGGCTGGCCCAGAACTTACATTAGTATAGCTCAGGCTAGCCTTGAACTCACAGCAATAATCCTACCATGTGGTTGAAAGTACTGTAAATACAAGGATAATTCATCATATACCACCAAAATAAAGTTTTGAAACTTGGCTCTAGAATTTTACCTAGGCAATAATAAAGTAAAGCTCACAATCTTTCTACACCCTAGTTTGTCTATATTAAGCTGGAATCACTAAACTAGCCAATAAAGGTTGCTTGCAAAGTCTCAAAGGTAAAGAATACCTCAGAGCAGTGGGCGTGGCCACCACTCAGTCACTAAAGGAACAACATTTACCAGACCTTGTGAGGCTCTGAGATTTATTATTGAGCTAGGGGGGAAAAAAGGCAACAGCTACTCTCTACTTATGTGACAATACCCATAAACTTCCGGTTGCTGCTGCTTCTAAACATTTCTACTAAGCAATTTTTCCAAGCTTCAGAGCCCTTTCCTTTAGTCTTGTAAGTTTTTGATATGGGCTTAATTAAAATTATGGTCCAGGAGTCTGAGACTACTACATTCCCTGTCTCTACCACTAAGTAGCTCATTGTTCCTGAAATACACTTAATTTTCCTGGGCCTCATCAAACTGCTTTGAAAAACAAAGGGAAGGAGGGAGGAAGGGAAGAAGGGAGAGGAGAAGGAAGGAGTCAAGGCAGACATTTAAAGTTCTCATTTCCAAGATTCTGAATCCATCAATCATTCCTTCCTTACTACACACACACACACACACACACACACACACACACACACACACACACACACAGCATTGTTCCCTGTGCTCAGAAGAACACATGCATACTAGCTACCAACTATGTGCGTAGCATGAGATTTAGAGGCAACAAATCCTGCATACTTCCTGAAACACTGTTTTGCATTACCAGTCATGGAAACCAAGCACACACGTGCCTCCAGTAAAGGGAGAAACAGAACAGAAACTCCACCTTCGTCAAATTCTGAAATGGACCTAACCGTGCCTACATTCCATATGGAGTCACACTGCTGAGCTTCCACTCACACTTAGCTTCCTAATGTGGGCAGGGAGAATCAGCTGAAAGATCTCTACCACAAGGAATAGCACATGTGTCCTCTTGACGAAGGTTTATCCTTGGTCCAGTTCTTTGTTAATGTGCGGAGGAAGGGAGCAGTGGGGACCAGTACTGATTGTCCCTAAGAACAGCTGGAGGAATATGCTTCAGTTCAGACACAGGGAATGCTTTGGAAAGGAGAAATCGAATTGCTATATACATGTCAGCTTGATCTGGGAAGCCTGGTGCCACGTTTCGTGCCCCTGTCTCTGAATTCAGAGGACAGTTAGCCTGAGATCCATCTATCAGTGCTTTAAGGCTCTTTAAAGAAACATCCTGGTGAGGGAGGGGCCTGGCCTTATTTTACCAGCTATTATCTCCAACAGCTGTTTATAGTTAACTGCAGCCCATACTTAAAGCCTGAATGCCGGAGCCATATTTACTGCCTGTGGATTTGCGGTGAGTAGAGGCAAGCTTAACTCTTTCCTCTCCCTCTACTTAAATGGCTTCATGGATGGGCGAGCTGGGCAGCAACGGAAACAGAAAGAGGCCGGTTGAAGAGAGGAGTAACACAAGCAGGTGGGACTAGCACTTGTTTCTAATTAAGGTCACTGTTGAGGTTTTGTTCTGTGTTAGCAATGAGTCGAACATTTAGCGTTCATTGTTCTTGTTCATTTGGACCATCAGCATATTGAGAGTGGTATACATCTGTCCATTTCACAGGCTAGAAAGGGAGGCTCAGACAATGAATATTAAGATTAAAATAAACAAGACTCTTGCTGCAGAGGCAGTGTACCTAACACCTAGATCGTTCTGAATCATGCCTCCCAGTAATTCAGAAGCACAACTGAACATAGGCTATGTCCCCTGCCAACCTGTAAGGCTGCTCATGAAGGTGAGTGATCCAGGTGATGCAGTAAGGAAGGAAACAGGCAGTGACGACATCAAACTTCTCACTATCCCCAGGTGGAGAGACGTGACCAGAACTCAAGGAAATACAGGGAGAAACGGAATTAACCTAAATAAGTTCATTTGAGATGAAAACAGAGCTACCAGAATTCAAGCAGGTATGGGCACTGCATACTTATCGGAGAGGCATTGGTAAAGTGGTTCAGAGCATGATTTGAGGAGTGGGCAGGATCAGAACCCCAAGAGCTCCTCTCCAAGCCTACACTTGATTGTTCACAATGAGCAGCATAGAAGCTGTAGCGGGAACATTATTTTGGAGGGGACAAGAAAGAGAATAAAAGGCAGGCTACTCTGTGACAGTTCAGGAACAGGAACCAGCTAGGGTTACTTGCTGTGGGCAGTTGAAAGTGAATACTTTCAAGAGTGCAGTACAAAGGATATCTGGTTTGATTGTCTGAAAAAACGAGAGGTTAAAATTGCCAGGAAGAAGTTGGATGGAATTCTGTTCAAACCTCAACTTCAACTCAACCTCAAATGACATTCATTGCTGAGGATTACAGGGCTAACCAGGAAATGGAGAGCAATAGCAAGACTATTCTTTCTCTCTCTCTCTCTCTCTCTCTCTCTCTCTCTCTCTCTCTCTCTCTCTCTCTCTCTCTCTCTCTCCCTCCCTCCCTCTCTCCCTCTCCCTCTCTCCCTCCCTCCCTCTCTCCCTCTCCCTCTTTCTTCCTTCCCTCTCTCTCAATTGCTCAGCGTGTCTGGAACTTTTGTTCCCCTTTGACTCCATTGTTGAACACAAAGAGAGGCGGAGTGAGAGCTTAGTGGAGAGGGAAAGTTGGCTGACTCCAAACTTCATTCTCCCTCGCGGTACCCAACCATTCACAGTGGGAGAGAGTGGCTGGCTTGCCAAAGGGCTCTGTGTGACTGAGCTAAACTAGAAGAATATGTAGAGTTCAAGATGAAAAGACAGCCCTCGCAGCTGAAAGCAGAGCTGGGAGCTCGCGGAGCTTGGGAAAGAGAGGTTTCATAAAGAAAAGTGCTTATTTGCAAACTCATTTCTCTGCAGCAAATGCTCCGAGGACCTCTGGCAGGGGGAATTCCTGGACCCAGGCCTTTGCATTGAGCTGTTAGTGATCTGCGATTAATTGCCTCTCTCCAGATGACCCGCAGAGGTCTGGGGGAAGAGATTCTACCATTTTAATCTCCCAAGTTCAAAGTTAAAGGCTTACAAGGGCAGAGCTGGGAAAATCTCACTTCTCTGAATTCCTCTTTTGACCAGAGGTATGAGAGATAGGTCAGACAAGCAAACAGGGACAAGGACCAGAAAGGTGGGGGAAGATAGCCACCTCAGCAGCCTGTGAGTGAGCAGAAAGTCAATGCCAAGCTTAGCTGTCATGCACTCATAGGAGAGATGGACTATCACTCTTTTTGTAACAAAACTTTGCCCTAGAATTTTACTGCAAGGAGACACCAATTTCCTTCCACTGACCAAATGGCCTAAGGCCACCTCCAGAGAGACCATCCTAGGTTCTCATTACTTGAAATAAGAGCAAACCAGAACAACAGCTGTCCAAGACAGGAGGCATAAATATCAGGGGGTTCTAGAGAAACAGAAAAGGACACACACACACACACACACACACAGACACACAGACACACACACACACACACACACACACACACACACACACACACCACAGGACTTACATTTACACATTCAGCTTACTTGACTTTAGACATTGAATTTTGATCCTTTCATATAGGCTAGGCATATGCACAGGGATACTCTCTCACTCTGCTCTATGGTAGTAAGAAGCCCCAGCCCCCAGTCAGCCATGCAACCATGAGAGTAATAAGCATTGGACACTGCACTGTCTGAGTTACTGCTAAGACTTAATATTCAATAGGTTAGTTGGAATAAATGCATTATTTTCTAATAATATTTTCCATGTACAGTGGGTTTATTGGGATTTAACCCCATTGGGCTTATATGTTAAGGAGCGTCTGTAGGTACAGTCATATTTACCTGTATGTGTACACACACACACACAGTAAAAAATGGAGCAAGGCTGAGAGATTGATTTGTTTTAGGGAGGTGGATCCTGAAACTGTAAGGCCTGGAAAGTCTGAAATGTATAGGCCAGGCTAGCAGATTCAGGTCAGAGTTGATGTTGCAGTCTTGAGTCTAAATTCCATAGTACATCAGCCCAGAAATCCACACAGAAGCATTCTTACTGTTCCCCTTTTGGGGAGAATCCCTGCCTCGCAGAAAACCTGTAACTTTGCTCTCAAGGTCTTCATGTGAGTCAGCAGGTAAGGCCCACTCATGTGATGGAGATCGATCTCCCTCTTAAAGCAATTTGAATATAAATAGCAGCATCACACACCCTCACAATATCGTCTATTCTAGTATCAGACTGAAGAGTTGGTCACTGTAGCTCAGCTACAGGAACATGTAGAATTGACACATGCACAGTGTATTCCCAAACGTCCAAAGAAAACCAGCAGTCTGTGTGTAGAATATCTATTGACAACAGACTGAGATCAACACAGGAAAATGGATTGCAATTCAACACAGGAAAATGGATTGCAATTGTGCCGCAAAGCCCGTCAGATGAATGAATATCATAAGCAGTAGGCATAAGAGTGCCCCCCCCATCGATTCCCAGCTCCCTGCTTCCTCTGTGTACCTATGATGCCCACCAGAGCATACACCTAAGAGCCATTTGCTCCACAAGCTGTAGTGACTGTGTCTCTCCCAGACTCAGGCAGCAGGCCATCCTGTGGCCAGTGGCACACCCTAAATAGGAAGGCACTCCACCAAAAAGGACTTTATAGTCCGGGCCAAAGTCCCCCTCTTATTTTGTTTGTCTGTCTGTCTGTCTCTCCTGGCTGTGGTTTAACTCAGTTTGTTTTAGATGCACTTACAGCCCCCAGACTAGCTTTATAGGGCCCTTAGAACCTGTGTCTATAATTTAGTCTCACTTCCAAATTAAAATTATAGCAAATTACAAATTATGAACTGATCAGCAGAAGTCAGGACTCCACCCCTAGCTCGGGAATTCAGTACTTGCCCTCAGCTTTGACACACTCACTGGAGATCTTCACAGGTAATAAAGGGGTATCATCTTCTTTCACACTAGCTTTGACCACAAGGTCAGTGAACATAAGAGTGGTAAGACCTTTCCTCCGGTTTGGGGATAAAAGTCTATTTTGAGGCTGTCCAGACCTCTAGTTAGTGTGTTCAGACAGCATTTCTCATTCTGGCCCAGGGAACCCATCATATTTATAAAACTCCCATATGAAGGTCATGGCATAAGCTCCAGACTGAGTAAATGAATGTCCTATGGCCACTAAGAATTCATATTCATGGAAGATTCCATAGGATGTCACCTACTCTGCAAAATTCTGTAAAATGTAACTAACATTTTGAAGTATGGAGACTGCATTAATTACTTTGCACAGCTGCATCCAACGTGCTTGAGGAAACACCTGAGGAGGGGGATTCTTGTACTTCACTGGACAGTTTCAGAGGGTTTACTCCATGTTTGCTTAGCTATGTTTCCTGGCTATGGTTTAACTCAGTTTGTTTTAGATGCACTTACAGCCCCCAGACTAGCTTTATAGGGCCCTTAGAACCTGTGTCTATAATTTAGTCTCACTTCCAAATTAAAATTATAGCAAATTCAATTTATGAACTGACCAGCAGAAGTCAGGACTCCACCCCTAGCTCGGGAATGCCAAGCTAGCTACCACCTCTAAAATTCCCAGCTCCTCTCAACTATCCCCCCCCCCCCCAGCTGAGGATGTAGGATTGGGTTATAAATCTTATTCTGGAGGGTCTACCCCACTTTGATCATTTAGTTCCCAAATAAAAAGACACAAAAGCCTTTATATTTGTAATAAACCTTAAAGCAGTGGAGCTTGGCAAATAGCAACTCTCTCTGCTGTTTTGTCTAATTCCCTGTCGAAATCCCAAGTTATCACTTCAGTATTCTGCCTAGGCCTCTCCTACTTTAGCAGGCCAGCCCTCATGATCCATCTACCCCACAGCAACTTTTGCCTTCTCCCCCCCCCCCCCGTCCCTGCCTGTGACCCCAAACTTGGAAACCTTTACTCTGCAACCCTCTTTTCTGTCCAGTTCAGGCTATAGACATCTTTATTAACCAATCAGGGACAACTTGGGAGGCAAAGTTTACATCACAAGTACTGGTATACATGACTATCTCTTTATCCTTGAGGATCTCCTCACTGGGGGCAACCAGATCTTGGGGGCCAGTGGTAAGCATTTGAAGACATAGCAGTACCAGACCAGCCCCCCATAGGTTTTAGAGCATAAGGCTGTAGGAGACATTTCAAACAGGGGTCTCACTAGATGTGTCATAAGAATCATTTATAACACAAAGAGAATTGAAAAATGAATAAATATTTAATGTATGAGTATTGGTTGGCATATTGGGAACATCCCCAAGTCCAGAATCATGAAATTACACTGTTGCTACTGCAAAGTTTGGCTTACATGCTTCAGCCAAATGAGCCAGTGAAATACCATGAAAAGTACAGTCAAGGTGTTGACTTACCTCTGTTGATGCTGCGTACAAAGAAAACTTCAGATGCCTTCTAAGGGTCACTGTCTCAGACTCCCTCCAAGCTAGCTTTCCTCTTTAAAGTACTCCTTGCCATTGTGGTGAATTGAGTCCTGGCTTAATTCTTTGATGTCTTTCTTCTTGGTGGTGATGAGTCTGAGAAGGTCAAACTTAAGTCTTGTGTACTGACTTCTGGTAATTCCAAGTGAGCATGTTTAGTAAACTTTCATTGGGTAAATTAATACCAATCAATCAGTAGTTACAGTACTAAATCTATCAGATGAGACCTGACGTGCATTCTCATCCATATGTCTATGTCTAGATTGAGATACAGCAAATAGGAATCTGACTTAAGTGGCCACCCCCCATTTTCCCCTTTTGCTATGGCATATTCCATAATGAAAAATTGTCCCCTGCTTTCTTGAAGGGAGGAATTATTTGTTTTGTTGAATTCCTAGAAAATAGCTACCAATGTATGTATGTTATTATCAACGACAGATCTTTCATCTTCCTTTCCTAAAAACTTCCTTCAAAGCTTGAAGAAAAATTGTTATGTTTGTTTTTTTCCCTATACTTACTTTTGTCCTTAGAAATGAAGGTGTCTGTACCAAGTCCACTCTCCTCTCATTGTTTCTCTCTCTCTCTCTCTCTCTCTCTCTCTCTCTCTCTCTCTCTCCCTCCCTCCCTCCCTCTCCCTCCCTCCCTCCCTCTCCTTCCCTCCCTCCCTCCCTCTTTCCCTCCCTCCTTCCGTCTCCCTATGTATTCTCAAGCCTCTTTAGCTGTATCTCATGATACAATTAATGCCCCACCCTACCACTGGGTAAGCATACAAACTAGTGAAGAGGTCATTAGACATCAGGTCTTGGGTTAGTCCTGAAAACACATAGAGAACGAAGCAGATAGAGTCTCAGATATCATGCCTTCGCACATGACTGAGGAAGGTGTAACTTAAGCAAGCAGAGTAAGAGTTAACAAAGAGGACTTCTAAAGGGTTGCGAAAGGACAACTAAACAAAACTGTGTCTAGCATGCCAAGACAAGCCTCCTTGACAATATGATATTCAGCCTGAAAATTAAAGGAATCGGTAGCTAAGTAAGCAGAATGGCCTTAGGGGTGCTGTTGTGAGCAGAAGGAAGGATGGTAAAGATGACTCAGCATTCAAAAGAACTTGTTACATCCATGCAAAAGAAAGAGCAGTAGCAGAAGGGAGCTTCATAACATTATATACACAGAGTTCCCTCCTCCGTCTCCTTTGCCCCTTCCTATTCACTGGGTCTTAAAGGCTGTTATTCTTCTCCTCGCTGTACCATATATCTGGGTTGATTTGTATTCTGAAGTTTTCCCAGCATTTCCTTTGATGGAAATTCTTGTTCCCTTTGTACCTCTTTGTATAAACTGCCACCATGCTCATCTGGTTCTAGTTTGACCATGGTCCACTCGGCCCCTTGTATGATGGCAACCCCAGTGTACTTAACTTCCCATCACACAAAGGAGCAAGGATGAAAGGAACTCAGTTCTTTTACTAGAGTAAAACTGAATGAAACTATTTGATTTTGCCTTCTTCAAAGTGACAAATATTCCAGGAGGCTTGGAGCCCCAGATCACACCCAATTGGCGGTCATTTTCTTCTGTATTTCTGACAACAAGGCTTTCTATCTAATTATTGTCCTCAAGAAAGCCTGCAGAGGGCAAAAACAATGTAAACTTTTGAGTGTAGAGATATCTATAAAAGAACATATTGAGAGAAAGGTTTAACTCGTGCAAGAAGATTAATAGTCTAAGCTTAAAAGTCATTAAGAAAATGTAAGAGAGGGATGAAACTGGAATAAACAAGCCCATGTCTAATGAAACAGATTTTTCTGTCCAAGGCAAATTATAAGTAGTGAACTGCCACTGGGTTTATCCATATCTGCAAATGTCCTGGATATGTTGCATGGGGAGACAAACCAGTCACAGAAAATTCTAGCCACAAAAACTGGATCAGCACTGAGGATCTGAGAACATTCTAGAGAGGGTTTTTCCAAGTGCTGGGATTCTTGACTTAGTAATTGAGCTTCCTATGTGTTTTTCTGGTTCAGCTTCTGCTCTTGAGCTAGCCCTGGTTTCTGAACCCCTTTAGTAGGCAGTTCAGTTCTTTCTACACTGGATATTGTCTTTGTTCTTCTAGGGCCTAATACAGAGCTACTCATAGAATATGTGGTTTTAAAACAATAACAATTCATTATTTTAAAACTTTCTTTACCTCTTTGTACTGCCCTTTCCTTCTGTAAAATGAAGACCATTGTTCTAGCCCTCTTTAGGACATAGGGTTGCCCTAATCAAGGGGCCCATGTATACACTAAGTAACCTTGGAATAGAGACATCAGCATTATATGACACCATATATAGAAAGCATTGGTTCAATCTTTACTCAGCTTCAAAGAAACCTGACTTCATTATCTTCATCCATTTATTTGATCATATGCTCATTTCATCATCTGCAGCTGTTCATTCCACTAACTATCATTAATAATACACGGGTACTTTCTACTTAGCACTATACATGCTTTACAGAATTGCCATGGTGAGAATCTTTGATTGTAAGTCAAGGCACACAGCCTTTTGATTTGGAGCTTATATGAGAAAACACAGTTTGTTTGCTGTTCCCGTACCATATAGGATGAAGAGATTTTCTCCTTCATTCAGCTGTCCTGAGGCATTTCAATGTTTACAACTCAGGAATGAGGCTGCCTATATTTTTTCATGGAACCCCTGAATCAACTCAGTGGGAGCGTTGGGCTTTGAAATACAGTATATATTAAAATCTGATATAGAGCATCCCAAACATGTTTTCCAAATTTCTAATATTTTTATTGAATTTTTTTATGAAGTATAGTTGACAAGCACCTGGAAGTTTAATTTGATTTGTATGGACATTATACTAGGCCTTGACTGTATAATGATAAACAAGGAAGCTCCACCACTGATACCTGCTTTCCTGTAGCCTAGGGTATAAAACAAAGGCAAAAATGTTAGCCAAGTGAGCACAACCAGGGAATACACAGACTGGCTGCACAAGCACCGAACTCAGTGCAAGGTGCCCTTGATGCTGAGAGGAATCTTTAGTCTTCAATGACTCAGAGGCATAGGTGTGTCAAGAAGAGGACTCAGTGGAACCTGGGAAACGAATGTGCTTCTTTACCTTCTCTTGTTTCACTTTAAAGCTGGCATTCCAAGTACAGTAGCTAATGCTAACTACAACAGTTCAAGTCCCAATTCTCTTTTGATTCCAAGTACCTGATTTGGGGCAAGTTCCCTAACCTTCCTGCCTCAGCTTCCTTGTTGAAGAAATGTGAAATGTAATGCCATCTTGTTCCCCTCTTGTGATACACAGTAAATTTGTATCTCAAAGCACTCTTGAATGGCAGCATTGCAGATACTAAGAGCTGTGTGAGTGTTAGCAATCATAATCAGGGTTATAAGCATGACAGTTACTTTCTGATACTACTGCCAGTCAAGCCATTTCAAGAGTCAAATCATCACCAAACCCTCGAGTTTTCATCCATAAGTGGAAATATTAGCACTTACATAGTAGGGAGATTATTAACTGAAATGATAAATGAATCCTGTGTATCTAGAATAGGCATTTGACTAGTCAGCAAATACTAATGTTACTAGAAATGATCCAAATTTCTTGGAGTCTAAGCCTTGACCTTGGCCCTAGTATGATATTAATCAACTGCCTAGATGTGGAAAGGCTGATAGAATCATCTCCAGGTTTGGCTAAAGCAAAGAATCCAAAGCCAAGGACAAGCTAGATGTATCACCTCCCACTTGAAGATGGCTACCTCTAATAACTCGTCTTGGGTACCGAGGACCACCACAGGAGCACAATACCACCTCTTGACAGCTTCCTTCTATATCTTCTTTAATCACGCTACTTCTGGTGTCTCTGCCCCTGAGCATCGTTTCACATCTATTGCTCTGAGCATTATTCTTATTGAAGAAGAGGTTAGCAACACTTAGGAGGTAAGTGCAGTAGGAAACCAGAGTGTCAAGGAGAGATGCAATGACCTTTTGTGAACTCTCTTGGGCACCCCTTGATGTCAGTCAGTCTAGGGAGCTGTTCTTAGCAAAAAGGATCTGTCACCCAGCCATTTCCTCAGGTTCCTTTAAACATCAGACACCATTTATCTCTTCTACTTTATTTTTCATGATGGAGAAATGTGCTCTCAATCAAAAGTCCCACTGTCTAGATGCCTGATTCATCTCAGTGGCTGTGGGCCATACATAATCAGTAGATATTATCTACCCAAATACTTTCCAGGTCCTGATAAACTCAGCTATGTCTGACACAGCCACATATGATGCAATATGCCAGTCACTTAGATGATTACTATAGGGGAATACCCTTCAGTGTTTTAAACTAAGGAATCACTTGCTAACTCCATTAAATATATTTGGATCATTGATTTTTCTGAGGACTGAACGTAAGGACTGAACATCGTTCAGTTTGTAGAATAAGGAGACTTAAAATGATAGAGTGAGTGACAGCAACACGCATGACCAGAACATAGAGACTCTGAAAGGAGACTGAGGCATTTCTACCATTACAATGCATATTTCTAAGTTCCTTGACCTTCCCCAGATAGATTTACTTTAATACTCACTGAATGCTGAACTTTACCTAATCACAGTCACTCCTGCTCCTTCTATCTCTGACTACCTCATGCAGAATTTACCTGGATCGTATAAAAGATGACCAGTGCTCATAAGTTATGGTTAGAGTTGTTCTCTGGATTAGTCTGCTCTAACCCTTTAGTTGATTGACTTAACTCATCCTTTCTTTCTTTCTTTCTTTCTTTCTTTCTTTCTTTCTTTCTTTCTTTCTTTCTTTCTTTCTTGCTTATTTTCTTCCTTCTATTCTTTGTTCCTTTCTGTTTGTTTCAAAAAATAGATCTAATAAAGCTATTTATTGATAGGTTATTTCTATGCAGATGAAATGAACCAATTCAAGCCTGATTAGAATATATTAACAGCAGATTTACTGGGGAGATGCTTTCTGGTGAGTTTATTGGTCCCAAAGAAGGAGGCCAGGGAAGTTACCATGGGGAAAGAATGGGGGGAGAGAAAGAGAGAAAGAATATACATGCAAAGAGAGAGGAGAGAAAAAATTAGAGAGAGCCCCAAAATGTCTGGATTACACAGGAAAGAGCCTCTGTGGAAGGGCAGCCCAGGCCCTGGGTTGGAAAGTTCAGGGTTGGGGGTAGGGTATTCTAGATAGGGACTGAGGGGTGCTGGGAGAGCCTGGAGGCCAGGTCTGCTTTGTTATATAAAATATGCACTTTAATCCTTGTCCAAGATTAGAAACCAAACATTCATAAATTAGATACCTGAGAGCTAATCAAAAGGAGATACCATGGTTTGTGGTTTTGCATGCATCACTGATATTATTTTCAAGCTACACAACTAAAAGAGTCATTACATTCCTATTTTTAAAAAAAAAGTTTAAAAATACAAAATGCTTTTTAAAAAAACTAGTAAATCCTTGTGCAGGCTAGTGTTAAGTCAAGATGACACAAGCTATAGTCATCAGAGATGAGGCACCCCTCCATGGCCTCTGCATCAGCTCCTGCCTCCTGTTTCCTGCCCTGCTTGAGTTCCTGCCCTCACTGCTTTTGATGATGAATAGTACATGGAACTATGAGTGACATGAACCCCCTTTTTCCTGAATGAAAACAGGAAATAAAAAAAGAAAAGGACATGACGGATCCTGGGGTTTGGCACCAAATGAATGAAAAATAAAAATTAAAAATTAAAAAACAAAAAAGGAAAGGGCATGACTGTCCCTAAGTATGGTGAAAAAGAAAGTTGTTTTGGTTTGGTTTGGTTTGGGTTTTGGTTTTGGTTTTGGTTTGTAAATAAAAGAGATAGCATAGTGAGAGGAAGACGTCTGGGAGAGTCTAGACTGAATGTGACCAGACTCAGCTGGACCATGTGAGAAGAGGAGAAGGAGAGAGAAGAGAGGGGAGAAGGGAGAGCCAAACCAAGAGATCAGAAGGGGAAAGGGTAGACAAAAGAGGCAGAGCAAACAGACAGGTAACCAAAATGGTTGGCTTCTGTAGGGAAGGGCAGCTGGGGGAAGGGCAGCCCAGATCCAGGGGCTGGAGAAATTAAGGCAGGGGGCCAGTGGAATATGCTTGCCAAGAGGGCCCTGTAGCAGGTAAGGACAGAGGGACGCTGGGGAAACCTGGCAGTCAGTGTCTGCCTTGATAGTTAAATAGGCACCTCATCCCTTTGTCCTAAGTTTGAGACCTAACATTTCCCAAATTGCTTTTGGCCATGGTGTTTCATCACAGCAATACAAACCCTAAGGAAAACAATCCTTAATAAACAGTATTGCTTAGAATCTATTAACAGGAATCCCTGCTAAACACGCCACAGGAAGAATTGTTTTGTTTCCATTTAAGCACCTCTGACAAGAAGATCTTGTTCTCTTTAGTTCTCTATTCTAAGCCCACACCTCTCAGGCGCTGGGGTTGATCTAACACAACATGGGTTCAATTCTACAGTTTCCCAGCTCCAAATTTCTACTTCTACATTTGATTCATAGCCACATAAAATAATTCAAACTCTCAGAAGGATAAACATCTCTGAATTCATTAGAAAGTAATTCTAGGCTGATCAACTCTTCTGTTTCTTAGGCTATAATAATAATAGCCTTTCATTTGTTTGCTCTATGGTTGAATGTTACTTCCAAGCTTTCCATTGAAAATTGACTTCATGGGGAAGAAACTGTGGTAGGTAAATCCAGCTGTTCTTCTGCCTAATAACTGAGCAAATCCCGACCCAGCAGTAAACAGAAACTCAGATGCATGAATCTCAGATCCAACAGATACTATTGTTCTGCTCTGTTTGCTTCTGTTGTACGATAAGGAATAAACAGATTAGAAAACTGAAATCCTACCTCATCACTTCAGTCCTTGCTTCTGCCCCAGAGGTGGAAAGCGTTGCCTGGAATCTGCTATGCAACATCTCTGTACAGGTTTTCTACTCTAAATAGATACTTTCACACTTAACATTGTAATAACGTGACAGCCAGTTAATATTTAAATGAATGCCTCCACACCATGCATATACTTTACACCTTCCTTTCACAATCTATTGTGTTACTCATGTACACTAGCTCATTTTAGTTTGTATAGAAATCCACTGTGTAAGTTAACTATAGCTTACTTATCCAATCCCATTGTACAAAAGTCTTACAAATAGGTTAGATTACTTAATATTCCTGGAATTATATATATATATATATATATGTGTGTGTGTGTGTGTGTGTGTGTGTGTGTGTGTGTATGTGTGTGTATGTGTGTGTGTGTGAATGTGTGCGTATACATATATACAGATACACACAAATGAGTACAAATAAATAAATGAGTATACATATATATATATATATACATACTTCATGTGTAGATATTCACATACATTTCTTTATTCTTTGTATATATGGATGATTTTCATACAAAACTATTAGTAGAATATACTGTAGACTATTACATCTTAAGCATTGTTGGACATTGACAAATTGTTCTTCCAAATCATTTTGCCAGTACTACCAGCATGCTCTTTACCTTAAATTAAAAATGAAAAAAATAAAAAATAAAAAAATGAAGATATTAGTTACACTCTCCTAGCATAATAAAATCCAATTAGAAATATTTATCCAAAACGGGTGAAAATCAAAATTACTTGAAAGTCAAAAACTATAGCCTCAAATAAACCTAAAATATAGAGAAGAAGCCAAACAAACCATACCAAGTTTATGAAAGTCAACTGAACACTGAATTCAAGCACATACCACAAACTAAATTCACAGATAAGTAATGTTTCCAATTCATGTGTGAGGCCTTAGTTCTGCAAATCATTATTCCTTTCATAATTGAAGTATAAGGAAATGTTAAGAAATGCAATACTCCAAAATCTGTTTCCTTGGAAAGACAAAAAGAAGCCAAATAAGGAAGCTAGTTATGGAAAGAGAGAGCGTGAGGCATACAGATGAGGCATGTACTGCAAGCACAAAGAAGTTAGGGGAAAGAATGGACGCAACCTCATTATTTAGTTTCAAGACTTAATGGAAGTTTGTGGTTTCCTTTTAAAAGGTAAATGATCAAAATTAGCATAATAATAGAAACTTATATTATTTATTGTTGCATTACCATAAACTACTGTACAATATGAAACGTTTAAAAGGCACATTTAAGAGACTAGAGGTATAAATTAGTGTTATTTGATCATCATACATCATACATGTATATTGGTGATCAGAGTGTGGGTTGTATGTACAATAATAAATTAGTCATGTTTTCTGAGATATATATATATATATATATATATATATATATATATACACATACCAAGCTAAAAATGGTGTCACATGGCTGTAATCCTAGCACTTGAGAGTCTGAGGCAGGCCAAAGCTACATAGTGGGAGTGTCTCAAGGGAAACCAAACCAAAAATAATAAATAAAATTTTTGGAAAAGACCTCAAATTTTAAAAAAATGTTCAAATCTAGCTATCCACTACATCCACACATGAGTGATTCCAGTGTTCTAAAAGCTATTTTAGATCTTCAGAGAAAAATCTAAACAAAATACACAAATGGGCAACAACCACATGAAAAAGATGTTCGACAGTATTGGCCATTGGGAAATGCAAATCAACCTACAATTAGATCCCAATTTGTAGCCAGAAAGATGGTTTAATTTTGAAAAGAAAGTAAATAAAAAAGCGTTGGCAAAGATGTAGAGAAATTAGAATCCTTACTCAATGCGGGTGGGAATGCAGAACAATGTAGCCATTTCACACAAGTTTGCCAACTCCTCACAGTGAAATTCAGAATTACCATATGATCCAGCATCTCCACTGCTAGGTATATACTTAAGAGAAATGAAAACAGATGTAAACACAAGAATGTGTGTGCAAATGTTTAAAGCAGCGTTATTCATAATGGCCCCAAAGCTGAGACAACCCAAATGTTTAACAGAAAGTGAGCAACGGACAAGGAAAGTGAAGAATCCTCTTAAGATGCAAATAAATGATAAAGGAGAAAGTTCTGGTCCGTGTTACAACTCAGAGACTAACTGAAAACATTATGCAATGTAAAGTCTGTACGCATGATTCTGTTTGGAGAAATAGGTTCAGAATAGCTGCTGTATAGACTGAAAGTTGATAGTGTCAGTGGTTAGGTAAATGTAGGTTTCTTTTGGGAGTGACAAATATTTTTTGAAAATCAAATCATAGTGAGGGCAACAGGATCCTATGAATATTCTGAAGCTATTGCATTGTGTACTTTGTATGAGTAAAGTGCCTGCTATGTAAATTATACATAAACAAAGCCGTTAAGGCCCTGAAAGAATGCGCTGAAACTCTAAGGATGCACCAGATGGACCCACACTTAGGTACTGGTATTTTGAAAGCATCTTTTTATACCTGTGAGGCTTCAGGCTCATTCCCTGCTCTCAATATTCATAAAAAACCTAATAAATAGAGAATTAAGCCTTTTATTCTTCCATAGAAAATAAACTGTGAAAATTGTCATTCTGTTGTAGAATACATGGAAATATCTCATTGTAAATGGTATGTCTGTGCCCAAATTGATAGAACCAGCTAAAAAGCAGCATATTTGGGAATTTAGAAACAATGAAATTAATATAGAAAAGCATTTATAACATGTATGATCTTGTACCAACCTAAGGAAATTAATTGTAAAATGATTTAATAGAATCTTTGAAAGTGTATGTATTACACAGATATCTATATATACATGAATCTATGTATACAATTTTCATTATGAATATAATCATTGGTAAAAAAAAAAAAAATGAACCTAACTCTATGACTTCCTGCAGGATCTCAACATTCTAAAGTCGAGCATAATTTCCTTTCTTTCAATTTGAAAATAAATTCTGGGCCATAGTTATCCCATTTCATGTAAACTTTTACTAGAAGTGTTCTGCAAAGCTAGCTAACTAATAACTGAGAAATAAATGGACACATAGCAGCAGTGGTGATTTATAAATGAAATATCTGGAGTCTATCACCATATGTGCAAAGTATGTGAAATCTTTGCATCCATGGAACAACTTAGTGCTCAAAGATATCTGTAGTCCATAGCTATATGTGCAGAGTATGTGAAGTCTTTGCATCCACGGGGAAACAGTGCTCAGCATTTTCTGAATACTTTAAATGGCCTTAACATTCCCCCAAGTCACACTAGATCTCCTGAAAGACCACTGCACCTTTCTTGCTTCCTGTTAGGGACACTGTTTCTTCTCAATTGTTTCCCTCTTTTCTAAACTGAAAGTCCTGATGTGGAGCTCTGGGCTCTTGGCTCATATTTTGATGTGAGACTCCCAATTCCATAGTCTTCTACAGTTATGTGTTATGCCCAGGAACTGTCAATGAGAGTTATGGTATACCTCCAAAACCTAATCAATCCAGTACATTTCTCTGTATCTCAGAGCTGCTGATTGAGACTACAGAGTTCCATCAGAGTTAACCTGCCTGATGCTTTCTCATTGTAGTAGAGGTGACAGGGCTTGCAATTATCACCAAGAATGTATTGATACTTCTTATAGGTTTAGTTTTAGGCTTACAGTTTCGGGATCTTATACAAAATCCTTTAGCAAATCAGAGGCAAAGTTTGAGCATTTCTCTTCTGTACCAGAGTGTTCCTCATACTGCATGGCTGTCAGGTCACCATGCCACCTCTCTGCTATGCACACAGATGACTCAGACCAGGTCCCTCAGAATTCCCCAGGACCTTTGCACTTCCCAATTTCTACCAGTGATTCTGACCCACAGAAATCTTGAGACTCTTGTACTTTCCTTTCCGGAGGATTAGTCTAGAATATCAATAATTTCCCCCAAAGTCCCAGTCTCCCAATGACTATAATGACATTCCCAGTTAATATTTCCACTATAGATGAATAAATATTTTCTTATAGTTCTTTCTCCAATCCCTGTTTGTTATATTGCTTATGATACATGACACACCAGAAAAGTCAAGAGAAAATCTGAAACTCAAACCAGAAACACCACAGACATGTAATCTCAGAGTGTCTGGGTCATCACTTGAGTTTCAAAATGTGGTTTTTACTAGAATTTATTTAAACATATTCAGAGGGACCCTTCACCTCTCTGCTAGTACTTCCTATGGTTGCAGCCTCCACTCTGAGTTCCCAAAGCCATCCTACTAAGGACTCCAATTTGACTTTTCAACCGCAGGCTAGATTACCACAAGACCACCAAGACTAGGCAGAGGTTTGCCACTCCATTCCTAAGAATGAGGACCCCCAACATGGAAGTGCTACAGTTGCCCATCGAGGTTTATTGATACCTGCAATAGACCTGAGGAAAATAAGACAAGTCAAAAGCACACCCACTGAGAGAAAAAGGGGCACACTATGCCTGCAAAAGAAAGACAATGCTTTAAAGGCACCACTCATTGAAGAAAACTAGAAGAGATGATTTCAAGAAAGAAAATAAAACTGAACTAAAAGTGTTGAAGCCTTAAAATACCCCCGTAAGGTAGAGTTCCATTCTCACCGGTATGACAAACATTTTCCCGACAGAGGAAATTTAACACATTATATAAATACCCCGATACGCAAATGCTCTGGTAGTAATAATTAGTTTTCTCCCCTTTCATCTCCGTGGTTTCTGCCCACACATATTTCCTATTTCAAGCTTTGGTGTAACAAATGCATCTTTCGAAGTGGAAGCCCACGCCTTGTTTGTGCAAACATAGGTCTCTTTATCGCCACGTGCAGTCTCTCTAGTTCACAGAGCTGAACAATGCAGCATTTTCTTCTCTCCAAGAGCTCTGACAGAATTCATTTAATTTCCATGTAAAATGTAATCTGTGGGTAATAATAGGTCACTCGCAGCAATTTCATTCAGGCTGCCAGATCACCCATCACTGTGCTAATTGTGGGATAGTGTAATGCACAGCCAAGGCGTGCACCGAGAATTAGGCTGGGCATTTTGTTTTGATGATGCTATGAAGAACAACAACAGAAAGTGTCCACAAATACTATAGGCATTGCCCTTCTCTTCTGAAATGACTGGGAAACCAAAGCAAGTCTTCTTGTATACTGAACATCTTCAGCTTCGGGATTCTTGATGTCGCTTGAGACACCTGCAGGCTTCAGGTATTTTTCTGGATATGGGTAGGTGCTTAAATACTGTGACATCCATGATACAACAGCCTTGGAGCTTCTTGGAGCGTAGCTAAGAGCAACTGGATGATTGTAAAGCCAGGAGGCAATCATGCGCTCATTGGCTCTCCCTTCTTTAAAGTATCAATCACAAACCTTACACACGTCCTTATAAGCATCAGAGAAAATGGAAGTACTTTTCTGTGTAGCTTTCCTTTTTGAAGAAACTTAAGTTGGCCACAATACTGTATTTACATGTGTGTATGTGTTCATGTGTGTGTGTGTGTGTGTGTGTGTGTGTGTGTGTGTGTGTGTGTGTTTGTGCATATGAGTTTAGGAGTTTCCAAACTCATGAAACATCACAGAAACTGGTAACATAAGGATGGACCCCCAAAGATAACTTAGCCCAAATTACTCATTTAATTTATTTCATCATATCTTATTTTTCTTAGAAAGAAAATCAGGCACACTGTAAATTATTTTGCTATGAGTTTAATATGAAATGCCCCCCTAGGGTTGTATGTTGAAGAGCTGCTTCCCCAGCTGCTGATGTTATTTTGGGAACTGTTGGAAACCTTAGTAACTCAGGTCTAGCTGGAGGCAATAAGGTCCCCAGTGGCATGTCCTTGTGGGCTGTAGCTTGTCCCTAGTTCATCCCTGCTGTCTCCTTTCTGTCTGTCATGAGGTAACCAGCCTCCTCTACCATATGGTCTCCTTGCTATGCTCTCTGCCTCATCACAGGGCCAGAGCAATCTATCCATCAGAGCATGAACTCAAACCTTGAACCTGTGAGCCCAAACAACTCCTCCCTCCTTTAAACTGTACTTCTCAGGCACTTATCACCATGACAAAAAGCCTGATTAACACATTTGGAAAGGGTGAAGAAAACAGAGAAGAGCCCTTCTTCCAGAAAGTGCAATTCAGGTGCTGATGGTAAAGTCAAAGCAAAGGAAAGTTATTCTTCCTCTGAAGGGAATAATATGAGGTGTAGAGATGTGAATGGTAGGGGGTAGAGCAGAAGCCTGAGGAAAATCGGTGCCTCAGAGCTGCCTGTATCATGGCAGTGTGCTGCATTCTACCTATTTCCTGCTGTATAATTAGGTGCATATTGGGGGGAGTTGTATAATGGAATGTGTTTAATGGGGGTGTGTATGAGAGGGGTGTTTGGGCGGTGCCTCAACTTCCTCCATAGCAAAGAAGAAAATGAAGGTTGCTGGCTCAGCACATAGAACGGCTTCAGAGATTGTGGTCAGATTTTCCGGTTTTTGGAAAAAGAATCCAGCAGACCCATTCTCTGGTTTCCTTCTCTGGTTTTGTTTGGGTATGTAGATGGACTGTGTAGTCCCTACCTGAGAGAGACAGAAAGACAGAGAACTTCAAAGCTTTGGGAGAAGAAATGAGAGACATGGGAGGGGGAGAAAAGCAGAGGAGGGGGATGATATAGAGGCAGGCAGATGAGGAAACTGATGAATGAGAGGAAGGAGTGAGGAGAAAGACACAGGCAGAAAAAGGAGAGATCAGAGAAGCACAGGGAGGAAGGACAGAAGAGAAAATAGAGGGCAACAAGGACCCGACAGCTTTAGAGAAACCAGGAGACCCAGACAGAAAGAGACACAACTTGGGTCAGACTGAGTTTGATGCTCGGCTTAGGAGGTAAGTATATCTGTGTGTGTGTGTGTGTGTGTGTGTGTGTGTGTGTGTGTGTGTGTGTGTGTGTGTGTGTGCATGCAAATATGTGTAAATGGGTGTGAGTCTGTATGGATGTGGGTATGGGTGTGCACATGTGTGTGAATGTTTGTATTTGGAGGCTGTGCAATTTGAAAGTGGCCTTGGACAACTCACCGTATTTTAAAGTTTCCCTAACCCTAGAATTCATTCTCTCCAGCATCCTAAACACTCAGAGCACCTTGTACATCTCCAAGAGAATCTTTTCTTTCTGTTCTTTCTCTTCCTTAATAATCACCACTTCTTCCTGTATTCCAGCCACTTCATCCATTCCTTGGTGAAGCTGTGACCCATAACTCCACACCCTGAGGCAAAGAGCCTGCTCATTTTAAAGGCAGGGATGCAGACATACTATCACCCATCGGTGCCCACAGGTACATAGTAGACCCAGAAAAAGATATGTATGTATACACACACATGATTACTATGGGAATATAAATATATGCAGAGGAAGTATAGTTATAGACCTGTAGAATCAGCATTACCTGGATGCTTGCTAGAAATGTCAAAATGCAGACAGAAACAGACACAGAATCAGGAGTGTGAACTGAAGTTTGAGAAGCAGCCATCCACACATCAAGGTATGGCAGAAGGTTTCCTGGAGACACAATAGTTCTATGATTGCAAAGACAAAACACTTTCATCTTTTAAAGAAGAAAAGTGAGGTTTGGAATATTTCTTGGGTGATATAGAGATGGCTCAGGTGGTCAAGTGCTCACTGCACAAGCATGGGAATCTGAGACTGGATCCCCAATAGCCTAAGATCAGAGCCTAGCAATGACTACTTACAATCCCAGAGCAAAAAGGGAAGGCAGAGACAGGTGGATCCCAGAGACTAGCCTAGCCAAGCTAGTCAACAGAGAAAGCTCCAGATTTCAGGAAAAGACTCTGTATCAAAAGTAGAGTAGGACAGGAAAGAAGATGTCTTTCTAGATTGCTCTCTTTGCTGTGATAAACACTATAACCAACAAGAAGTTTGAGAAAATAAAGGTTTATTTAGCTTGTACATCCTGTTCACAGTCCATTATTGAGGGAAGCCAAGGCAGGAACTCAAAGTAGAAACATGGAGGCAGGAACTGAAGCAGAGACCATGGAAGAATTCGCATTGCCTTACATGTTCACAGACCAATATAATGGAGGCGATTCCTTCATCAAGATTCCTTCTTCCCCAGGGACTCTGGTTTGTGTCAAGGTGACAAAAACTGATCAACACAATACTCTAAGTCAACAACTAGGCTTCTATATCTGCACATACATACATGGACACACATACGCACACATACACAGGGGCAGGGGGTGTCGTTCTGTATTAGTATCCGAGTTAGCATGGCTGGCCTTAATTCAGGTTTAATGATCCAAAATTTAATTTAATTAACTGAAGACCACCACATGTTTCATAGGAACTCTGTGGCAAGCCTAGAGTTGAATGTTATTTTATCTAGCATTTGTCCGGGTCCTCACAACAAACTTTGATATATTTTCCTCAGCTCACAAAGAAAGAAGTCCTTACAGTCCAGTTACCATTTTCCAAAGCATACTGCTAGAAAGTGGCACAGCTGGATTTCAAATACACAGCTGCATGACTCCTGAGATTGGGCTTCCTTGGATAGGCTGTTCTGTCTCTCACTGTTACTTACTTGCCACTCTGTAACACCTCCTGGTAGGTGGTCCATTGCATCCATGCCTGTGGCCAGCAGGCAAGGACCACAGGAATTGCATGTTAGGGCCAATTATTGGAGGTCTGTGGAAGTTGCTGAAACCTAACAATGGGCACAGAGCTTTGAATCGGCACTTGGAACCTGTGATGCATAATATTGATTATCAACTTGATGGGAATTAGAGTCACCATGGAAACAAACTTCTGAGGATGCCCGTGAGGAAGTTTCTAGATTAAGTTCATTCTAAATTAGGTAGGTTCTAAATGTAGGTGGCAGAATTTGTAGTGCTGTGGTGACAAGCTGAATGAAATGGACCTACGGGGAGCACTGATTGCTCTGTCTCTTTCCCAGATTCTCTACTTCCTGACTGCAGATACAACCTTACCAGACACCTTACACCCCAACCGCCATGCCTTCCTCGCCAAGATGAACTACATCCCTTCAAACTAAAAGACAAAACAAACTCTTCCTCCTGAACTTGCTTTAGTCAGAGCAGCAATAAAAGTAACTGCTGTGGAGTCTCACATTATGGTCAGATCTGAAAGTTGGCATTCTTTCTGCCTGGCTACATATTGTGTCCTATGTCCCTAGACTGAACCTCCAGGGACTGTCAGCCTTAGGAATAAAACACATCAGATACCAGGATGTCCCAAGCTCCTCCAGAATCAGCATGTCTGGTGACAGGTCTGCTTGATTGTCTGTCTGTGATCTTCTTGCTATGAACTCCAGGTTGCATTTCCTGCCCTCAAAGCATTTGCCTCTGATGTATGTAGTCATATAATTCCCGACTTTCTACACTTATCTCTGAAGAACAGATGAAAGGAATAAGATGGGTCTCGCCTTATCATTTTTGTTGTGATAGATAGTCTTAGATGCAATGGATGCTTGTTATGTAGCTTGTGTTGGTCTCAAACTCACAACTTTCCTACCTCCACTTCTTGGGGGCTGGGATCCAGATCACAAGTGTTTACCATCACGCCCAACTTCAGCTTTGAGTTTTGACTTCCAAAATACCTCCAAACTCACGGACATCTCTGCCTGCAGGAAGAAGCTCTCCAAAACATAAACTGCATTTGCCTAAAGCAAGAAAGCTTGTTGTGTTGCATTATACAAGGGCTAGCAAATGCCCCTTCCCCCTCCCCCCAAAAAACCCCTCAAGCCAGTGACTCTGAAAATACCATGCATCACCAGGCATTCCCTCTGGGACACATGCACTCAGAAGTCTCTGAATCCCGGTTCTGATTTTCCAAACTGCCTTTCTGAGTCATTCCCCTGTTGAGCTTAGCTTGCCTTTGGGCAGCCTGGAGGCTGAGGCCCTGCTCAGGTGCAGCCACTGAGTAGAGCAGGCTCCTAAGAAGGCAGGCGCCAGTCCAAAAAGAAAATATTATCAATGATTGTTTATGAAGGATGCAACGATTGTACAGTGGCTGGGAAGGGAGCAAGCTGTCTGTCCCAATAGACTGTTCAGAATGTCAAATCCTCAGCCCTAGCTTCAGCTGAGGAGAAGTGAGAGGGGAGCCTGTAGCTTTTCTCTCTGAGGGAGCCAGGCCCAGCACTGTCCTGTAAGCTGGGGCTCAGAATCACCCAGTACAGCGAAGGGGAGTACTGGGTTACCTGTCTGCATGCAGGAGGCAGGATGTTCTGGGAATTGAAACCACTGTTCAGCTCTGCAAATGCTTGGAGATTAGAGAAGCCCCTTAGCGGCTTTGACTTTAAGTGGAGATTGTTCCCGGAGGAGAAATCAGCTGCAAATTTGTGCGAGCATATGGGAGAAAGGCAGGGAACTGCTTGAGCAGAGTGGCTTTATCAACCTGCTGTGAAGTCAGAGGAAGAGAATCATACTCTGTAGGTATCACAGGGGTGGGCATGCCCAGAAAGAGGCCTGGGAGCACCTGAGTGCCAAGTTCTTCCACACCCTTTCCCCAGATGAGGCCCGTAGGACAGGAGGTTAGAACAGTAAGACACAGAAAAGGGAATGATATAAGAACCAAGTATCCAACTCAGCGAGCCAGACCAAACTTCCCCAGTCTACTTCCAAAGGGATAACCTCTTTTTGCAATGATCTTTTTCTAACAGAATTTTTATTTAAACACAACAAAATTCTCCAATTTTGAGTGTGCAGTTCATTCCTGTTCCCCACCGCCACCACCAAAAAAACCCCCACTATCTCAAGTAGAGTGTGGACAGTATTTTTATCACCTCAGAAAGTTTACTTTCAGCCTTGTTGGTGTCTGCTTCGCCCCATCCCCTGGCTAGAAGGAATCACCGTTCTGGCTTCTTATTACCCGGGGTTACTTGAGCTTATGCTGGAGCTCCATCTCAATGAAATCCTACAGCAGATATCATTTGTTCATGCAGCAGAATGCATTTAACGTTTGTCTCTGTTGTGTATCACAGAAGTTAGTTCCATTATCTATTACAAGATTAAATCACAGTGTGCTCATCCCCTTATCTGTACATGAACATTGAACTTGATAAAAAGGTTTTCGGCTATTATCAATGAAAGTTTGTAAAAATTCTTTTTTAAAATAAATTTATTATATTATATTTGATATATTATATATTTATAATATTAAATATATTATATTTTTAAATTTTTAAAAAAATTAGTTTTAATAATTTGTGTGTGTGTGTGTGTGTGTGTGTACAAGTCATGCCATGGCACCTCTGGAAGTCGGGGGAAAACTTTCAGGAGACTTTCACCATATGTGGCGCAGTTATGGAAACCAGTTCATACAGGTTAGATAGGCAGTGAGTGCCTTCCTACGCTAGCTCATCTCGCCAGCCTGAGTTCTGGTACAATCTCTTTGTAAAAAATGTACTTTCATTTTACTTAGGTTTAATGCTATATACAGTTACCAAGTCATTTCTCAGTGTTTCACATTCCCACCAACAGAGCAGGGGAGTTCCAGGCCTTCCCCACGTCTCACTCGGCCTGGGTATTTCAGTAATTCACATTGTGTTTTGTCTTCCATCTGTAGGGCAATGGCTTGCTTGGTTTTAATGCGCAACTCCTTGCAGACTACTCAATGCTGCATCTTCTTACATGCTTACTGTTAGCTGTCTGCCTTCTTTGGAAAGCAATTTGTTCACTTTCTTGATAGATTATATGTTATTACTGAATCACTTGTGCTTTTGGTATACTATGACTACAAATATATAATTCCAATTCCCTGCTTCTGGCTTACACATGTCCTCTCTTATAGTATTGCTTTTCAAAAGTAGAATTTAATTTTTTAAAGCCCAATTTATTGTTATCATATGTGTTTGGGTTGGTTTTTTGAGGTAGGATATCATGCAGCTCGGACTGACCTCACTTACTGAGAATGACCTTGAATTCATGATCTTTGTGACTTCACTTTCTAGATGCTGGGACTACGGACTTCTGGTTTATGAAGGCTCCTGTCTGTTAGGTGAGCACTCTACCATTCTGAGACCCTGCTTGGTGCTTTTTAATGCCTAAAAATTTTCCACCTACTTTATACACAAAGATGTCCTTTCTGGTTTCTATCACCACAAGATGGGTTTTTCTTGATTTAGAATTCCATATAAGTAAAAAAACCATACTGTACAGTTTACTCATGTCCGGTTGTTTTAGGTAACATATCTCTTTGCTGGCATCATAAAAGTTAGTTTTGTTTTCCATTACATAAATGAATCACAGTGTGTTTATACATTTATACATAGTGGATATTTGGCTTCATAAAAGTTTTTAGCTATTATCAATAAAGCTATTACAAGCATTCCTGTATAATTGTATTGTTTTCATTTTTATGATTTGGTCTATAATCTAGCTCAAAATAATTTTATGAATGGTTTGTCGGGATTTAAGACCATCTTTTTATCCAAACAAATATTTAGTTGGTTGAAAATTATTTCTTGAAGACTTTTTTCCTCCATTGCCTTGACATCTTTATCACACACACACACACACACACACACACACACACACACACACACGCACACAGAGGATATAAATATATGATAATAATAAATAAACTCTTAACCATGAATACAGATATGTATGAAAACTCATTCTATATATAATACGAATGCTAAGTGTATCTTTGATTCTAACATTAGTCTCTCACCCAAAAAACTTGTTTTCTAACCTAGAGCTCCTGCATCCTTCATAGTTCCTAGATGTCCTGCATGATAGTAAGACAGAAGACAGGGCCAAAGAGATTGACTCTACATCAATCCAGGTGTATAGATATGTTCATGTGTGTGCAAAAATTGAATACAGGACATTTGTGCAAGCTAGTCAGGGGCTTTACCTCTGAAATGAAACCCTTTTCCTTAAGCTCTTATAAGGAAACTAAGTCAGTCTGTAAGAGGAGAAACCTCAAGACCTAATCACTTCTTGAAGGTTCACCTCTTAAAACCTTCACAATGCCTATTATAAAATTTCTGAATTGAGGTGGAGGATACATACAATCATAGCATGTGCCAAAAAAAAAAAAAAAAAAAAAAAAATCTTAGCCATGGGCTGGTATCTCAGTTAGGGTTTTACTGCTGTGAACAGATACCATGATCAAGGCATCTCTTATAAGAACAACATTTAATTGGCTTACAGGTTCAGAGGTCCAGTCCATTATCATCAAGGTGGCAACATGGCAGCATCCAGGCAGGCATGGTTCAGGAGGAACTGAGAGTTCTACATCTTCATCTGAAGTCTGCTAGCAGAATACAGGCTTCTAGGCAACTAGGATGAAAAAGTCTTACAGCTCACACCCACAGTGACACACCTACTCCAACAGGGCCACACCTACTCCAATAGGGCCACACCTTCTAATCATGCCACTCCTTGAGCTGAGTATATACAAACCATCACAACTAGGCAAAGGTGGTACATGCCATAATCCAAGCACTAGGGAGGTGGAGATAAGAGAATCAGGTATTCAAGACCAACCTATCCTACATAGTAAACCTGAGATCAGTCTGGTTTATATGAGATGCTAAATAAAACATTACCAGCAACAATAAACTTGTTTCTGTAGCCTATTGTTATTAGTAATTTATATTTTCTATTTATCCTCTTTGTCTAGGAAACTCTAAAAGAACAGCCTCAGACATGTTCACTTTATTGGTCAGCATTGGACTCTACTAGCATTTTCCTGTGTCATGAAATTAACTTCTCATATTTTGTATGATAGAATGGAGATCAATTATTTAAAATATTTTCCCATATCAGCATTTAAAATATGCATTTATCTCTAAGTGTATTTGATACTTCTTACAGTTTATCTGTATTTGTGTGTGTGTATGTGTGTGTGTTCTCCTGATTGTATGAGTACATGGCCATGTGAAGCCATAAAGAGGCCAGAGAAGGACATCAAACATCTTTCTCTATTGTGCTCTGCCTTATTACCTTAAGACAGTGTCTCTCACTGGACCAGAAGGATGCTGTTTAGTCTAGACTGGATGATGGATGAATTCTTGTAATCTGCTGCTTCCTTTCTGCATGTATTGAGATTACAGGCATGTGAAGCCATATATGCTGGGGATTTGAACTCAGGACCTCACACTCTCTTACCCACTGAGTCATCTCCAAGCCCTACCACAAATTGTACTATGAGTATTTTAACTATAATCCATTTGAAACTGTTTTAACTGCCCTTGTTATTTCTTTTCTTTCAAAATATTTGTAGATTTTTCCAGACACCATTTTACTATTGATTTCAAATGTTATTTTACTCTTACCCGAAAGCATGCTCTATGATTCCAACCAAATCACATTTACTGAAAGGTATTTTAAAGACTAGGATATAGTCTGTCTTGATGAATGCCCCCAATATACTTGTAATAGTATGTGTGCTGTAGTCACTGGATATCTGATCTACAAATGTCAGTACAGTAAAGCTGGGTAAAATCATTTTCAAATTTTCTGTATTTTAGAGTTATATTTTTATGCACTATATAAAGATTGTCTCTATATTATACAAATGCTGATTTCTGAACCAACAGGCATCTGATTACAGGCCAGACTTTGGTATTATTAACTATCATCTGTCTCTGTGTTTTGTAAATACTACCTCTGTCATCTTCAGATGTTTTATTTAAAAGGTGATGGCCTATAGCAAATGCAGGAAGTAGAAGATGGGACTTCCGGGGAGCATAGGAACTCTAAAAGGAATCAGGTCCAGATTCAGCCAGCCAACATGGAGGAGAGGCAGGCTGGGAAGAAAGGAGAGTTAACTGACCAGCCAGGGGCAGAACTTAGATTAGTATAAACAGAATGGTTAAGTTAGGAGACAGTGGGAAACAAGGCCTCGTTATTTGGGACCTGGGGCAGGCATAGAAAGGGCCACAGCTACACTGTAGTCTTTTACATATCTGTTCACTTTAGCCATCAGTTCTAATTGAGTGGTGTTTAAATCTCTATTCTTCTCTTGACTTCTGTCAGATTTTCCTTATGGATTTTCTAGTATTTTTATTCATTGAATACAAATTTTTCTAGCATTCTTGAAAAATCATTGTATTCATGATACCACAAATGTAGGGTAAAAGGGCCAAAGGAAAAATATCCTGTCCCTAGCCTGTCTCCAAGCTTGAGGCTTAAAATCCTCACCCCAATGATGCAGGGTTAAAATGGTCAAACAATGTTTCCTATCCTATAACACTTTCCCACTAAACTTACTCTGCATACTCCAAAAAATGTTTAGAAATTCCTTCCCCTCAGTCCAGCCCCCTGCGTTTTCTCTTCCCATTCCGTGACCATTCGGTTCTTCTCCCTAATAAATCTCTAGTGTGAGGTGTGTTGCAGGGTGTGACTTTGTGCTACTTCTTGACTCCCAACTGCCGAGATGCCCTTGTACCAGAAAAAAACATTACAATAATGTGCTCCATCTGTCCCATAATTCCCGGCCTGAGTCTGGTTTCCTGGTACGAAACATTGGCTTCCTCAGTACATCCATGAAGGTTCATGATGTCTGTGTCCCTTTACTCTTTCCTCACTTATGTGTTAGAGTTAAAATGTGTCATTGAAAAGTACACCTTTGGTCTTTTATTCTTCCTTTAAGAGCAATCTATGAACTGCATTTGACGTTGGCTCATTCGCCTTTCTAGAAGCATGGCTGGCAGTTTTCTATCTGTGGAGGTTCTGTGCTGAGTATCTGGTTACTTAGTATTTGTTTCCTGTTTTCTTCACCTAAGTTCCAGCCAGATTTTCTTTGGTTAACCAGTCCTCTTGGCTGGCTTTTTGTTTTACTCAGTTGTTGATGTTGGTTAGTAGGGCCTGTTCCACAGATAACAATACATTAAGCCTGTTCTCAGTTGACACTGGATCTGCTCATTAACAGAATGTGCTTTAAGCTAAATGGTCTCTTTCTGTCTCTCTCTGCTAGTGTTCCTTCTCCTCAGCTCCAACCTCATTTTTGTAAATCTTCCCCTAAACAATCTACTGCATCTTCTTTTTTCTTTTTATTAATTAATGTATTTACTTTACATCCTGATTATATCCTGATAGATTAATTCCTCCTATCCTCCCAGACCCTCCCTCTCACCCAACATCCTCCACATTCACCCCTCCTCCCTTTCTCTTCAGAAAAGGGGAAGCCTCCCATGTACATCAACCAGCCTTGGCATATCAAGTTGCATTAGAACCAGGTACATCTTCTTCTACTGAGAATAGACAAGGCAGCCCAGCTAGGGGAAAGGGAGCCAAAGGCAGGCAATATCGTCAGAGACAGCCCCTGCTTCTGACTTAGTATCCCACATGTCTTAGTCAGGGTTTCTATTCCTGCACAAACATCATGACCAAGATGCAAGTTAGGGAGGGAAGGGTTTATTGAGTTTACACTTCCATGCTGCTGTTCATCACCAAAGGAAGTCAGGCCTGGAACTCAAGCAGGTCAGGAAAGCAGGAGCTGATGCAGGGGCCATGGAGGGGTGTAACTTACTGGCTTGCTTGCTTCTCCTGGCTTGCTCAGCTGGATTTCTTATAGTACCCAAGACTACCAGCCCACAGATGGTACCACTTATAAGGGGCCCTCCCTCCTTGATCACTAATTGAGAAAATGCCTTACCTCTGGATCTCATGGAGGCATTTTCTCAACTGAAACTCCTTTCTCTGTGATAACTCCAGCTTGTGTCAAGTTGACACACAGAACTAGCCAGTACACCACATGAAGACTCAGATACACAACCTCTCTCTCTCTCTCTCTCTCTCTCTCTCTCTCTCTCTCTCTCTCTCTCCCCTAGGTCTGTCATATGCATGCTCTCTGGTTGGCAGTTCAGTCTCTGTGAGTTCTCATAGGCCCAGGGTAGATGATTCTGTAGGTTTTCTTGTGGTGTCCTTGACCCCTCTGGCTCCTTCAATCCTTCCTCCACTTCTTCCATGGGATTTCCCAAGCTCCATTTAATGTTTGGCTGTGGATCTCTGCATCAATTTCCAACAGTTGCTGGGAATAGCCTCTCAGATGACGGTTATGTTAGGTTCCTCTCTGCCAGTATAGCATAATATCATTAATAGTGTCAGGGGTAGGCTCCCTTTTGTGACATGGTCTAAAACTGAGCCAGTCATTGACTGGCCCTTGCTTCATTCTGCTCCATCTTTTACCCCTGCACACCTTGTTAGAAGGACAAATTCTGGTTTAAGTTGTTGTGGTTGGGTTAGTGTCCCAATCCTTCCATTAGCAGTCTTGCCTGCTTACAGGAGATGGCTATTTCAGGCTCCATATCCCCCCTTGCTGAAAGTCTTAGCTAGGGTCACTCTCATAGATTCCTAGGAGTTTCTTTTTCCTGTGTTTCTAGCTTGTCCCATAGATGTGCCCTTCCACTCCAGTTGTCTCTCCCAGTACTCTTCCCCATCCATCCCTCCCTCACCACATCCCTCCTGTTCCCATCCCCACCTCCTTCCCAAACAAGTCCACTCCCTCTATCCACCCCTGATGTCTAATCTATTTCCACTTCTCAGTGAGATTGGAGCATCCCCACTTAGACATTCCTTGTTACTTAGCTTCTTTGATCTGTAGTTTGTATTATGGTTATCCTGTAATTGTGACTAATATCAACTTATAAGTAAGTACATAACATGTTTGTCTTTCTGGGTTTGGACTACCTCATTCAGGATGATCTTTCCTAGTTCCATGCATTTGCCTGCAAATTTCATGATGTCATTGTTTTTAATGGCTGAAGTAAACCCACACACCTATGTACATTTGATTTTGATAAAGAAGCCAAAACTATACAGTGGGGAAAAGAAAGCATCTACAACCAATGATGCTGATCTAACTGGATGTCTGCATGGAGAAGAATGCAAATGGATCCATTACTATCACTCTGCACAAAACTTAAGTCAAAGTGGATCAAAGACCTCAACACAAAACTGAACACACTAAATCTGATAGAAAAGTAAGTGGGGAATACCCTGAATGCATTGGTACATGAAAGAACTTCCTGAACAGAACAGCAATAGCTCAGGTACTACGATCAACAATTAATAAATAGGACTTCATGAAACTGAAAAGCTTCTGTAAGGCAAAAGAACAAAACAGCAGCCTACAAATTGGGAAAATATTTTCACCAACTCCACCTCAGATAGAGGGCTGACATCCATTATATATAAGGAACTCAACAAACTAGACACCAACAAACCAAATAACCCAATTAAAAAATAGAGTACATATCTAACAGAGAAATCTTGACAGAGGAATCTCTAATGGCCGAGAACCACTTAAAGAAATGTTCAACATCCTTAGTCATCAGGGAAATGCAGATCAAAACAATTCTGAGATTCCATCTTAGACCTGACAGAATGGTCAAAAACTCAAGTGACAGCTCATGCTGGTGAGGATGTGGAGCAAGGGGAACACTCATTCATTGCTGGTCGGAGTGCAAACTTGTTCAACCATCTTGGAAAACAGTTTGGCAGTTTCTCAGCAAATTAGAAATAGGTCTACCTCAAGACCCAGCTATATCATTCCTGGGTATATATATCCAAAATATCCTCCACCATACCACAAGAATGTCTGCATGTAGAAGAACACTTGCTTGACCCTGTTGTTCAAACCAGCTTTATTCATCATAGCTAGAAACTGGAAACCACACAGATGTCCCTTAACTGAAGAATGGGTTAAGAAATGTGGTTCTTTAACACAATGGCATAGTACTCGGCCATCAAAAACAATGACGTCATGAAATTTGCAGACAAATGGATAAAACGAGTTTTATCCTGAATGAGGTAACCCAGACCCAGAAAACAAGTATGTACTCACTTATATGTGGGATTAGTCACAAAGTACAAGATAACCATGCTCTGATCGCTCAAAGAAGGTCAGTAACAAGGAGAGCACAGGGGAGGGTGCCTGAATCTCACGGAGAAGCGGGAACAGATTCCACTGCATTTTTACAACATTTGAAAGGAAAAGCAGAGCTTTCCTTAGCTAGCATTTCTAGTTCCTCCTTCTTTTCTTTTAGACTCTAGTGCTTGTTTTACATCATTTACACTGACCCTGAAGTGTTTCCCCTTGTATTTCTTCTAGTATGAGCATACATACATACATACATACATACATACATACATACATACACACACACATACATACATACATACATACATACACACATACACACATACATACATACATACATACACACATACATACAGATTCTGTTCATTGGGAAAGCTTTATTCTTTGCTTCAAAGCTGTTTGTACTGGCTACATTATCTGTGTACTAGTGCTTCTCCACACATAGTTCCTCCACCTGACACTTCAAGATAATGTCCCTTTATCTTCTTGATTTCATTGTTTCATTTTTTTTTTATTTTAAAACATTAAGATTGCTGTCATTCTTCACATTTTCTGACTTCTGGAAGTTTCTAAGGCATTTTTTTTTTTTTACTTCAGTAACAGAAGTTTCACTATATATTTCAGTGTATGATTTTCTCTATATCTGAAGTTTTCTTGGATGCTTGATCTAAGAGTTACTGTTTTTTATCAAACTTTAAAATTGTTTGCCTGATATTTTAAAAATATTGTCTGTCCAATTAGCCCTCTCTTCTTGAACTCAATCATAGGTTTCTGTTTTATCCTTCAAACATTTATTTTTCATCTGTCTTTGTCTATCCTTAGTCTGGTTGTATTTTACTACTATACCTTTAAGTGTATGGGTACTTTCACTGGAACCAATATGCATTAATCCCACCAAATTAATCTTCATTTCAACTATTGCATATCTACTTAAACTTTTGAATTGATCCTTTTTCAAATAAGATTCTCTAACTCCATTTCTTTGGCATATTTATTTCTTTAATATTTTTATATAGGTTAAAGTCATTGTCTGCTAATTCTAATCCAGTGGTTGTCAACCTGTCAGTTGCAAACTCTTTGGGGATCAAATGACCCTTTCCTAGGGGAGTCACATATCAGATATCCTGCATATCAGAGATTTACATTATGATTCATGTCAGTAGCAAAATTACAATTAGGAAGTAGCAATGAAAATAATTTCATGGTTGTGTGTTGCCACATCATGAGTACTGTACTAGAGGGTCACGGCGTTAAGAAGGCTGAGAAGTACTTCTCTGATCTCTGGTTATTTGTGCATCTATTTACTGCTTTGTTTTCTCTCTCTTCATATATTTAGTACTAAAAAAGAGAGGGAAAAAACTGCTGGGCATTGTTGTTGCTGTGGTACAGAGACTCTTAATTCTGTTGCTTTTTTTTTTTTTTTTTTTTTGAAACAATGACACAAGTATTTCACTAATACCTGTATAATGTAGCATTTAGTTTAAGGTTGTTTTAAGTTGATGCTATCTTTCTTTCTCTCTTAGTCCAGAGCAGATGTTTTAATTCTCAGAAGTGGTTGTGTTCTCTGGCTTTGGCCTCTGTATATTTTCAGTGCCAAAGATGTTTACTGAAATTCATTCAAGGTAGCAGGGTCCAAAGCTCTTAGTGGGTAGAAGAGGAAATCTTGCAAGGATCCTATCTCCTTTAAACTGTTAATAATTGCTTCTGGCATCCACAGGCTCTGATCCACACCTGCATAGTTAAACATCTCACAAAGATTCTTGAGTGATTCATATATGGATACTTCGCTCTTACTCTATTTTTACTGAGAATGTCCTATGAGCTGAAGAAATTGAAAGATTCTGTCTTCTGACTCATCAGACCCATAAATTTGCAGCCTGGGTTCTAGCCCCCCCCCCCCCCCCCATTACTCTCAATACATTCCATGGAAGAATGTATCACTGTAGACATTTCCTTTGTTCAAGAACTGAATCTATAGTAGTTGCTCCTTTCTTTGGTCACTTATTTATCCACTTTTTGAAAACTTGTGCTATGCTCACATCTTTATAGCTTTCAGTGGAATAATTACTCTAACGCAAACACTATTACCTAAACTTAAACTGCTAACGGTTTATCTGTTAATTTAGTCAACAGTCATTTATGAAGCCTGTCTTAATCACTATTCTATTTCTGTGAAGCAACATCATGACCGAGGTAATTCTTATAAAAGAAAGCATTTTAGTGGGGGCTTGCTTACAGTTTCAGAGAGTGAGTCTATTTTTATCATGGCAGGGAGCCTGGCAGAAGGCACGGCAGGGTGGTGCTGGAGAAGTAGTTGAGAGTTATATCCAAATCTACAGGCAAAGTAATGGGATTCAAGGGCATTTGGAACTTCAAAGCCCACCTGTAGTGACACACTTTTTTCCAACATAGCCACACCCCCTAATCCATCCAATCCTATCAAAGGGCTCCACTCCCTAGTGACTAAGCACTCAAATATATATGAGCACATGGGGGCCATTCTTATTCAAACCACCACAAAGCACTTACTTGCCATTGGTTTTGTGTTGGTTCTGACATTGGTGGCTTAAGGGACAAAGTGAGAAAATGAAAATAGAATTCGTTCCCAGGAACATCATGTAATGAAAATCATACATAAGGAAAACATATGGCTATGAGAACCTATAACACGCTAACCCTAACCCATTAAGGAAATCCATGAAGATGTCCCCAGAGCAGAAGAATGCAGCTAGCATTAAAGCTGCCACTGGGTCACTGAAGAAGCCACCACTCAGTTAACCAGTTGCCTATGCTTGTCCTTGCAAGAGAGCCCAGAAATATGCTAGATACTATGGTGCGAACTTTCATTCATAGCCTTTTCTAGATCTAGCAATAGCCTATAAAATTATCTTCCATATCAGTCCTACAAGTTAAAACTTCTCTAACTGAAGTTATGGGGTGTCTTAGGGTTTTACTGCTGTGAACAGATACCATGACCAAGGCAACTCTTATAAGGACAACATTGAATTGGGGCTGGATTACAGGTTCAGAGGTTCAGTCCACTATCATCAAGGCAGGAGCATGGCAGCATCCAGGCAGGCATGGTGCAGGAGGAGCTGAGAGTTCAATATTTTCATCTTAAGGCTGCTGCTATGAGAATACTGGCTTCCAAGCAGCCAGGAAGAGGGTCTTAAAGCCCATGCCTACAGTGGCACACCTACTCCAACAAGGCCACACCTCCTAATAGTGCCACTCCCTGGGCCAAACAGATACAAACCACCACATGGGGGAAAGAGAAAGCACAGTCAGATAGGCCAAAGGACTAACAAAGTGAAAGTCAGGGACTAAAGTTCTCTGGACACTTCTAGCATCTTTAAATACTAGTAAACTGAAACAAGATGGAAAAACAAGATCTAAGAATCATCTTAGCCACTCAATTAAAAAAAAAAAAAAAAAAAAAAAAGAACTGGGGGTTGGGGGGGAGTCTTCCTTTACAGATCAAATATGTTATTGGCAGTAACAGAGCCATCAGCAAGCCAGGATTTTTTTTCCCTTTCTTGGAGCCTGTAGATTCACCACCAGGAGTGCCTGTGGAGATAAGCAATGGTGGGAGGCAGGAAGCCTCAGGGGCAGGACCCCTGGGGAGCTGTGTGTGGGAGTGGCATACTTTTACTTCCAACCTAGTGAAGAGAATGCACCCCTCTTTCACACTTGTCATAGAAACTACTTGGTATTCTTTTATGTTGATTTATTCTGAGTCCTGTCAACTTATGGTAATGTTTTTCTCAACTTCTTTTACAATTACGAAATAATTACAAGGGGTTGACACGGATACTTAGTCCCTCATTTTCTGTCTGTGCAGTGGTAGGCATTCTGTCTGAAATTCAAAGTCAGATTAGCCAACTCTTGAAATAATTTGCCTTTTATAAATCCTTCTGTCTAGTAAGAAAATGAAACACATCCTTTAGACGATGCTCATTATCTTTGTATTAATTATATTTGACTTAACAGCACTTCTTAGCGTATGAAGAATAGTTTAGAAAACAAAACAAGACAGTAGAAAGAAAGATAAAATATCCACAGCCTTTTACTTAAAGCTTACCAATGCTAACAGTCAAGGTTAAAGGCTTAGTGCCTTTTCGCCAAGGCATATGGATTGAATTCAGGACTAAATATGGACCTGGGGGTGATTGGAGACATAGGTTAAGAAGTGAATTCACTACAGATGCTTGCTGTGGACAAAAGGCTATGGACAGCCATTTAAAGTACACTAAACATTGCATACCTTATGGTTAAAGCAGTGGAAAACCAATAAAGGGTTTTTAAGCAAAGAAAATTATGTAATTAAATTTGTATTTTAAAACTATCCCATATAGCTGAATGTAATGACATATGCCTTTAAGCCAGCATTTAGGAGGCAGAGGCAGGGGGTTCTCTGCAAATTTGTAGTCAGCCTTGTCCACATGGTGTGTTCCTGAGCCAGAGAAATATATGTTGGCTAAATAAATAAATAAACAATCCCTGTCTACATGGTAGAGAAAGTATCTAAATGGGGATGCATCCAGCAGGGATTGGGAGGAGACGCCATTCCCAGGCTGTTTCTGTCATCAGGGTGAGAGTTGGCAAGAGTTGAGATAGGATTGATTAAAGAAGATAACCTCTCACAGGATACTTAGAATATGCACAAGAGAGAGTTAGGAAAGACAGAGAAAAATGTCAAGTGACTGAATTTTGTTACAAGATTTTCTTTCTATTTTTAACATTTTTTATTTATGCTTATGCATAGACTTTTCTTTATCTTAATAATGTTACCTTAAGTACATAATTATTGTGATATTCATTTCTGACTTAGTGTTAATACCATAGTTGCTGCTTCTTCCTTGCCGTTAAATTCAGTGTAGTGATCCCTTGATTTATGCAGATGATTTAACCCTTTACCTGAACACACACACCCCCAGTGTGGGAGACTAGATTGTTCTCCAGGTTTTACTAATACAGGTGATGCTTTAATTGATCCCTTTAGGTAGAAAGAAATTTCTTTATATTTTATTTCTCTTAGAGTAAACTTCCACACATAATTTATTGGCTTAAGGTATATGACCATATTAAGATTCTCGCAGCAGCGACTGAATGGCTGTATTTTATCATTTTAATTACTTCATTCAGTCAAGAAGGTTATGTCATATCAAATCAGATGGGTTATGTCAAATCTCTCACTTCAAGGAAAGGACAACAGTTTGCCCTTACTGGAATAGATGCATGTTCTTAGTAAAGATTCATCTTTTCTACCCCAGTGTACTTTCATAATTGCTATCCATGGGCTGCTAGAACATTGTAGGGACACCCTTAAAATAATGCACCGAATTACAGATGAATAGGGACCTCATCTTACAAAAGATGTGCTGCTATTGGTTTATGCTTATGGAATATGCTTATGTTTTGACAATGTAACTCCTCTACTCAAAAGCCAACTAAGGTCTGTTAAATGTTCAGTTATGAGACATATTGGAAATCAATATTTACCAGTTGAGTATTATATCTTCAACTATGAAATATATGCTTTGAACAAGCAACTAATATATAGCAGCATTACTCCTACAACCACAAAATATGTGTCTGGAATCCCAGGGGTAAATGTGAGAATGAATCCTTTCATGACTGAACTCATTCAAAGATTATCCAGCCCCTGCCCTACAACTTGGAACTCTTCTGATTTGAAAGTTTTAGTTAATAATGGAGTAATGCTTTCCGCAAGGAACACAATGACAGCTGCCTGTCCAGTTCAGGCTTGCTGTATCGTAAAACCCAGTGTATACAGAAGGATAGAATAGCTTGAGTTTGTTTTTCTAGCTAGAAGTTTAGCCATGACCTCAAGAGCCAGAATGAGTTGCTGCTAAACAGTGAGTCAGAATGAACTACATCCTTAACCTTGAGAAGTCGCTGAATAAGTCGTAGAATCCCCATGGGTAATTGCAGAAGTTAATAGGAAATAGCAACAACCAAAATGGAAGACAAAACAACTAAGGAATTAGATCATACAGGAGATAACTTTGAAGCTACATGATTGGTAAAGGCATTAATTAGGGGAGAAATGGAATAGGGGGAAGCTTAAAATAGAAGCTAGCTCAGCTAACTATCATAGAGGAAAGTGTAGTGGTCCCTCCTAATCCACGAGTGACACTTGGTAAGACACTGCGTGGTGCCTGAAACCACGGAAGTGCCAAGCGTGGTACATGAGGTTTTTTTCCTTTACAAACATCCCTAGGATTATGTTTCTAAACCAAAGAGAATTGGGTTAAAGTCAGTAAGAGATTAAGACCAATGACTGGTAATAAAATAGAATGTATAACAACACACTATAATAAAAGTTATTGAAATATATTAATTTATTTCTAGAATTTTCCATCTTAGGTTTTAGTTTATCAAGAGTAAGAGAAACTATGGAAAATGGTACTACAGATAAAGGAGAACTATTGTGCCAATAGCACCTAAAGGACAGTTCGGAAATAGACTGAACACATGACACATATGCACACACATATGTTTTTATATTTATGTTTATGTTTTATACCTCTCTTCATCTTTTCTCCCCATTGCTTTATATGAAGCTTATTAATGTGGCTTTTAGCATATATAATATCCATCTGATCTTCATGCCAGAGAACTATTCTTAAGTCATTTCACCATACATACCAAGGGAAGATACATGAAATGGAAAAGTTTAAATAGTACATGGGCAAAATTAAAATCCTTCTGGAAGGACTGGCATAGTTCAAAAGATGCATTCCTTATTTGGATGAGGGATGCAGTAGAGAACTTGGATTAGCATAAGAAAGAACTTTCTAGGAGTTCACACTGCATAGCACTAAACTGTAGCTTATCATCAATGTAATTTACTCCCAACCCTGGGGGTCTAAGCATATTTAGGAAATTTAATGCCCTATGTACAAGAATGTGGAGCCAAATAGGATATTGCTGCTCGTGCTTAATATTTGAGAAAAAGGATTCTCTGAGAGGTGTTGCAATTTCCCTAAGATACAGTTCACAGTGGGCAAACACCATCCAGTTCTAAAATCTCGCTTTCCCTCTTGATGATAACAAAAGGATTATGGGAATGTTGTTAGATTTCTCCTCTTTATGCTCCTCTTATGGAGCCAATATGTGTTTTGTGAATTAAGCATCGTATTTGGAATTACTTTAATATATATTCAAAATGCACCATTAAGTGAAATTTTAGACTAATTATTTACTCCATTAGCTTCCAGAAATTTATAGGCTACTGGCATATTATGAATATAATTGAAAATCAATAATTGTTAACAGTTTCTCTCTTCTGTGACCCTAACTCCTCCACCCCTAGTCATACACAACATGGGTATGAAATACCATATGAAATACATAGTCATTATTTCTACTTTATAAAATGAAGTATGACTATAAATTATCTATGTTATTCTGAAGACTAATATTGAGATATTGATTTTATAAGATGATCAAATCTCCCTCTGATAAGCTTCCAAAGTATAGAAAGCAGAAAATCCACTGAAACCTGATTAGACATGTACCATGAAAAATAATTATTTTTTCCAATCCAATAAGAAGTGGTACCTTACTGTTACTGCAGTAGAACTCAAGTGGTCCTGTCTGATTCACAAGCATACTAATTTCTGTATAAATTTAAATCTGGAAAACATTTCTGAGAGATAGATAGATGATTATTTACATTTTACATCTGCATTATTTGAAGTTTCATAACATGTGCTAGTTATACCATGAGTTAGAGATAAAAGAACTAAAGGAAAAAATGATCTACACTTTTGGAGAAGACAAGTCTTTGGTTCTCTGCTGGAGAATTATTTGGATTCTCCAGTCAGCAGCAACTTTCAGTTTTTCCCAGACTAACATCATTTCTTCCACTACCAGCCTTAATTAATTTTTGGAAAAATAGAGCCATAATATAAAGGTAGTTCTACATATAATACCCCCAAGGTTGAGCTTCTGATTGAGGTTGAATGAAATGACCATTATGAGACTGAGTGTTTGGAAAGAATTATCATTAAATAAACAAGAAGTATCTTTGAAGGAAATATCCCCTCTAGGAAATAAATCCCACAGCTGGTTATAAATACACACTAGTGGACCATAGCTGTTTCTAATCTGCCCAAAATGTTAAGTGTTTGGACTGTGACAGCACCTCAGGAGGGGGGGCATATGAGAGAACGTGAAGCACTACTAAAGAAAAGATAAGAAGAAAGAGTAGAATTGAAGGTGTCATCACGAAATTGAGTTACAGACAAGATACCTTCATTGTCCACTGAAAAATGACAAAACTTTGCAAATTTTAAGGCTAAGTGGCTAAAATCCATTCTTTACCTGTTCTTCTAGATGTTCAAGAGGACGGAGATGCTGCTTTCAAACATAGAAAACAAGAAACAGAACTGGCCAAATTCATCTGCTTAACACGTGCTCTCATCTGTAGAAACAAACGAACAACAAAGTAATTATCCCTTTCCTAGAATATTCTCTAACAGATAATGGAGCCATATGGACCCAGAACATGGACTACCTTCTAAAAATGAGCTACATAGAGTGGTTGTTCTACAGATGGGACAAAAACATCGTTAAATGAAACAAAGTTATTTTCCACAGCCGATAGCCTGAGGAAAGAAAGAACCAGAAAGAGCCTGGATCTGCCACAGCCCTGCCCATTGGTCCCCACTGAGTACCAATTAGAATGGCATTTTACTTGTTCTCAGGACCATGCTTAGTTTGTCCCATCCTTAGCTTGAGGACTGGCCACTGCCCTTGAGGTCTATCATCCTATGCATCCCAAAGTTATACTTCCCACCTCTAAATTCCTCATCCCAACTGCGCTTCCATGGGTGACACAATGATCTAGATCATATCACAACCGTGATGTTTCAGCATGCCCATTGTTCCTAGGTAGCCATCATGTGAAATCAGAGTGTTTCATGGCTGAGAAGGCCCATCTACCTTGTCTCATTTATAAGAAGGTGCTCTTGAAGTCTTGTGTCCCGAGGCTCATCCTTCCATCCTTTTATCCTTCTAAGCCCTCACTCACCCCTCAAGACCCTGACATTCCATCTTCTAAGAAGCCTCCTCTTGCATCTAATTCTGTGCGGGTTTGCTGGGGAAAGTGTTTGATAGTTTATTTTCATTCCTCATTGACCAGACTTTCACCACCAGTGAATTGTAAAGACCCCGAGCTCAAGAAGCCCGTCTTACTAACCTTATATCACAAGATATGTGTCTGCCATATAAACATGAGGTAGGGGAGAAGGCCAGGAAGAATTAACAAGAGCATAGAGAAAGAAAAGAGGAAAAGCAGAGCTGGAAGCATGCAGCATGTCAGACACTCTGTCTCGTAGTCCAGAGCGCCTTCCCTCACGGGATGATTATCTCATCAGACACTCAAAAGAAAACTGAAAGGAACCATGCAAGTTCTTGATCAGTAATGATAATAATATTTATATAACATGTTCTTCAAACCTTAGGAGAAATCTTAATATGGGATAATGGAATTTCTATAATAAGGAACTCACTCAGAACTTATTGATATTTGAGGTTGGATGCTGAAATAATATAACTATAAAACATGACAAAAACCTTAATTTCTTATCGCATTACAGCATCTTTAAATAATGCTAGCATGCACTATTTCCTGTAGTATTGAAAAGTATGTAAAATACTAAGTTGGGCATATTTTACTCTTTCAGTTTCCTAGAAGAAGAAAGGGATTTTTGGAGAAGTGATTCCTCAAGGCCACCTTGCAAATCACACACACGCACCCCCCCCCACACACACACACACAAGTGCCTCAATGCAAATCCCTGAACTTCTGGTCATTAAACTTCACTTTTCTGCACACCCTGCCGAGCTACTGTGCTTTAAATAAAAACTCAAGGAAATTTCCTTGAACTTGCATGTCAGCCTGGGTTGGCTGTCCTTTGTTTGGGAATTTTTATTCAGTTGCTTATCCAAGTTATAACCGCACAGTACGGACTAATAACCTTCTCTAACAGCAAGAACAGCGAAGACTGCTTTGTCTTACATTTTTTCTATCATCTTAGAAATCATCCTGAAATTGTAAGAGCCTTAAAGGGGAAAGAATGCACTGGTTCCCTAGAATCAAACACTCGTCTCAATCAAACAATACTAAATGAAGATTTGAAACACTCTTTAAACTCATAGAAGAATTGTTGTATTCATACAGGTAATTCTTATACTAAAATATATAAGTATTGCTCAAACCTTGAGACAGCATCTTACTTTAGTGTATTCAATTAATCATTTAATAAACAAAAAGGTCCTAAACAGAGCCAAGCATTTTTTTATAGACAGGATAATAACTCCAAATCTGGGATTATTTAAATGTAGATGGCCCTCTCTTCCTCTTCTTTCTCAATTTCTTTCTTCAATTCTTTCTACATTTCTTCTGTTTAGGTTTGAATTGCTGTATTGATGGGAATCTCATTACTTCCTGAGGTTCCTAAGGTTCAGTGGTTTGCAACTTCTATGGGACAGTTTTCTGGGGAAAATACAATTCCCTCATTCTAGGGGCATGGCAGAAACATGGAGAGGCCAACTAGTTAGGGGCCTTTGTAAAGCTCCCCTGTGGTCCTGTATTAGACTAGCAGACTCTAGCCTGTTTTGAGACAAAAGAGACCCAACCACAATTAAATAGTCATAGAAATTCCTCATAGGCTTCTGCTTTTAAACATTCAGAAGGACACTAATTAGGTGGGAGCCCTTCCCTGCCAAGCTCCCCAGCACAGAGGGAGGGCTGCCCTCGAGGATTCCTCACTAACTAGCAGTAGTGTGTGACCCCCTCATTGATTCCCTAAATTGTGTTTGCCCCACTAATAAAGCCTAACGGTGGGAGCCGGCAGACTGCCTGCCTTGCTCCATCCAGGGGACACTGCTTTCCCCAGTGTGCACTGCTGGGCATGAATGACCCTTTTGTCTTCATTGCAAATGTTTTGGCAGGGCTTCTGAAAACAGTAGCGAATGAAAAACCACATGGTTCTAATTGTTTTCTCTGGGATCACACTGATTTCCTTAGGGTGTCCATCTCACAGGGCTAAAGCCTCTGGTGCCTGGAGATCTACCTCTGCTGTAGACTTCTCAGCTAATTCCCAAAACTAAGTTTTTAAAAGAAGTACCAAAATATACATAATTGTTTTGTACATATACAAAAAGGAATTTCTTCTCTGCCCAAGTTCCAGTGATCATCCAGATGAAAGCCATGGGGAGTGATTTCACTCCTGGTTAAAGAACACATTGAACCAAGTCAAGACACCTATCGTGGGGATGCTTCGAAATCCTTCCAGAGAGACTTACAACGGACAAACAACCCGAGGTAGAAAAAAGAAAGGGAACAAGGTGGAGAAAGTTACCATTCTTGCAGTATGCAGACATTTCTTTGGATGCTCACCTTGTCACCTGTATGTGGTTAGGATTTCTTAATGGTTGACATTTTGCTATGATAATTCATTGTTTGGGGGCCTTTCCTGAATATTCTGAAGTGTGTATCAGCATCTCGATCTGCATCACTAAGTGCTGGTACAAATATCCTACCCTCTGTTGCAACTATCAAAAGTGTCTTTGATTTTGCTGACGTTTGCCTCTGTCGCAGGGTGGAGTAAGGGGTTAAATCCCTCCATGTTTAAGACTAACTGAAGTTGCTGGATGGAAATGATAAAAACGATTGCAATAACATTCAGTGTAAACTGGTACTGGCATTGGCAATTATGAAAGACTTTTAGCTTAGCCTAGTGTTACTTTGTGACTTCTGTCTGACTCCCACTACCCTCCCTTATTATAGCAAAGATCCAGGAATGTAAAGTCTATGAATTAAACAGTAGGGGTTGCGGACATGATCCTTGGGACTTTTTGACATCTGGAAAGATGGCAGACTTCTGACAGGGGCACTGTTTCTGCTTGCACATCTTCTGGACTCAGTTGATGCAACTCATGTCCATCAACTCTGTAATTTCCTGCCTCCATACTTCAGTCCCGGGAACAGCAGGAAGTGGGAACTCTGGCACTACCCATGACCCCTTGACTCCCTCCTGGGGTGCACACATGCCAGGGGCTGAGAACGAAGGAGGATTCCCACGGAAAAGAAGACTGCTGATATTTTAACAACCACATTTGGCAAGCCATTGACCAGTCAAGGCCATAGGTCAGATTCCCAGCTCTGACATTCATCTTCATGCATAATGAAAGTTCTCGTGGTGCTAACAGATACCTCAAGCTTCTAGTTACACACTGGAATGGAGACGATGTATTGACAACCTGGCTGTCCCCAAAGTTCTTATGCATGGAATGGTAGATCACACATGTCAATGCTCTCCTTCTTAAGGCACAAGGCTACTCCTGCTTGTTTTCACTGATTGCAGACAGCAAGTTACCCCCACCTGATTTCCATCAGCAGCTCCTACTCTCATCTTTATGATCCAGTGACATATCCCTGATGCTCCTGTCAAGATAAAGTTTGCAGCAGTGGCCCCACCATCCTGCCACAAAACCAGGCATGATAACACAAGTCTGTACATTCAGTGCTTCAGCACTAAGTTGAGCGTCAGAAAAAGGAAAATTCTTGGATGCGAACTGGCCATTTAACCAACACAATAAAATCCTTCTCGAACAAGGCAAGCAACACCACCTGTGGTTTTCCTCTGACCTCCTCCACTCATGCACCATATATGGACATATTCGTACTCACATGAACATACATGCATCATACACATACAGAAAGAGAGAGAGAGAGAGAGAGAGAGAGAGAGAGAGAGAGAGAGAGAGAGAATATTTCATTCCTGGAAAATGTAAATGCATTGGACCATATCGTTGAAAACACAACTGCAGTCAAAATGAATAAATCTGGTTCAGAGTAGTGAAACATGCCTACAATCCCACAGTCAGGAGGCATGGCCTCATGTGGCCCCAGCAGCCACCAAGGCAAGACCCTATCGAGATTTCTCAGGCTTGAAACAAGGAACCAGCTATTCTAGAGCCTCTGTAGCAATGAATAGGTTTGTGGCTGAGGAAATGTAAAAGGCGAAATGTTGAGGGCTCCAGGCATTTTCTGTCCAGTCAGACTAGCATTCCTGGCTACGATCCCTAAGTGGATTGCAAAGATTTCACAAGACCCTGTTTATTTCTCCCTTGTTAGGGACTGTGTGGGTGAGAGTCGGGGGACACATGTTCTTGGCTCTCAACTCAAATGCTTTGTTTCCTTATCATTGCACACAAAATGCAAGTAAACAGGCAAAAGCAGTCCTGGAGGAGGAAAAGAGAGGCTCTTTGGTGTGAGCCACGCTTTAGTTTAAACCCTGGCCCTACTAACCACTTACCGTCTGTGTAATCTGGGAACAGATCATTCAGTTCTACCGAGCATCAATACCTTCCCTCATAACTGGCTGTAACCTTCCTCGTGGATTATGAGTGCTACTGTTGCTATAGTCAAGACCAAACATGAGTGTTATTTCATGGTTCCCATTCCATGGTTGATCCCATACACTGCATAAAACAAATGCAAATTTCAACACCACCAGTGATGCTACCAACATGCCTCAGCCTAAAATTTATTCTTCATCTTTGAAAACAAAATCAAAATGAATAAATGCTTTCTTGGAGAAGCCAGCTCATGAGGACCATAGGTTGAAGCAAGCCATGGCACAAACCCTAAAAAGGAATTTGAGCCTTCCTCCTATAGACTGAAGATGCTGGCTTGTATCAGAGAAGCTTCTGGGGAGAAACTGGTATATAAAACTTTCAGAGCTGTATACAGGTTCCAAAGACAAAGGAACCTACCCACTGGGCAGCCTAGAGAACTGGGAATAGTTACAGACCTGTGCAGCTTTAGGGAGACATATTAGCTATGAAGCCCTTTAACAAACAGAGCAGAACATTACTTGGAGAGTTATACAATTCTCTCCTACACTAAGAGCTACACCAGCCATGCGTTTTGGAAAGTTTACTTTATCTTTGCAGTAATCGTCTTTGTTCCTTTGTCCCTGCTGTTACACAATACTTGACAACAGCAACATCTGGAACAAAGTTTTTCTTTTTGCTTACAGGTTGATGGCACAGCTCTTCCGGATTGGAAAGTCTTGCTGGAAGGAGCATGAGGTGGTTGGCCACGTTGCACCTATAGTCAGTAAATGGAGAAAGATAGAATTGGGATTTGGGTTCATCCAGTTTTCTCCCTGGGACTCCATTGGAATAGTGCCAGCCAGCCACAATCAGGGACGGTGTTCCTGCTTTGATTAACAATGCCTGAAACTCCGTCATGAACATTCAGATGTATCTCCCAGGTAAGTCTAGATCCCACCAAGCCAACAATCTATATTATCCAGCATAGTAACTCAAACATATGTGTTCTTATCTCTCATTATCCTGGCTCTTACATATAAGAAATTGCCACCTCAAGGTCATATAGTCAAAAAAGTGACTTGAGTATTTGAGCCTCCAAATCTGTCTTATTTTAACTGTTCTATTTCACTAAACTTGCTAGGCCTTAGAAATATGTATACAAAGTACAGTAAATAAATATCCAATTAAACTTGCTTTTCAGATAAGCAACAAATAATTTTTGTACAAATATACTCACACATATTTTTCAGGATAAGTATATTTCAACTAGTGTACTTTTAAATGTATTTCTTGACTCTCTTCCATGCCAATTTGTGTGAACTTCTTGCGTTCTATCTGACAGCACTCCTTAGGAGGCTCAGGTGGCAAGGAACAGATGACAAGGACTGGTGTGTCAAAGGCTCGTCACAAGCACCTTCATAAAACACACCTTTCAGAAGTAGAAAGTCATGTCTTTCTTCCTGGAAGATTCTTAGAATCCTAAAAGTAAGACTAGCAGACTTACTTTTACAGTTTTAGAAGAACACAGAACACTGAAAGCTATAGAGATTTTTAGGATAATTTTTTTCCATGAATCTGACCTAGGTATAGACACGCATAGATGTCTACAGTGAAAGAGGCTAATCAGAGCTGGCAGGGGAATGCTCCCTGGAGAGATAGTGCTATCTGAGCAAATTCAAATGTACCACACTTAACCTTTTTCTGAATAGTCATAGGTCTCATTTGGAGGGCCAAACTCACTGGAACACAACCTTGCGACAGCTGCCATGTTGGTACTTTATGCATGGCATTTCATTCACTATTTCTAGCCTTGCTGTGAAGTGGATTGACAGCCCCATTTACTGACTGATAGATGTGGATGGCTAAGTCAAGGCCACAATTCATGAGTAGGGAGATAAATTTGATACAGATCCACTTATTTGAACATTACAGCTACTATAGTGTTGTCTGCATGAAATGTATGACGAAGATTTTGTAGATATGTAGTTGGGTTTTCCATAAACAAAGCTCATGTCACGGATTTAGCTACCTGCTTCTCTGTCCACACTGTGACTCATCTCTCAAGCCCCTGATCAGACTGACAATATTTATGAATCTTATTTGATGCTCTCAATAAGATCCAATGCCTCTACTCTATACCCCAAATCATTCCCTAATTTGGATTCAGATTTGACCTCTTACTGTAGGAGGTAGACATTTCCTTCCTTGTATGTATAATGCCTCTTGCTATGCGAGAGTACTTGCGGATCATAGTGGTTATGAATATAAACCATGAAGCCATACTTTTAGTTCACCATTACTGGCTAGGAGTCATTGAACAAACTGCATAATGACTCCAAGCCTCGGATTCCTTGATTTATAATTAAGACTATAATTCTTACCCAAAGAGGCTGAACAACTTTACGTCCATAAGTCACTAAAGACACTGTCTATTGCAATGTAAGTGTTCAATATATATTTTATTGTTAGTATTACTACTTATGATATCAATCAGGATTTTAATTTTCAGTAGGTGCCAAACACAGAGATAAACTTACACATACTATCTAATTTAATTCTTGCTTACAATATCTTTAAGGGTTTGTTGAACTAGCATTAGCGACTGAATCAGAGTGAACAGGCAAACATTGGCTGACGAAGGAGCCAAAATATTTTCAAACCTAGACCTCTACTCTTTCAGGTTTCCTATTTGTTTATTACAGTTTGTTGAATGTTCTCTAAAGTAATTGCTGATTTGAAGGTCATCAGTTTCTTTATTAGTGTAACTCACAGATGTTACAAAATCGAAATTTCTGTGAATACATGTAAGAATTTGGATAGCAAGAGATCATGATAATAAGCCCAACTTAGCTTTTACATTTTCAGAAGATTTATTTTCTATTCTATTATTATGTGGAGTGTATGCATGCATATATAGATATTCACAAGGGTGTGGACACACCTGTATTCATGTGCCTGTGCACATGTGTGTACATGTGTCTGGAGCCCTTAAGTTGACATCAGGCATATTGTTTGATCACTCCTCACTTTATGTATTATGTCATGGATACCCACTGAAGCCATAATTCATCAACTCTTAGCAGTTTAGATAGATGTGTTGGGATTTACCAAGCCTGCCCTGCTTTAATGCAGGTTCTGGAGAAGCAAACTTCTACATCATATGCTTCTAGATCAAATGCTTTATCCACTGGGTCATTTCCCAAACCTTTATGAGTAGATTTGTACATCCAGTAATAGTACTGTTGCAGGCCTTGGATTTCTTCCTAAACCATAAGAACATAAGTACAAATTAATTCATTGAAAAAGTATTATATACTCAGATCTCCCATCTTTCATCTATGCTTTCAAATAATTTGTAAAGATTAACAGAGTGTTTGACTACTCCGAGCTTGGATGGAGATAGAAAACAAAGTTAAAGGACATATTATTAGATACAGAACATGCCATGTAGTGCCCATCAGCATCCTTGTTCCTGACAAGCCTCCAAAAATATTTCAAAAATCAAATAATTTACTTCAAGCAAGCTTCCCTTTAGCTGACTGTGTTATCATTGGGATGTTTGTTATTATCTCTAGTCTACAAAAGACCTTTGACAGATAATTTTGCTAATGAATGGGACAGCCTCCTTTCTGATGAGGATTTGCCTCCTCTATAGGGAAATAACTTAATTAAACACTTCATGCTATGATTCCCAAGGACTGGTATCATAAAGCAGTGATCTACAAAGACAAGCAAAGGGAAAAATCAACACATATGGAAATTTTGCATGGCACAGGTAGATAAGGCATGTGATTTATAATCCATCTCAGGCTATATCCATAAAGACCATGGATTTACCACTTGACCATGGGCAGGTTTTTCAGCTTTTGTAGATACCAAAATCTATACCTATAAATTTGTGAGAGTCATTTTCCCCCCAAATTGTGGCAGGTTTCAAGTAAAGTCATAGACGTCTAAGTGTGTGGCATGACTAATTTTCACTGGCATTGCCACTGGTCTGGGAACTTGATTTGGAAGGGTCACTCTTAACTGTAGTCACAGCTCACTGATTAAATCATGGCTCTTTTATCCAACTTATACCTTCTTGGACTATCAACATTCAATGACTCGCATACTTTGCTGCTGAATGTTGTTGATTTGCTAGGGTTTCAGCTATCTGAATAAAAAAGATGAGGATATAGCTATAAAAGTATGATTACATTGCTTCTCCAACTTCCCGAATTCAGATGGTTATAAACTGATACAGGGCATTCCTTTTCTAACTATCCACTGCTGTTTTGATTTCATAAAGCTACTAAAAACATCCTGCACTACTTTTATATACATCACCACTTTTATAGCCCTGGGGTTGTAATAAAAGACAGTTTGTTGGAAGCTAAGAATTTTGTGTTGTGTTGTTTGTGAATGTGTGCTTGGTTATTTGAGCAAGAAAAAAAAAAAATGAAAGTCAACTAGAAACAAGACATTTCTCTCTAGTTCCTCTGTCTGCAAACTATGTTCCATCCAATCAAAATTCACATTCCTCCATGATGGCAGAGTGCTTTTCCTAAAAATCTATTGATAAACTGTTGGCCTGCTTGAAAGTAGATGATTCCCAATTGCCTTAATTGGAAAGCTTTATGTCCTTGGCCTGGAATAAAAAAATGGTTAGTATCTGATCTCATATCTCATTCCCATAAAGAAAAAAAGACTAATTTGATTTTTATTTTTTCCAGTACTTATGATGTAAAATATCACATGTTTTCTCTGCTCACTTTAATAATCCACTCTGCCTTGGTTCTGTAATTCATTGTTACTTATACATAAAAACTCAGGTTTCTTTGATGGGATTGTCTATAATATTGGGGATCGAGCCTACAGGTATTGTGCCTGCTGGAATAACACTGTATCACTGAGCTGTGTCTCTAGCCTTTTTAAATTTTAGCTTGAAACTAGGCCTTGCTAAGTTGCCCAGTGTGGCTTTGAACTCACTTTGAATGCCAGGCAGTTCTAGGACTTACATTCTTCTTGCTTTAGAATCAATAACTTGGACTATAGGAAGATATCAAGTCTGGTTTTAAAAACAAAACAAAACAGAAACAAACCCAGCAACACTGCAAATCAGCTTTCTATCTACCTTCTAACTAGTGGCTAGCACTTCTTCAAACACAGCCATAGTCTTCTAAGTCATTAAGTTCTGCTGTTGATTTTAATCTTCACTCACATGATTCTCCAAATTGAAACCCACATTTCCCTAGGATTAGGAAATGGATGTGCTCTTTAGTCTGCAATGCACCTGTGGTGCTGGTTGGGCGATGATACTTTACATAATAAAAAGACATCTGAGGGAACTAAACACACCCTGCAGGAGGTAAGTGACTTGCACATAGCCACACAGACGTTCTAACAGATTATTTGGAGCCCACTACAGCATGCTTTCCAGCAACAGTGGAAGGAGAAGGAACTGGACGCATGGGTGAATGGATGGACACATGTCTTCATGAATGAATGCCTGTAATCCCAGTAAATGTGTGTCAAATTTTGACCCAAGGAATAGAAATAGTAGAAATAATTTTTCCCTGTATGAAGGGAATTAACAAAACCCTCTGATTGTTAGGTAAATAATAGCTGTGTCTAGCTGGTACCAGCCATGTCTAGCTGGTACTAGCTGTTTTTAGCTGGTACAGATGGAAACTCCTCTCTGGTCCCAGCCACTCAATAAATGATCATCCGTTAAATCTTGGCAGAGTATGCAAGAAAATTCTAGGGGAAAAATAACATTATTTGATTTCTAGACAACAATAAAACTTATTTATCTAACATTAAATTTTATGTTTTCTTTTATTACATATATTTATGATATGTATCTGCATACATGTAAACACTTATGCACATGCTATAGACATATGGAATTAATATGACAGTTTGAGGGAGTAGGTTCTCTCCTTTGGTTTCTTGGAAGCTAAACTCAGGTCAACAGGATAGGTGACAGCAATTTTAAACATTGAGTCACAATCTCACTGTCCCTAAAGTTAGACTTTTAAACAAAACCCTTGGCTCCATTATGTCCTCCTGCAAAGTGAGATTTTTCTTTTCCATCTCCCTGCCATTCAGACCTTAAAGTCACTTCCTTAGCATAATCAAACCCAAAGACAGATAGAAATAGCGATTTAAAATACGATGTGTCCATTAGCTATTAACACTGTCTCAGCCCCGGGAAAATAGTAGCCTAGGCACTTCTCACAGGGCTGGGTTACCTGGCAAGTGACTGTAGGGAACCTGGCAGACAACACCCAATGACACTGCTGGCGACCACAGCAGGGAATTAGTGTGGATAATTCTAATTCCTAAAAGCTCCTTGTCTACAATTAGTTCCTTTGTTTAACAAGTTTAGACAAAGTTTAGACATGGTCTAATTGCTATAAATAATGTTAGCTGAGGGTGGCTGGTATGACTGATACAATGTCACACACTGAATGTATGGCAAAGACAGGCTCTGGGCTGCAAGACACTTTCAGTCTAGCTACACACACACACACACACACACACACACACAGAGAGAGAGAGAGAGAGAGAGAGAGAGAGAGAGAGAGAGAGAGAGAGAGAGAGAGAGAAACATATCATTCTATGTCACATCTCCCCACATTACGTCATTGATGTTCAAACTGAACAATTTGATTCTCAGCGGGTAATCATCCTCACAGGAATTTGGAAGGTCTTCCTTTCTTTCTTTGGAAGCACCTCTCCTAGTGAGTATGACAGCAGCCTCCACTTATTGCTAAGAAGCCATTATGGGGCTCTTCACATCCATGTCACCCCCCAGCCTTTGACTACGTCTTCCTCTTTTGAGTGCCTGAGCTGTAAACAAAACAGCTGCATGAACTCAGCCCTTGATATTGGTAGCAGCCCAGTGATTCTTAGTTATAGATCACACAGCAAGGTATATGAACTGGGACAAAAGTCAGATCAGTAATTCCCAGCGCTGGAGTATAAAGCCATGAAAAGACTGGAAACTTGAAAGTCTACTCTTCTGGTGGGTAAAAAGCTACCTCCAAACTACTCCTTGACTAAGTGCAACAGTGAGGCTTCTGGACCTGAGCAGCTAAGCCCCCTATATACAGGCTTCATATGAGCTCACCTGCCCCTGGCTATTCTAAAAGTCCCCTGAATGGCCAAGGTATTGGAGTGTTTTCTATTGTTAATAATACAGTACCATAGCCTAAGTTTTAAAGAAAAGAGGTTTCTTATGCCTCATATGTATAAAGGTCACATATGATAGATGCCCTCTCTCTCTCTCTCTCTCTCTCTCTCTCTCTCTCTCTCTCTCTCTCTCTCTCCTTCTACCTTTACCTTTCTCCCTGCCTTTCCCCATCTCCATGTCTCCATGTTTTCCCATTTGCCTCTCTATAAAATAATCATTTTATATCTCACAATGGGGTTTAAACTCCAGTATAAATTTCAGAGGGAAGAAACCATATTCAAACCACAGCACCCCCATGAGGTTTCAGATACACCAGAGCCTTTTGGAAGGGATCCCATTTTGGGTCCAAATATACAGCTCTTCCTAAACCACCTATGTCAATCACTGGTGTTCCTGTAAGAGGACTGTAACCTTTAATGGGAAAATGTAATACTTAACCTCACACTTGTCTTCTTGTATCCTGTACCTGGAATACATAAATAGTGCTTTATAGGAGATTAAACTAAGACAAAGGCTGGAGAACCGTCCACGTGCTCTTACCTAGTAATGACATTAGGAGTCAGAATGATTCATGCTCCCAAAGGACTACCCTCCCTCTGGCTCTGGGCTTAGTTATATATACCAAGAAGAATAAAGAGTGCTCCAGCAGATACAATCAGAAAAGAGTGTAAAATCACTTACTCTCACCTGTTCCTCCCATTTAAAAAATACTTGGCATTTTGGTGTTAACACAGAGAAGAAATGGGTAGAAGACACTGGGAAGACTAGACTTGGGGTTTATCTTGATTCTGTCACCCCCACATTACTCTTGGCAAGCTCTATGCTACCTCCCCAAAACACTCCAGTTTCTTCATGCCATAAGACACTGGTGATAGAAAGAAGCACCCTGGAGGTAACCAATCAAAGAGTACACAGTGGGTACCCATGGCTCCAGCTGGACATGTAGCAGAGGATTGCCTTATCTGGCATCACTGGGAGGGGAGCCCCTTGGTCCGGTGGAGGCCTGATGACCCAGGATAGGGGAATGCTAGGCTGTTGAGGGAGTAGTGGGTGAGTGGGTGGGGGAGCACCCTCATAGAGGCAAGGGGAGGTCGGAGGGGATAGGGGGCTTGTGGAGGGGAACCTGGGAAGAAGGATAACATTTGAAATGTAAATAAATAAAATAACCAATAAAAAATGAAAAACCCACTTTATTAAATATTCAAAATCAACATAGAGTAAATACGTAAGTCATAGAATGTTCAGAACATGGACTCTGCAACAAAGCAGATCTGGGCTAGAAATTTTAGCTTGGCCAACTTCTATTTCAGTGACCTTGGGTAACTCAACTTTTTTCCTTCTTTCCTAACTTCATGTTAACTAGCAATTCTAACCCTGATTACAAGTCAGAAGAATTGGATGCATATAAGTCTGAAGAATTAACTATTATTAAATGTAGAAAAATAGTAACCTGCCTACATGATGAAGTTCCTTTTCCAGGCTTCCCTGGGATCCAACAGTTCTCTTCCTCTGTAACTGTAATATTAGTTTCAGCTGTAGGTACAATTTGAGTGTCAGACACTCAACACAACACACTTTTAAATCCAGAACCCCCCACCCCCGACAAATGCCCTTCTCATCTCTTAAAATGCAAGCTTTATTTGTTTCACATTTTCCCCCAAAGTATGAAGCATGTGGTATTTCATCTGCCCCCATACAATCCAAAACACACGCAGATGTTCTTCCCTCCAAAATGCTGGACTTGTAGTCAAAGGACATGACTCTGAATTCTGCCTCCCCTTCTTAGTAACCATGATTGCTGAATCAATGTGCCTCCTCTCACAAAGGCTTGGAGTTCTGTCATCAAGGGAACGATAGTGACATGATAATGACAGTAGTCACAATGATGGCAATAACAACGACTGTGAGACAAGGGCACATGTACATCACAAGTTTATTAGAAAGACTGTCCTCTGTATTGTATAATAATGGCTGGAACATTGAGACAACTACATCCAATTAGCCTAAGTGCTTGTGATTGGGAAACCAAAGCTCATGGAGATGTCAAGTGGCTCAAATACACCTATGCTGCACATCAAGTCAAATTGCAACATCTTTCAATGAGATAACCGATTATTTGACATCTGTTAGCCTGTGACCTATTTCTGGTCTGACTTCAGGATGAAATACCCACATGCTCACTGAACTGCATCTGAGAAACTTGCTCATCTATGCCTTCATCAACAGCCAGCTCATCTACAGTACTGTGAAGAGGCAATGGCCAATAGAACAGAAGCAAACCTGAATGTGCCTAGTCATTCAAATCTCGAAGGAACAGAAGGGCCTATGGAACTCTAGCTAAAATTCTATATTGTCATGAGTCTATCAAGACTGAGTGTCTGCACAACTCATCCATTTTTCCAGAAAAAACAAAATGGAAAGGTAAAACATGATAAAGTAAATTTTCCTGATCCCCAAACTAATGCTTTGTATCTCAAGTGACTTTCTCGCAGGCACAAATCACCTTCATCATGCTACTTTCATGTTGGGTATTTGTTCTAATACTTTGAATTAAAGCAACACACACACCCCACCAAACCAGGAATCTTTGTGTCCAAACACTTAAGGTCCTTGTTCCCAATTGGTTTTTGTTCTATCAAAAAATATCCAATGGTCAATGGCTGGACAGGTAGACTGAGGCAGGACCTTTGGATTTGTATGGGCTAAGAACTGAAAGAGAGGAAGGGGGATGTAAAGGCCTGCTGACACATGAGAATCAGGGAAAGTGGCCCCATGGACTACTTCCCCAATTGTGTTTGGGGTAGCAAAGATGAAATATAGATTTTAAAAGATGTTAACTCAGAAGTACCAGAGGGGAGTGTTTGCTAGAAGCAGGAAGGATTAGAACTGCCCAGCCTTTGAGCTAGTCAAGGCATTTAAAATTAACTGGTATGTGTGTGTGTGTGTGTGTGTGTGTGTGTGTGTGTGTGTCTTTCATTCAAATATCCAGAGGGCTCTAGTGGGTGTCTGGGAGTACAATCCACCAGGAGCCGAAGCAGTGTAGCCAAACTCCCTACTACACTTTTAAATGCGTCTGTGAGTCAGTGAGATAATTTGCTTGGGCTGATAGATGTGCTTCAGATGGTAATTCCACCTTTCTTAATTCCTACTTTGTTGGAACACCAACAGGCAAGGAGAGACCCAACATCTTCACAACCAAATGCTTTAATGTGACAGAAATGCATTGTTCCAAAAATAGTAATATCTTTGTTCTTATTTAATTGATACTATACTATTCAAGGCCTTATAGGGCTAGCTAAAAGTCAATTTGGGGATTTATTGAAAGTTCCCTGGGTGTCCATGAAGTTGATTTAATCATTGGACCCCAGAATTTAGTGAGGGAGATAGCCCTGGAGACTCTAAAATTCCTGTTAGCCAGAGAACAAGTTCACAGACTTTGAGTTTAGAACTATGCTATCTAGTTCAGGAGCCACTGGATATAAACTATAAACAGAAAAGTAATTTTACAAATTTCAATGTGATTAATTGCAATAGAATAAAATTTTTATTTGGGAGTTGAGGAGATTTTTAAAGCAACTGAAACTCAGTTCCTATTCTCCCTGACCAAGAACCACCTCTCATCTTCACAAAGGACCTTGCCGAAGAACTCCCTCTACTGACATATTTAACTACCTCTTCTGTACTTCTAGGATACAAGTCTTTCTACCACAATGCTTTAATTTTCAGGGGAAATCATTGGACAAACAAGGTTTAAATTCTGTAATGATCATCTATGATCTGAGAGCAGCAGTTCATTTAATGCATGCCAGGCCTGGCCTCTATAATAAATGAGATTCTCCCACAGACAGTATGAGAGTCTCAGCCTCAAGACTCATCAAAGATAGTGTATATGTATAATGTCTCCAGAAACCTTCCTGTTTATCCTTCATGATGCTGATGGTGGCCTGAGACCCTAACATATACAATAACAATAGAGAAAATAGTGGATGAGACATGAGATAGAAATAGAAGTTGAGCAGTAGACTCAGGGCTTGAGTACGTTTTCCTGTCTTGTCTATTACATACATAATCTTTTCTGTAATTTAATTTTTTACCAAAGGTATTTTTATTTATTTTATTATTGTTCACTTGGGACAGCGCTTTTTAAACATCCAAATATAGGTTACTCTTCTTTAAGAAGCCCCATAGGACAAGTGAACAAGAGAAAAAGAAAGGAAAAAAACAGTTTTGTGTCTCCTTATCTCAAGATGTAACCTAATGTATCTGAGGCTCAGTGGCCAAAAGGAAGGTTTATTTCAAAACTAAAGAAATCTCTGAATGCAGGGTATGCTTTTCAGAATGCAAGTTCAAAAGAAGCACAGGGAAGTCAGGGGAGGCTCCATTCAGAGCTTTTGTGCAATCTATGAAAAGAAGCTATCCAAATAACAAAGAAATTGAACACATAAAACTAATTATTGGAGTCATTTTTAATTAACCTGCCAAGATAAATAATCCCTGGAACATTTGTTCATTGTAGGAGTTTTATCTCAAGGAGCAAATAACCATTGGTTTTTGTGCTCATTGGGTCTGTATTGACTGAGCATCATCAAATCCTTATATTGAGTGGTTGTGTTGGTAAGCAGGCTCAGAGATTTAGTTTCTCAAGCAGCTTCCAGTTTCTCCTTCATTGTTTCAAATTCCTCACAGAATATTTGGGTCTTCTGACGTTCCACCTGCCTGTAGAGCAATGTTTCTCAGGATAGATCCTTTCATGCTCTGGCCCAAGACGCTCTCAGCCCTTGTCCAGAGAGTGTATCCACCTGTCTGGACAGCAGACAGCACACAGCACTATGTGAATACACCCACCTGACAGCTTTTGAAGGCCCTGGAGTCTCAGCTTTGCCTGAACATTAGAATCGTCTGTGGAGCTTTTAAAAAGACCTAGTCCAGCTGTACTGCAGACCGATTAAACCAGCGTGTCTGAGAATGGGACTAGCATCAGTAATCTTTAAAGCTCCCCAGATGACTGCAAAGATTATTTGAGTGGCAAGTTCGTGGACAGCAGCACTAGCACAGTTCAGAGCTTGTTAGGAATACAGAATCACAGCCACACACCCAGACCTCCTGAACAAGAATTTATTCTTCCTTGAGCTATCCCGCGTGACCCATTTGTACATCAAAAATTAAAAAGCATGGCTGGACCAGTGGTTTCCAAGCCTGAGCATACATCACAGGTACCTGGTAATCTTGAGATGTTATAAATGGCTACAGCCTATGCCCAGACTCCTTGATTCACCGTATGTAGGATGTGGCTTAAGAATCATCATCTCTCCAGTGGTATGTGGCTGATTATCCGAGCTGAAGACCATATGTCAGACATCATGATAATTCCTATTAGACATTATTATTATTTCATTTATTTAATTTTATTTGATATTCCATAAATTATTCAATTTATTCAATAATATTTTTAGATCATGGTAACATTTGCAGACAGAGAAGATGTTGGAAAGGTAGACATAATCTCTGATTTCATGGAACTTCCTAGGGACTCAACAATAAACAAGAAAACAACCCATTTACTAAAACATGAAGCAAAGATCACGTTAAGTGCTTATGAAGAAAGGTATATAGAGAAATGAAAGAAGATGATTAGAGGTGTTACTTTAAGTCAAGTGGTTTAAAATGTACTCTCAGAATGACATATAGTTGAGTAACGGTCCTGATGGATGACTTACCAGGACAGGAGAGATGAGGTTTTATGAAAAGTAAGAAAGAAAATCTAAGTGACCCAAGTCAAAGTAACATGCAAAATTCCAAGCAAGGTGGAGAGGCCAATGTGTAGATCCATCTTCACTCAACTTCCAGACACACAGCCTTCTGGCTGTACAGTTCAGAGGAAATTCTACTTTTCATTTCCCATCCCAGTTATTCATCAAGCTTCCTTTGTAGGATTCTTTGGAAGATTAACTTTTCATCGCAAAAGTAGCTCATGCTCTGTGTACTCCAAAGTTATGCTTGCTTGCTCAACCCAGATCTCCAAGGGGGAAAGAAAACAAGCTTACCAACAGTCGGTGAGCCATCCATCTTTACTGAAGGCAGTAATAGAGACATAAGAAGGATGAGATGTTTTCTCTGTTCTCAGGAAAAAACTCAGGTGCACAGGAAGAAAACAGCAGGGGAGAAATGAAGAAAAACCAAGACACACAGAGAGAGCAATGTTGGATGTGAATTCTGAGATAGACAACTGGGGCATACCCCAAGGACTGAGGCCGATCTTAAAAGAGACAGCACCAGCTAGACCTTAAAAGAAGGAAAGAGCTAGAAGAAGAGAAACTTACACATCCACAACCATGTTTTATTAAAGAGCTAGCTGCCTAAGTCTAAAGAAAGTAGGAGCAGACAAACTTTAAATACCTTGTCATTCAGATTTACAGACCTTATCAATTATACAAATATTTTTACTCTTCATGTATCTCCTTTATCTCTTCCATGGACTGAACTGCATTCCTTCGCAGTTCCTGTCTTGCTCTAACCCCTAGAGTTGACTGAATTAGAAGAAAATCCTCTTGGGAGGTAATTGAGTTTAAATAAGAGAAAAAGGGTGAAGCTCTCTTACAAGGAGACTCATGTATTTATACAAAGAGGCAGAAAAACGAGAGTGTTCCCACATAAACCAAGAGCACCCAGTGAGAATGCAGGAGGCTATATGCAAGAAATAGAACCCCTTGACCCTGCCAAGCATTGCTCTTCAAGGTGACAGCTTCCAAAATGGTGGGAAAAGAAGTGTCTCTGTTTAAGCTGCCAAGACTGTGGTAATGGTACAGTTGCTCAAACTAAAACAAATCTCCCCCAGAAGCAGAGATGGAAAATTAGCACTCAGTTAGAATAAGTAGTTATATTACAATGAACTCTTTTCATTTGTTTATCTTAGCCTTGGGTGAGTGGGTAGGTGGAGGAGGTGTGCAGCTGCTATGGCTCACAGGTAAAGGTCAGGGGTTAACACATATGGCTTGGTTCTCTTCTACCACATGGGTCCCAGGGATTAAACTTAAGTCTTCATGCTTGATAGCAGGTACCCTACCCCATTGATTCCAGGTAAATATTAGTGTTAAACTGTCCTAAGCAATAATATTTTAGTTTGCGGTTCCTGCAGATCTACATTTAATCATCCCACTACTTTTTATTTTTGAAGGACTAGGCAAATATCATGCTCACTGAATAAGCATCTGCTCAAAGGAAGTGGAGTTGTTGTTTTGTTGCTATTGTTTGTTTGTTTGTTTGTTTGTTTCTAGAATGACTATTTTATAAGCTTTTGGTTTGAGATCACATTAGAAAATAAAATAGTATGTTAAAGCAGAAGAATTAGCTCTTAGCACATAGTGGATGCTGTGTAATGTCAGTTGCCTCTCTGACTGCAGTCGTGAGCTACCATTGCTAGCTACCCTGGTCTGGACACAGACATCCTACATATGAGCAGACAATGAGAGTTAGATTTAGGCCTAATTGATTTTCAACCACCAACTGCCTCTACCACAATCCCCTTTATAAGTTGCATAAGAGATTTCCAGCCAACATGCATTTCCCTCTTATCTTGTCCCAAGGTAAATAACAACTGCCATTGTCTTCTATTAGGCTCATTAGAGATGGTTAATCACCCAAGTCCTCTATTGCAGGACTAGAAACGAGAAGCCTTGCCTACTTGTGGGACATCCTTGAGCTCTGGCTTATTAGTCCCACAACTGATGAGGGTGTGAGCAGAGCCTCTGAACCCTACAGCCTCAGGTCAGAGAAATTATTCTCTTGAGATGGGTGCTTTCTCTTACTTCTTATATTTGGAATGTCAACAACAATTCAACAATCCTATTTTTCTTCTTTTGCTTTTAATTATCTGTGATAACAAAAGGCTCATCTTTTACCAACAGCTGTTCATGATTGGGTAAAGAAAAACTATGTATTTAGAGAGCTCTGGAAAATCTAGAGAACAGCCAAGAGCCGAGGTACTGTGATTATGCTCGGAACCCCAGCCAGTGATGTTTCTCCCCCAGCCTTCTCTCCCTCCTCCCTTCTTCTTTCCTTCCTTCTTTGATCTTTCTCTTCCTCCCGCTTTTCTTTCCTTTCTTTTACCTTATTTCCTCCCATTTTATATCTTCTATCTTTCCATTCATATAGAAAGGTATAGATGGTATAAAAGGTATTTCAATCCAAATGTATAAGAATGTATGACCCTGAAGAAACTACTTCCGCCATGCCCAAGCTCTAACCCCAGTCCCCAGACTGAGCCCAGAAATTTCCCAGGTAGAAGTCAGTATATGTCTAGGTGGCTCAGTGACAGCAAAGATTTAGATGACAAATTAACACCTAGAGGACAAGCAGAGAACCTTCACAGAGATGAACATTTCGAAGCATCTGTACTTAGCTTTCATGCTGTCTACTTCTGAACACTTGTTCATGGGGCTAATTCCTGGAGTTAGGTCTGTCTCAAGGACACATCTGTGGATTCCTGGTGTAGGCAGCAGTTAGTGTCCACGTGTGGCCACTGCTGTAGACCTCTTGACAGTCTTTGGTACATTAGAATGGCAGATGTTTTGGGCAGCCTATGTCACATCCTCTTGACCTACCTCTGATCTCAATCACAGCTGTGGTGATCAAACCCATTTTCTCTGAAAGCTTTCACTGTAATTAAAGCATAAGGCAGACAGTGAAGATCAGTGTACAAAAGCAGACACACACGGCACAGAAAACAGCAAAAAAGCTTGTTTTTTCTGAGAGTCCGCCAAACTGATTTCCAGAGTGGTTGTACAAGCTTGCAATCCTACCAAAAATGGAGGAGTGTTCCTCTTTCTCCAAATCCTCACCAGGATCTGCTGTCATATGAGTTTTTGATCTTAGCCATTCTGACTGGTGTGAGGATACCACTCCTGGGCATATACCCAGAAGATGCTCCAACATGTAATAAAGACATATGCTCCACTATGTTCATAGCAGCCATATTTATAATAGCCAGAAGCCGGAAACAATTCAGATGTCCCTCACCAGAGGAATGGATATAGAAAATGTGGTACATTTATAATGGAATACTACTCAGCTATTCAAAACAATGACTTCATGAAGTTTGCAGGCAAATGGATGGAACTTGAAAATATCATCCTAAGCGAGGTAACTCAGTCACAAAAGAATGAACATGGTATGTACTCACTGATAAGTGGATATTAGCCCAAAAGTTCGGAATACCCAAGTTTCACTTGGTATTCCAGTAACAGCTGGACTGAGAGTGAGGTCCCAGATGGAGGAGTGGGAGAAGGGACTGAAGGAGCTGAGGGAGTTTGCAGCCCCATGGAGGGAGCAACGGTGTCAACTGGCCTGACCCCCTCCACCCTCCTGGAGGCTGGACTACCAACCAAAGAATACACATGGAGGGACCCATTGTTCGGACCACATATGTGGCAGAGGAGGGCCTTCTTGGCCATCAGGGGGAGGAGAGGCCCTTGGGCCTGATGGTGTTAGAGGCCCAGTAAAGGGGAATGTCAAGGTGGGAATATGTTAGTGGGTGGGCGGGTCGGTGGGAGGTGGAATACCCTCATAGAGGTGGGGGAAGGGGAATACGGGGTTTCCAAAGAGGAGACCTAGAAAGGGAGGGGGAAACATTGGAAATGTAAATAAAGTATCAAAAAAAAAAAAAAAAAGCTTGGTTTTACTCAAGTAGTTACTTTCCTCCTCTCCTCTCCTCTCCTCTCCTCTCCTCTCCTCTCCTCTCCTCTCCTCTCCTCTCCTCTCCTCTCCTCTCCTCTCCTCTCCTCTCCTCTCCTCTCCTCTCCTCCCCTCCCCTCTCTCTTCTCTTCTCTTTTCTCTCCTCTCCTCTCTCTTTTTGTCTCTGTTCCCACCCCATCTTTCTCCCTTTATGTCTTTTCTTCCTCCCTTCCCCCATCCTTCTCTTTATGTCTTACTTCCTACTTTCTCTCTTTCTATTCCTATAGATATAGACTGTTGTGTGAACTTTTCCTAGGGAGACAAGCAAACATTGTTTTCCCCTAGATGAGCACAAACAAACAAAGAAACAATCCCATTCAGGTATGGACCAGTGAGTTTAATTAACTAAGGTTACTTGCTCCTGCATGGGTAAAATAGATTCCTTACAGGCGGACGGAAACCTCAGGAGCAGTGACACTGTTAAAGAAAAACACACTTTCCAGCAACAGTTGACTGCTTATATATACTCCAGAAGGAATGAGGCTGGTAAGCTCACATCTTTGGTCTGACAAAATGTTAATCCATCACGTCTTCTGAGAGGGCCTTGCAATCACAGCTGCTAACAGTTCGATGGCCATGTTGTGCTGGCAGGACAGTATTTCACATTAGGTGTAACCATTGCTATCGGTCAGCAAGTAGCCACATGGATACTGAAGTCAACAGAGATATAAATGATACATATGTGTCTTTTGTAAAAAAGGACCATCATAAGTTTCACCTGGGATGTTGTTCAACTTGGGGCATCTGGAGATCTGTTTCAGATCTACTGGATTCACTGTACATTAGAAAAACATCGCTTCTTTTGATACTTCATTTACATTTCAAATGTTTACCCCTTTCCAGGTCTCCACTTTGGAACCCCCTATTCCCTCCCCCCTCCCCAGCCTCTATGAGGGTATTCCCTCACCCACCCACCCACTCTCATCTTCCCTCCTTAGCATTCCCTATACTGAGACATCTAACACCCTCAGACCCAAGCGCTTCTCCTCCCCTTGATGGCTAACAAGACCCTCCTCTGACACATATGTGGTCCGAACCATGGGTCCCTCCATGTGTATTCTTTGGTTGGTGATCCAGTCTCCAGGAGCATCTGGAGGTCAGGCCAGTTGACACTTTTGCTCCCTCCATGGGGCTGCAAACTCCCTCAGCTCCTTCAGTCCCTTCTCCAACTCCTCCCTCTGGGACCTCACGCTCAGCCCAAAGGTTTCTGTGAAGTGAATCTTGAGTATTCCGAACTTTTGGGCTAATAACCACTTATCAGTGAGTACACACTGTGTTTGTTCTTTTGTGACTGAGTTACCTCGCTCATGATGATATTTTCAAGTTCCATCCATTTGCCTGCAAATTTCATTAAGTCATTGTTTTTAATAGCTGAGTAGTACTCCATTGAGTAAATGTATCACAT
>CM052707.1:32674628-32694628 GCA_028551405.1 Uromys caudimaculatus
GCCACCAGGGAGAAAGGAGAGGACTTTGGGCCTGAGGGTGCTAGTGGCCCCAGTAAAAGGGAATGGGTGGGTGGGTAGGTGGGAGGAGGAATTCCCTCACAGAGGCGGGGAGGGGGAGGGGACACGGGGTTTCCAAAGAAAAGGGGAATCATCGGAAATGTAAATAAAGTATCAAAAATAAAGGAAAAAAAAAAAAAGGGGGTCTGTGGGACCTTGGAGCCTTCCTCATTTTTTGCCTCTCAGGTGAGTGGTTTTGCTCTAGACATAAAGTGCTGTGCCCTGACAGGAGCCAAACAGTCATTGACTGGAACCTCTACAGGTTTCTAAAAGATTAGTTAGAATGAATATTTTGTCTTTTAAATTGATTATCTCAGGTATTTCTTGGAGTGAAAGAAATTTTCCCAACATAAACCCTAAGTCCCCCTCTGGCCTTTCTTTATTATTATCTATTCTCTCTGTTTTGAGCATTTAGTCCCTACTCGGCTCTAGAAATAAGCATGACTGAGGCACAAAAATAGTGTCCAAAAATGGCATAGCCTATGCCTCTACCAACCTGTTGTACCCCTCCTCCCCTGCCCCCATCATAATCTTGCCACAGGCTGTAAGGCAGGCTCTAGACACTTCCCAATTATACAGATGAAGAAACATGCCTGGAAGTATTTGAGTTTTGTTCAAATATACCCAGAGTAGTCCAAGCTACCACTGTCACACCATCCATCTAAATAGAAGTGACCACAGAGTAGCGACCCCATGAAAATGGTCAAATCAAAGATTCTTCGTAAGAGTTGCCAAAAGGGTAGGGTCTATGGTCAATCCTGAAAAGAACTTAGGAACTGGGGATGAAAGGATGGAAATAATGCTCAGCAGAAAAGCATAAACAAAGCCATGGCAGTGGGAAACACAGGTCAGTCTTTTACCTGTAGGTTGGTCATCATGGCTGGAGAAAGAGACATAGGAAGGAGGGAAAGGAGGGAGAGGAGGGAGAGAGGCAGCTGAAGGCAGCGCGATGGCAATGAGCTGAAATAGATCCAATTGATAAGGGACCACTATTTGACCTTGAAGTGTCTCTTCCTTTCAGACACAGCACATAGCCTGTTCAAGTGCTCACAGAGTGCCAGAAATGCAAGAAGAGCCATACAGGTCTGAAAGGGCTCTGACCAATGTCACTATGTTAAATGCTCTAAACCTGAATTGTCGAAGGGTACTTGAACAACCTGTGTTTTCATGTTGAAGAAGCTGGACATGTCTGGCACATGGAGCTACAGTAAGAGATTTCTTTATAGAACCAGGCTGTCTGGGCACCTACTGGTAATGGGGACACAATGATAAGGAAACAGTCTGAACAGGACAAAGCAGTTCAAAAGTCAGTTCATTGACCACCGATGAGCCTGAACCTTGAAATACTCAGCCCGTAGCTCATACTCTCAGACTAGAAGAGATCTGTAGCTCCTGTCATAATCAATAAAAGGGAGAGGCCACTGGGCCTTCACAGACCAACACTGCACATAGATGTGTTCCATAAATGGAAGTTCTTCGCACAGTGTGCCTGTAATGCTCTCTAAGTGAGCGTGAAAGAGAGAGCTGACAGTTTTGGGTCATGGGCAGCATCCCTGGGGGTAGACATAGGGAATGTGACCTGGAAAGACTGTGAGAGGAGGTGGGAACCTGCATTCCTGCAGGGGGCTGGGGAACAGATGAAAAAATCCAAGGTAGTTAAAGGGGATACAGGAACTTTTCTGTCCACAAGGAAAATTTTAGGGAAGTGAGCTAGGAAGCCTAGCACACAAGGAGGACCTGCCATTGCAGAGATGTCTGAAAGGAGGAAATGGGGACAGTTTACAAACTGAGATTCAGAAAAGGGAATAGAGCTGGGACAAGGTGTACAGGCAGAGCTGCAGCCAAGCCACTATGAAGGAACTATAGAAGGTTCACAAAATGGGAATATAGAAAGAACAGATTTCATCATCCACCTATCACTAAATGTATTAGACTTCAAGATCAGAACTCACTGGGTCTAGAGTGAGCCTCAGGCCTTGGCCCAGCTCCTGTTGGGAGCCCCATTCTTATATCTTCTACATTGAACATCCCAGTACCACGGGACCTAGTGATGGCATCCCACAACCCTGAACATGGCAAGCTCCATTTGCCCTCAGAAGAACAAAAATATCCTCTGTATTCTGTTGTCTAGATCATGGGCTGGTGTAGGTAGGCTTAGAGACAGCAAGAGCCATGATGGGGAAATCATGTCAACCTAAGCCTGTGTTGACACTGTGCTTGTCCCTTGAGCCTCTTCCAGCACCGTGTATCAATGATGCTCTAGATGTAACCAATTCTTCTTATGGCCTAAAGGATGTGACCTATATGCTATGTGGGTCACCAACTTGGCATCCAATCATACCATTGGGTAGATTTCACAGGCCATTGTCCTAAATAAGCTTCTTTCCTTCTGCCATCTTTCATTCCACCAGGCTCTGTGAAGAATCCTAAAATCCTCACATTATGCCCAAAGTGTGGCCTTTTCAAATCTATTGAATCAACTCTTCCACCTTTAGCTCCCTGTTCAAGTACCATGTGTCATCCTGCTTTTCAGACCTGCCAATCAGTTAGGACCTTGACACTTCTGGATGCTTTTCCTTGTCAGGCATAGAAATATTGTTCTGGAAAGGCTAACAGAGGTCAGACTCACATTCCAAGGCACCATTATTGAAGATCATTTCCAACATGCATTCAAGGAATTCTCCCTTAGGAAGTCAGTTCATGAGGCACCAAGGCCAAAGTCATAGAACTGATAAATAAAGCCTAGTAGGCAGAAGAGTGATCAGTAGAGGAGATAAAAGAGAAAAAAGTACTCAGTGTCCCACCTTCAGTGTGTGCTAACTCTGAGTAGGTTTTGTAGAGATCTATTACAGGGTTTATTACTATGTAACCCCCCCTGATCTTTGGGTAATCCTTGAGAACTAAAAAAATAAAAATTCCCATTTCACAGACTAAGGCTTAGAATGAGAAGACTTGAGCAAGAACAGACAAGATCCCTCAACACCGAGTGTCCAAATTTAGACCTGGGTCTGGACATCTCCAAAGCTCATTCTCTTTCTGTTCCACAGTACCCTCCCTCTTCATCCGCCTCTCTCACCCATGGTAGGAGGAAATGTCAAGTCTAATTCCTGAGTCTTGAGCTTAGAAAGTCAGCCCAAGAAGCACAGCAAATATAGTACACATGACATATCTAGTGGGAAGCTAAAAAATGTCAAGTTTTGAAACCATGAATTATTTTCCTTCTGTTTCCTCAGATCAGCACAAGCCCATCTGCGTATGGTTTTCCTAAGGCAATATGCTAAGAACAAGTTCCACCCAGGTCCCTTAAGCCTCCCATGACACTGTCAGAATATGCATAAAAATCACAAGGGTTAGACGTATGGTAACAGCCTGTGTAGCAAGACCTTAACCCCACCTTTTAATATCCCAGTTTGATTGTCAGTGTCTCTGCTTCATTTCACAAAGAATACAGCTTCATTCTTCAACCAGAAAAACAGCTTGTTAGGGCATTCTCCAGGACAACATACTCTGAATTTCTTACTAAGGTATGCAGAGCTGATATTAGAGAGAGAGGAAGAGGAGAATACCTACTCAACATTTTTGTGTCCCATTAATTTTTATTCTCCATAGTAATTGTGCATATGGTGTGTTATAATCACTCCATTTTACAGGATAGCCATAGTAAGGTGGCATATATTTTTGCCATGACTAACTACTGAAAACCAGAAAATACTCATTTTGGGAAACATAAACATGTACTTGGGAGAGTTAAGAGCTTGAACAAGTGTAATCAGACTCCAGAGCAAAGGTTCAAGGTAATACTGCTTAGAGCAAATGTGACCCAGTTTGCCCATTTTGTAGATAGAAATATTGAGACCTAGACAAAATGATGCTTTTTATAATACATTAAAGTCTTGTGTTTTTTTCCTAACATTTCTAACTGCACAAATTTTCTTAAACTCTCTGAGAATGAACTATCTGCAAGAGATGTTCTCAGTACCCCACCAAGATGGTTTTCCTGAAAGTACACACCCATGTCCTAGCTACTCATGGCTTACAGCCACAGAACTGAGACTGGTGGGAGCCACATGACCAGAGCGGGCTGAAAGTTACACTACCCTGTATAAACCACAAAGACAGTGCTCTCCCCCACAGACTGTAAAGCAGGCCTGTAGCCTGCAGATGACTCATCAGAAAAAGGGGCCTGCTGCCAAGCCCAAAGACCTGAGTTTGATCCTCAGGACCCATGTGGTGGAAGAAGAGGACCAGCTCCCAAGGTTTTTCTCTGACCTCTACAAGTACAGTTTGGGGTGTGTGTGTGTGTGTGTGTGTGTGTGTGTGTGTGTGTGTGTGTGTGTAGTGCACATAAAACAAAAATGAATATGTAATACCTTTTGGTTTTTTTTTAATCTTTGGGCTGTTTGGGGTTGTTTGCTTCCTGATGGACAACTGTGGCCTTTCCTTACCACAAAGCGCCATGAGATCAAGCCGATGAGTTTCCAGCTGAGGAATTGCCACTCTTTGGCTCATTCTCTTTCACCCTATTGTACTCTCCTCAGTTTCCTTTTCCTAAAACAACACACCCTTCCTAAATCATCGTATGACACTCACCCCGTCTCTAGGAGGCAAAAGTCTCTGAGAGCAGGCAGAAAAGTCCTTGTGTCATAATCCTTTGGATATCACTAATAGAATATCTCACAGAATCTCGGGTTGAGACTTCAGTGTTGTATAACAACTAGAAGCCTGAGAGATACTGGGCCAATGGTGTTATTTTAATGATGGAATGGTACATTTCCAATGATGGGAAGGAACTCATTCAGCTCACACAGAATCAGAACCCAAACCTATTTCTACCAATAATAATATATCAAGACCAAAACAAGGCACATCACTCTTTCTTCAATAGAGAATATTCTCTAATCTAAAGAGGGACTTCTCTGTGCTAGACAAAGAGAGGACAGCATCTGGTGCTCAAAAATTTATAAGATCTGGTTTGGTTATACTCTTGCTTATGGCTAACAGAATGAAAGCCATGCTCTATGTCCCAGCGAACACTTTCATACACCAATGTCTTTGTACCTTTGACTCTAGCTTCCCATGATCCTAAGGTACCCTGAGGTCTATTCATCCCACCTCATCTTTGCCTAAACTCAAGTATGCTACGATTTTATTGGTCTACAATGGTATATGTTTGTATTTACCAGTTGAAATTTCATACTAACAATAAACATATTAAAATTTGTATAGCCCAGTATTAAATGGAATACACCTAGATTATAAACAATTATAGCATATATGTAGTCTGGTGTGTTGTTTATACTCCTTGCCTGAAGTGTTCTATTCCATAGAATGTTGAGAAATTCATCATCTAAACACACTTCAAACTGAACCTTCTACAGCCCTCTCTGCCTTCTAAAATAGTGCCTCCCTCCTCAGGACCATAGTATTATGGGCTTAAAAGTATAATGCATGGCTTTGCTCCCAGGAACTGCATGATAGGCACAAGAGAGTCCCTGAGTCTGTTCACTATACTCATGCATATGTACATACATTTTTTCAGAAAAACATACATCTAATATCTTCTTCATACCCAGCACACATGGGATATAGCAGTCATATGTCAAGAAAACAGATTCAATATCTTACCAGGGCACAGCCTATAATCCAAGGAGTGAAAGGTTTTTTTGCAAATAAACTGATGAAATTTAGTTATAATCTTTGCTACAGATGAAATGAAGTGGACTGTTTAGTAGAGAAAAGAACATGAGTACTACATGCATTTGTCCCTAAAGGCCTTTTTAGGACAAAGTATACAAGAAGTGTCAGCTGTGTGAAGAGCATAGGAAGGGGCTGTTTAAGAAAGAAGAGTGTGTAAGGGCGTCAGGCAAAGGGGAGTGCTTCATGCTTGAATCTCTTAGAGCAAGTATGGAGCCCCAAGCTGAATCAAGTGTATGTGAGATTTCTTCCACCATAGCAAGGTTATTTGGAGTAAAGTGGAAGAATGTGAATGGTTATTAAGCAGAAAGGAGACACAGTTCTACTTACTTATACTCCTTGTGATAACTCTAATTGGTCTATGCACCACAACAACCACAGTGAAAGTGTTTAACAAACACTCTTTGAGTAAATGAGTCTGTTGTACAATTTGGTCCTTTCCTTCTTTCTTCATTACAGGTTCTTTGGGAATTCTAACTTAGCACTCAGATGGGTATCACACTATGTGTTTCTCACTGTTGGGGAAGATGTCAGAGAAGTCTATCAAACTTCCAGAACCTCCTCTTCTTTAGAAGAAGGTTTTAGTTGCAAGGAGAGTTGAGCTATAACTTCACAAACTACTACTAGGTAACATCTTGGTTTTTTAATTAAATGTCAGCACTGGCTTTCTACTGGGAATCTGGCCCAGCCTTCTGTAAGGCAAGATCTGGTCAACAATTCAGGATAGCCCCTCAGGAGGGAGCACAAAAACAGCTATCATAAGAGGATATACTGGTATGAAGGTACCACTCACAATATATGGGTTCTGGTACACAGGTGGCCCAGCCCAGGAAAGTACGAAGTAGGGAGTCAGTCATGGATAAAGGAAGAGATTTCCAATGTCATAAAAATGATGGAGAGGAGCCAGACATGGTGCCATATACCTGTAATCCAAGCATGTGGAAGATGAAAACAGGTAGATGGTGGACCATGAGTTTGAAGCAAGCTGAGCTAAACAGTGCGTTCCTCACTAGCATAGGCCATGTACTGTACATGGACTCAAAAGAAAGAAGAAAAAGTATAATGAAGCTCGACCATAGGCTGAAAAGCTTTTAGGAGTTGTTGGCTACTAGGGAAGGGAGCAATTATTCTGAGGGTTTATGGCTATCTCTGTGCATTTGGGCAGGACAAATAGTAATCAGCGGGTGATTTAAAAGAAAGAGGAGGAGAAAAGGGTGGAGGTGGGAAGAAAACATGGTGGGAGAGACGTCCAGGGAAGGGGGATGGGGAACCAAGTGTGGATATGATCAAAATATATTGTATACATGTATGAAACTGTCAGGCATATTGTTTTAGAGAATAAAAATATGATGAGCCGGGAAAGAGCCTTCTGTGCCCCATTCTCCACACCCTGTCTGCTTCTAGTGAGGGTCCCAGTGAAAACTTCATCGCTAGGAATCAAATAGGTTGTTGCCTTCTAAGACAGAGGGAAGAAAAAAAGAGGGAAGGAATCTGACGGCAGGCATTTTTTTTTCTTATTTCTTCTCGGTTGGGGTTTTACGGATTTCAGTAAGGTTTGTGTTCCCTACGTTAGGATGTGGGAAGATTTACAACCTACCCTCCTCTGTCTCTGTGTGACCCACCTCATCACGCAATCTCTTATATGCACTGCATTCAGAGAGGAATAACCTTGATTTTAGATGATTTTCCCCCATTTGTGTTTCCAGTTTCCAAAGGTCAAAATTCTTGGTGTCTTCCTGGGCCTTTCCAGGTTCACCTAATGACAACAGGAAGACCATACAGGCTCTCCTCTAAGCATCCATTGACCTACATACACCTAGACCTTAGTCACTGACTCCAACTTCACTACACAGATGATATGCTATCCTTTAAGTGCCATGAATACCTCCTCTTCCTCTTGGCATGCACTGAAGTGTCAAGTTCATTATTGGAGGCAGATGAACCAGTGTTAGTAGGGAGTACCTCATCTCATAATGACAGTATGACTGGGTCTAGTAGTTATCTTTTCAGATGAGAATACTAAAGGTTAAGATAGGTTAAGAAAAACCCACATTATTTAGATATTAAGGAACAACAACTGAGTTAAACGCCAGTCTAACTCTCCATACAGATGGTTTTATTTCACAAGACTACCTTCACCAAACGTACAGATATTCATCTCTTTTTCCTTTCTCCAATACACTCTCCTCCCCCACTTACTGCAGAGATCATGTGTACCCACATCTCACACAACTCCCCCAGTCCTTCCCTGAAATCTGATGTTTCAGGGGAGAGAGCTCCTTAAGCCTCCTGCAGACACTACCAGAATGTTGAGTTTTCTTTGGATTCCAAGGAACCAGATTGGACCAGAGGCACCAGAGCAGCCAGCATCTGCCACAAAGCATACTGAGACATTTAGTTTCATTCTTTTGAGGATCTCATCTGAGACACATGCTACTTCAGAGGAGGCAAACACCATAGCCATCAGCAAGAAGTTTGCTTCAGTTTTTCCCCAATCTCCCCTAATCAGAAGAGCTTAACTCCAGCAAGAAGACCCCTTCTGGTTTTCCCACATGCCAAAAAAGTAAACTGTAATCCCCATACCCTACAACTCCTGTTGCTTCCCTTGCTATTTCAGTCTGCTCTGGGAAGAGAGGTTTTAATCTTACGCAAGTCTGGGATTATCCTCTTCCTGGGCCATTGGCATGTGCTTTGCTTTGGATATGAAGTTTTACCCACAAGTCTCATGTGTTAAAGGGCTGGTCTCCAGGTAGCAGTGCAATTGAGAGATCATAAGAGCACTATTATTATCATCAGTAATATACTTCAAAGCTCATAGCTGAATGTACTAGAAGAAGTGGGTCTCTGGAGATCACCGAAACCTGCCTCTCTCACCCTTTATTCCCCAGCCCATAACGTTAACAGCTTGCTTCATCACTGGCTCCTGGAGCCATAATATTTGGCCTTCCTCCACTCCCACCATGATGGTACCACATGAACATATGCTAGGATCTCTGAAATCTTATGCCACAACATCTTCCTTCCATTAGATGGTTTGTTTTATCTGCTATTTTTTTAAAATTACTAACACTGTAAATATTCCAGCCTCAGTACCCCTGGTGGTCTGCCTTCTCCATCTGGAACTAGTCCTCTGTTCTTCCTTTCAACTGGCTCCAAAATCCAAAACCTCTCTTAAACTTTCCCCCAAATTCTTTTGACTTTATGGACAGACAGAATCACTTTCAGCTGTGATGAGACTACAACATATTCTGCAACCATCCAGCTACCATTCACTTCACAAATATTTTGTGTGTGCATTCACGTGTGTCCAGATGAACACATGTGCCAGGCTGCATGTACATATGTGCAAACCTGGAAGTTAGAGAACAAATTCAACTCTTGTTATTTAGGGTTTTGTCTACTTGGGTTTTTAGGATAAGCCTCTTACTGGCCTGGAACTGACCATGTAGCTAGGCTGACTAGTAAGCTAGCTCTGGGAACCCAACTGCCTCTGCCACCCCTGCACTGGGATTACAAATACAGGCCACCACTTCTAGACTTTTTTTCATGTGGGTGCTGAGGGCTCAAACTCAGGTCATCATGATTGGCAAGACAAGAACTTTACTGACTGGCTTGTCTACTGGGCTACCATTCAACAAATAGTCACCTATCATATACCAGATACCAGGCTCTGTGTCTGGCCCCAGAGATGTAGCAGTGAACATAAGAAAGTCTTTGATAGGACTTCTGTCATGGCATGTAGAATGCCTGACCCTGAGGTTAGGTTAACATATCCTTCTTGCAGGGTATTGCTTGTTCATCTAGCAAAGAAAACTCTACCTCCATCTTTGTTTCTCCAGGACGTGACAGAGTACCCAGTGCTGAGTAGACACCTCAGCATTATCTTTATGTTTGATTGAAGGGAGCATGAATAATTATAAGGAGACCAGAACACTTGGCTCTGCCACAAATAACCTGTGTGATTTTAGATGAAAGCCAATTCCCATTCCAAAACTCGACATTTTTACTGAAATATGAGCCAGTGAGCCTACACTTACATATCAAACCTACTGCAACATCCACACTGTATTTTTCATGGGGGCAGGCTGGGAAAGAAGCAAAGCTCTGGGAAGGTCCTATCTGGAGCTGGATTTGGCTTTCAAGTTACCAGAAAAGCCTCTAGATCTCAGCCAGATTCATCTGATCCTAAAAAACGGGCCCACTGACAAAGTAATAGCCCATCTTCGGATCAATTCCATTGATCGAACTTCATAACAAAGCCACTTCCCGAAAGACCACAGCTTAGTGGTGCTTGCTGGGGTTTCTTGCTATCCTGTGTGGCTGGATACTCTTTACTTATGCAGTAACGGGGGCGGGGGGCATGTGAGGCATGTCTTGGTTATGAAAGTTTGGCCTGCTTTGTGTTGATGGTGTGACAGTGACCTTTCTTCTTGCCACAAAATAATTCTGCACTAGTGTGAATGGAAACCATCCCAGCCACCCCTTGCACCCCTCTTCCAGAAGCACACTATTTGTTTTACGAACCAGACAGGACCAGGGCATCACAATGGTTATTGTGAGCAGAATTTAACGTGGAGGCTTTTCATATGGAAATGTTCATATATTATACCTTACTAGTGACTAACAAGAAGAGGAATAGAAATGTTTTTCTCTAATCTACCATGTTTTAATATGTAAATTCAGAGTCTGCCTTGAAAACAACTTCAACCACAACTTACCAGAGTAAAGAGATAAAATGTCAGCAAGATGAGGATTGACTGAACTTTGCAGAATGGAACCAGCTAGTGACCCATTTGATAGTCATCCATCTTCTCTAAAAAATCAGCAACCCCATTTTCATGTCTATGCTAACCTCATGGGTGGCTGCAAGTCATGTAGACTCAGTCTCTAAAACAGGCACGGGCCTCACCTTAATTCTCAGTGGCACAATAAAAATAAAGCTGGAATCTCCAAGGATAGCTACAGAAAAGTGGAAGAACATGTAAATGCTAAAAATTCTATCACCTCACTTGGAAAATGTGACTTGCTCTCCAGAGATTGTGGTAACCACACTCTAGCACTGGGCTTGTTACCATGACATAAGCACTGTTTGGATTATACCTTCCAGGACCACACAGCTGGATGTCTGTCTTTTCAGATGGCCATAGAAGACCAGGTATTGGTGATGGTCTGTATCACCATCACATGAGAGATGAAGAGGTGAAGAAAGGATATCAGGATTTCAAGGCCATCCTTGGCTACATAGCAAGTTCCAGGCCAAGGTGGTTAGAGTAGAGCCCATCTCAAAGAATAAAAAGTAAAACCAAAAGAGATGGTAAGGGATTTCAGAAAAGGACAGATGTGTACTTTTACCTTGTATTCTGTCAAATGGTTTCTTAGTTGAAGATCATTTTCTCTCTGAAGTCAATTTAGGGAAATTTAGATTGTCAGTATTCCTTCCCAGTGAGATCCATTCCATTGCTGCATGAGGTCTTCTCCCAGTAGGTAAGTGAGTGGCAGAATCACATTACACTTTGAGGTTCGCAAAAATGTCTGGGGAAGATAAGATGGGAGAGAGGTATTTAGGGCTCAGGTGAGTTGTAGCATGAATGTAGGGATTGATGACACCAATTTGGAGGTCATCTGAAGTGACAGATCTCTCTGAACACACACACATACACACACACACACACACACACACACACACACACACACACACGCGCGCGCGCGCGCAGCAGCAGCAGCAGCAGCACCAGCAACAGCAGCAGCAGCTTCTCAGTGCCTGTCTCAGAGCCCGAGTTTTAATTTGAAGTGTGGTGTCTGACCCAACTGAAATGGAATCCAGGGAAGGTCGAATCCTATTAAGTCACCAGACCATAAAGCAGAAAGGTATAAAGTTGACAAATGGCTTCTCCCAGGGGCAGCAGCTGTGAGGTATTCAGTAAAGCAGAGCTCTGACCCAGGAACTGGCCAACAGAAGGTCCCTCTTTCTTCCCCTGGATCTGCCACCCACTCTCTTCCCTGCATAAAAGAGTTTGTGTGTTTAACAAGCTACTGTTTAACATGTTTATCTGTATTTTCTTTTACAACTCCAATAGGGTCTGGGTGTGTCACAATGCCGGCCTAGGTCTGTGAATAATGACTGAATAGTAATCCCTACATAAGGATTTCTATTGGTTATACGTACATCAATTTAACCCTTGACAAGTCCTAACACCCTATACTTATTTTCCTAGATAGGTCTGGAGGTTGTTAATGATGTCAATTAGGTGTCTCCAAAAGGAGATCTCTTGACTACAGTTAAGTGTACGCTATGTCCCTCTTTTTATGTTCTATCAGTCAGTGTGATTGTTTCCAGGAGAAGAAGTAGAAAAACATCAAAAGCTATATATTTTTCTTATGGAATCTTCAAGGCACCTTCCTTGCAGCCACACAAGACCAGTATTATAATCCCTGTTATATAAAATTGTGTAATACACATAGTTATTCATCCAAGGTCAACAGTAGCAGTAGTAGTGGCAATCGTAGTGGCAGCTCAAGTTGGGACACATAGTTCAGTCTTGCTGATTAAAGATTGCTTTAGTCTATCTGTGACATGCTTTGCTTTCACATCTCCAAGTCCCTATTCTATTGGAGGCTGCTTCACTGAGCTATACGAAGCTGCATCCATCATCCCTCTAGGGATTCCCTTGTTCTCACTGTGGAATAATAATCCACTCCATTGCAAGCCATCACAACGGAGTTTACAACTTTTCAAAAACACACTCAGAAGGCTGGATGAAAAGCTGGACAAATCCTTTGTCCCCAGATTTCAATATTTGGCTGCAATCCTTGCCCTTTCAGCCTAGCGGGGTCTTACCTGTGGCTCTCCTGAAAAATCACTGCCCTTTGCTATTACCTGCCCACCTCAGAGCTCCTAAATTGAGAATTTTGAATAAAAGCTGTGTAGTTGGTACAATACCCAAGGCTTTAGCATTTGTCTAGAATACTTGTTCTTTCTGCTCAAAGGACCCTTGGTCTTTGCTTCCCTGCAAATACTGTACCCAACTTTTACCTGCTCACCCCAATTCCCTAAGGTGATCCCAGTTTTCATATCAGATCCCTGAGTCAGATGAGCTATCTGGAAAATCTTATTCTACAGCAATATAAATAAAACATTTTCGTACTGATTTTTTAACATTTTTTAAGTTGTATGTTTGTTGGAGTAGGAAAGGTGTATACACATAAGATCAGGTACTCATGAAGACCAGATGTGTTATCTCTTCCTAGATACAGAGTTACAGACAGTGATAAGTCACCAGATATGGAAATTGAATTAGGATCCCACTGAAAGAGTAGTAAGCCAAACTATACCTCTAGCTCCCCAAATTAAAATTCTAAATAGGGCTTCTAAAATTACATATCATGACGAACAGTTATGTCATGTCCAAAAGCCTATGGAAAGGGTGTTCTGTAAGTTTCTGTACTGACTGGTTTTGTGTTAACTTGACACAAGCTGGAGTTATCACAGAGAAAGGAGTTTCAGTTGAGAAAATGCCTCCATGAGATCCAGAGGTAAGGCATTTTCTCAATTAGTGATCAAGGGGGGAGGGCCCTTTTGAGTGGTACCATCTGTGGGCTGGTAATCTTGGGCTCTATAAGAAAACAGGCTGAGCAAGCCAGGAGAAACAAGCCAGTAAGCAGCATTCCTCCATGGCCTCTGCATCAGCTCCTGCTTCCTGACCTGCTTGAGTTCCAGTCCTGACTTCCTTTTGTGATGAACAGCAGCATGGAAGTGTAAGCCAAATAAACCCTTTCCTCCCCAACTTGCTTCTCGGTCATGATGTTTGTGCAGGAATAGAAACCCTGACTAAGACAGTCTCTATTCCCTTGCCTGTTGTGAGACAGCAATAATGCCCCTCACCTGGAGATGCTTTGAAGATTCAGTGTAGGTCCTGTCATGCCCATGTGCAATGCTTAGAACATAGTAAATAGTCTGGGTAGAAGTTCAGTGTTTGTCAACTCCACTGTCCTGCTCATCACCACTCTTTCCTTTTGAGAACTTTCCCAGGTGGAGAAGGCCGCACTGAGTGAGGTATAAATGGACCAGATAAGCATACAAATGGAGAAGGAGCCCAGGACTCTCTATGATGTCCTTCTCATCTGGATCACAGGAAAGACTCAACAGCACCTGGAAAATTCTCTGGTCCTCTGCCAAATGAACCACATTCTGATTTATTTGCATCTGCATTAAAAGGCATCAGTATTCCAGACTCACTTCCTTAATCCATGTGCTTTGTGCAAAAGCTCTCAAGAGAACCTATGTCTCCTACCTGTGTCTCCAGACATAGAAATACAGTCGTTTCCTCAAAGGAATTAGAACCTTGAGGCTAGTGAGATGCCTTGACAGTGAACAGTGCTAACTACTCTTCCAGAGGCTCTGAATTTGATTCACAGTACCACATCAGTTCTTACTACCTAAGTGCAGCTTGAGGAAGATCTGTTGCCCTCTTCTGGCCTTTGCAGGTATCTCCATACAAAGACTCAGACAGGCAAGCACACACATGTGCACACGCGTGCGCACACACACACATTAACTAATGAAATATTTAAAAGGAGAACAAAGGAGGATTAGAAGCCAAATCAGAGCTCTTTCCCCTTTCTCTTTACCTACTGTTCCCAGCCCTGCTACTTATTACCATTATAGTGAACACCTATTCTCTTACCCACAGTCATTAATTCATTATCCCAACAAGTTATTTAGTTCCACCTATTTTATTCCACATACTGAGAACTGTCAGTGCCATATCCACATCTGTTAAAATGTAAACTTTAAAATAAAAATATTAAGCCTGAAAGATAATTATAATAAAACTGATTTTCCATTTATCTTGCTATAGTATTTGCACTTATTTATGTCAAAAGCAAAGGTACAAATATTTGCTTAAATGGATTGTTATGCAAATATTTTCGCAAGTTTGAGGGGAACACAGGGAAGTATGACTCCGGGTCTCCATGAAATGGTCCTATGCCGTTCTAAGTTAAACCTTTAATCACCAAACTGTGACTCAAAATTCACCTTCTCTTAGAAGCCTTTCCAGTTAGCAAGATCTCAAAAACAGTACAATGTAACCAGAGACAGTAAACAGGGTCTCTATCCAAACTTCTCCAACAGAGTTGGGATAACAGTTTGACCTAGAAAGTAACAAGAATTGGAGTCCAGTGAGATGTATACACACAAGTGCTTCCCAGGACATAAGGTGCATCTCAAAGAGAAACACTTCAATCTAGGAAATACTTCAACAGTGTAGAGAGTGCTAGAACTATCTCAGTTCTTAGGGTTGTGACTCCAGTCTGTGCTCTTGGGGTGATTCATGCATCTCTATTTCCAGAGATGGTTGAAGGTATGCCATGATATAGACACAGATTCTTGCTGGGAAAAGTGTAGAAAAGCTTATCACTTATCATCTATGAGGTCATTGTTATGTTCAACTCATTGACTGGATATAAAAATAATCAGCAATTGTTTGTCTAAGGTGCTGCTTTTCCTCTGAGACCAATAAAAAGCTTCTTGATTCTTACAATCCCCATTGTTCCTTATTTCTTTCCCATTCCTGTGACCACAAAGGTGTAAGAATTTGAAGACAGAGGATGAGAGGCACTCATTGTTGTCCAAGTTCATAACAGGCATTATGAAGATGTGATTATTTTCACTAACCTGTCCTCTCCATTGAATATAAAGAGTAAGAGATAGGGCATGGGACAAAGTTCTAACTTCAAACCTGATAGGTCTAATGAATGCTAACTGCTTTCTATGAGAATATCCAGGCCTACAGTGCAATTTCTTTTCAGGAATTCACATAGATACCCCCTCCTTCAATATGATACTGTACATCAAAACCCAATGGCAGATGAAAATCCCAGTATATTAAGACTCAAGCCTGTCATCTTTCTGTTTCCTGTGTTTTCCTCCTTGTGTCTCCTACATTGATAGAATCCTTCCAGCCACATGTTTAATAAATTCATCTGTCAGGTTTCAGTCCCCTACCGTCCCCTCACATTCTAGTGTTGGTTCTATCTTCTTAAAACTCAGTAATAACTATCACCACTCTGATAACATGGTTCACAGCATCACTCTTTCATGACTAGACCTCTCGGTCCTGCTTCCTGTTTCCCGAGTATAAGTCCAACCTACCCACCTCAAACTTTCCCAACTGCTATAGAAATCGTTCTTTAATGCAAATGTAGTCAAGTCACTAAAATTATTACATTATTGCCAGTTTTCATCCAGAAGAGATTTCAAGAATGTTACATTCCCTGAAGTCCTTTCTTCTTCTGTCCTAGATACTACCCTTTGACCCTTTCTGATATGCTCTGTTCTCTGATCTATGGAAGCATTTACATCCCTCTAATACCAGCTCGTCTTTACCATATCACTTACTACTTCTCTATTGAGTACTGGTAGGACAGAGTACGGTTACATCTCTCCATCTAAGAACCAGTGGCTTTTAATGAGTGAAACAAACCCATTCACAATATTTCGGTCACTGCTCTACTTAGACTGGTGGATGCTAAATATATTTGTACTCCTGTGATTTCTGTATCCTTCATTCTTTCCTTGACTTTTGTTGTCTGGGGTTCTTCTGCTGTCTCCATCCTAGACTGAGACTTCAATATGTTTACATTTGGGCACAAAAGATTTATTGCTTGAAATTCTCCTTAAGTTTTTGATGAATGTACTTAAACATGAGTCATTCTGCACAACTTTAAAGATAATTGGCATCTGTATGATCCAGATAATGAAGGAAGGACCAGGACATTTTAAGTTTCTTCAGCCCCTTTACCCAGTCCTCACAAATTACATATCAGAATCTGCTGAGTTGCTTTTGTTAGGAATTTTAATTTCAAAACTGAACACACTAAAAATTTAAAAAATACGTTTTTAAAATTTACAAGCTTGCATTTGCTTTGTGATCCTACTACTACCTCACACATTTAATATTTTCTTGCTTGTAAGTTTTATGAAAAGAATACATCATGACAAAAGAATAGAAAATTGGAAAATATGTTGGTTTTAGTCTCAAACTCACATTGCACTTTCTTAGGCATGAAAATTTGGAAATTAGGTTTATACATTTGGAACATTGTTCCTCTGTTGCCTTTCTGGCCAAGAAGTCTGATGTCAGTCTGATCCACATTCTTTTAAAAGCAGTTAAACCATTCACTCCACTGTATCTCATTCCAAAAGCGTCTAGAATTTCCTTTAATAATGTCACCATAGAGTGTTCTGTATTTAACTATGTGGTCGTGGATTCTGACTGATATCTAAGGTATCTCTGGTATTATTAGATTCTCCAGTCCTATGCAATGCCCCATCATCTTCTGTTTGAGCGGGCTCAATCTTCCGTTCAGCTCCCATGTTCTCTCTTCTTGTTTCAAGCATCTCATTTTTAATGCCTTGGGCCTATAGCTATTCCCGCTGGAATTAAAGGCTCTGAACTGGAGCTCTAAAAGACATTCTTGTTTAAACAGAAAAGCCATACTAAACTGAACTGTCATTTAGACAGAGTAAGGCTGAAACAAATGTATCCAATATTGCAAATCAAGGTCTTGCTACATAATTCTGCAAAATACCTGAGAAGTTTCTGATCTTGGACTCTCCTCGGATGGAGCAGGGGAAGACAAGGAAGCTGCAGGTCTGGGCTGATTTCCACCTATGTTCTTCTAGGGTGAATTTTCAGAGTCTTCCTCAGTCATGGTTTGGGAAAAAATGTGCCTTAGTTATGTGCATGAAAGCCTGAGAGAAAAAGACGTTTCCAGGATGTAAGTTCTACAGCTGCACATCTTAACTCTTTATGAAGAATGTGATACTCTATGTGGAAACAAGTGAGTTAGGCATCAGTACAACCAAGTGGAATGAAGAGATCATGTTCCCATAGCAATTTGAATGTGCCCATATATCACTTCCCAAGGGCACACACACACACACACACACACACACACACACACACACACACACACAAGCTAGCATGGTTTTACGTTTGGTGTTCTCTAATATTAGACTATTTATATTCTCAACCAAACCATTATTTTACCCTGGGGTTTGCATTTCATACCTAGTCTCGTCCTGAATGCATATAACTGGGGAATGACTTTGAACTTCTTAAAAAAGCAATGAGCTTGAAATACAAAAGCAATGTGTTAGAAGATGTTATTATTAACTCCCTAGAGATCCTTCAAAGTGTCAAAACCACCCTCCCAAGGAGCAAGGAGTCTAATATTGGTACAAATTCCCTGGTTCTTGACATTCAGTCTCAGGGTTTTAATTGACTCCAGACTTGCACATCATGTGTCCCATGATAAACAAGAGTCATCTGCAAGATCTCATTGCCACCCCCCCAAGCCTGTCTGAAACTGTGGGAACTCCAAGGGAAAGGTGGAGATATTTTATTATATCATTATCACCCTATTTTCAGAAACCTCCTGAAAGCCAGTAGTGACAATATTTGCTCGAGTCTATGATCAAGCCCCTCAGCTGTCAAGGATATGTATTCTACAAAGTTTATCCTAAAAATAAGTAAGCACATTCCATGTGCTTTCACAAGCCTCCCTGGTCAAGGCTTTCTTAAGAAGACAGGGAATGAAAACAAAGTCAAAGCAGTCACAGCTTTCTAATACAATAGAAAGGTATCTTAGTTAAGGTTTCTATTGCTATGATAAAACACCATGACCAAAAGCAATTTGGGGGAAAAGAGCGGTTTATTTCATCTTACATCTTGTAGTCTATTATCCATGGAAATCATGGCAGGAACTTAAGGTGGGAACCTGGAGGAAGAAACTGATGTAGAGGCCATGGAGGAGTGCTGTTTACTGGCTTGCCCCTCATGGCTTGCTCAACCTGCTTTCTCGTAACACCCAGGATCACCTGCCTGCCTAGGGGGTGACACCTCCCATAGTGGGTTGAGTCCCTCACATCTATCAACAATCAAGAAAGTGCCCCACACACTTGCCGCCAGGCCAATCAGGTGGAGACATTTTCTAATCTGTGGCTCCCCTTTTCCAAATGACTCTAGTGTGTAGCAAGTTGAAATAAAATTGGCCATCACAAAAGGAAAAGGAACTAATAGTTATCTAGGATGAAATCTAATGCTTATCAGTTGACACAAATATGTATACCAAATATGGACTAAGATGAAAAAAATAGCTTTAAGCAGAAACATTTAAAAAAAGATATACATCTTTGTCTTTGATGTAAACTTTTGAAGAAGGTGCAATTATCTCCTATAGATGGGTAAATTGAAGCACAGAATAACAAAGACTCCTGTCTTCCTCAGTATCCCTAAGCTAGGGAATAATGTATTCTTAGTTACTACTTCTACCGTTCAAAGTCAGAAACTATATCTCTCGGCCTGGAAGAGGACAGGGTGCTTGGCAGTTGGTCAATGAAATTTTATTGAGTGATTGAAGAACTGGCAGGAAGAATATGACAAATACACAAGAAAGTCCAGTGATAGTCTTTAGCTAGAAGGACAAACTGACCACCTACGATGCACTAGATCCTCAGCCAGAAAGATGGGAAGAAGAGTGAAGCTAACATGACTTTTATCCAATGGATCTCTAATAACCCAGAAGATAGTAAACCTCACTGAAGTCTGAGGAAGCCATAAGATTGTTAGAGTGGAGGATATGACACAAAAGAGGGACAGAGGTCACACTGGGTGATATCCAACCTGAAGTAAATGTCAGAGCTTTGGACATGCAGCCTCTTAGGAGGTCACTGTGACCTTTAGTCACATACACCCATCTCAAATATTAAGGTCAGGATTTTGTTACTATTGACACACAAGCCTACACAATACACAGGGGATATTGTATTTCCTCTAGGCAAGGCTTAACAGATTTAGCAAGTAAAAATGCGTAACTTCCAGTTAAATTTGAATTTCAGAAAATAAAGTATTTTAAGAAAGTTTTTTCTGAAATATTTCACATGTAATACTTCTACTAAAATTATGTTATTTGTATCTGAAACTCAAACTTAATTGGGTTTCCTATATTTTGTTTAGCCATGCTTACTAGGAAATCATTCAATAATTTCTAAATGATTTATGCATATTAAAATATCATAAATGTGTAACTCATAAATGTATACAATGATCACATGTTCATAAACTAATGTTTAAATGTTTAACAACTTGCTGATATTAACTACCCATTTAGAAACAGGAATATTGAGATGTCTTTGAGAACAAGAGTCATTTTGGAGAACTAGGCTCTTGGAAACTCAAGCCACC
>CM052707.1:32699628-32734966 GCA_028551405.1 Uromys caudimaculatus
AAATCAATATAAATGTGCCATCTGTTTTTATTTTGAATTTCTTAGGATATGCTCTTTGTTATGTATGAATCTGATCAATGGACTTTACATGAATAACATTTCCCTGTCTTCTATTGATTAAATCTTAAGATTGAACCAAAGTATGCTGAATTATTAAGACTTCATTTGTTAACTCTAGATTAGATACAAATACGACATCCAATTTTATTATACTTTAAAGATTCTTACAGCAACTTTATTAAGAATATATAGAAAATGATCCACTTTGGATCTAATCTGTCAGAGTAGCAGAAGGATTTTAGAACTCTAGGGGCTCCAAATCCTGAGCAGAAATTTTAAGACTGGTTTAAAATATTGCTAATGAATCAGAAGCTGATCAGACAACAAGTAGAATAAAAGATTCTTAAGGGTCCAATGAAGCCCTGAACATGGACACTTCCATTTCTCTGGTCTCATTTGCCTGGCTTTTTGCTACAATATTATGCTCACATATAAAGAACAAGACACACGGGACCCCCTGCTTGAACTAGGCCCCTACCTCTCTGTAGTACATCTGCTTAGCTCTTAATGTATGCTGCTGCCATTGAGAGTCTGTCAGCCATCTGCCCTCCTAGGCTGATATTCCTTAAGGTCAAGCCTGAGTCTTATTTACATCTGTACACCCTATACCCAGGAAGACGCTTAACTCAACTCTGGTGTTCCAAATAGACTTGTTGATTGAATGAAGTAAACAGTTTCATGTCTCATTATCAAATATAAATCTCCCCCAAGAAGCTTTTGAACTGATGGAAACCACACAAGTGTTTGTTACCGTCATCATCATCATAATCAGTCACTTCATTTCAGTTGCTGGGTTTCCTGTATTTAATTTGTTTCTCCAATCTTCATTATCTTGTAAGCAGCGGGAGGCTGGGCTGAAATCCAGGCCTCCTGGCTCTGAGTCTGTTCATCTCTCCTCACAACGTTATTACCATTAGCCTGATGGAGACCCATGGTGGTCAGCACAGCAAGAGTGAGGTGCAGTGCCTTCTGGAGGAGCACATCAAATCTATTGCCCCCAGGAACAAGGAGAAGGAGAATTACTATTGAAGAACAAGGTCTCTGTGCCATCACCATGCGCATCAGTCAATAAGATTTATCTCTTTTTAATTCTCACCAGAACCCGAGGAGTCAGGTATTATTATGCAGATGAGGAGACAATCACAGTGAATTTTCTAGGTAGCAGAATGAATAAAGGGTTGACCAGTCATTAATTCTCAAGCCAACGAGCCCTCCTGCATACACTAAGAACGTTTTCATCTAAGTTCAAAGTTGTTTCGATAGCCCAGTGTTCAAGCAGATGGAAAAAATGACAAGACCTCTTGCAACAAGGCCAACTTTACTGGAGGCTGAGAGACAGGGTAATGCTATTGGGAAAAACGGACAAATCATTGCTTAACACTAAGTAGGCCTTGAAAACAGCAGGGAGCCTGAGTAGACACATTTAATGTATGTATTTCTACTGTTATCCAAAGCATCTGAGCTCTGAGAAGGTTAATATACTTAGTGTGACTCTATTCCTAAACCACGTATCTTATAAGAAAACATGTTGAGAGCTTGGCTGTTTCAGGAAAAATAAATCTCATAGAAGTTGCATGGGCATCTAAATAGTGCATTTAACTGCACAGGTCCCACCCTGTTATCTCAGTCCACATTCCATTGCTAGATTCTGGGAGATGTGTAAAGATTATGTATTTGACTTCCTTTGTCGTTCTGGAAACTGGGGAGGCCGTGCTGAGGCAGAAGAGCCTCATACTGCTTAAAGTCAAGCTGGAAATGAGAAGAAAAGGAAGGAGCAAGACGGTTGAAGAGTGAAGCTCAGCGAGTGTGATGCTTGCTGCACAACCTGAGAAATGGAGCTGGATCACTAGCATTTCTGCACAAATCTTTGGTGCTGTGACAAGTGATTGTAATCCCAGTGCTGGAGAGAGAATGGACAGGTGAATCCCTGGGGCTTACTGGCCAGTCAGCCTAACCTAATTGGCAAGCCCCATCATCCAGTGAGAGAGTCTGTCTCAAAAGATAAGGCACAGTGACATATAGTCTGCTAAAAGGAAACAGACAAATAAAACAAAAAATAAAAACAACAGCAAAAATGACAAGATAGATGGCACTCATGGTTGTCTTCTGACTTACACATACAGAGAGAGAGAGAGAGAGAGAGAGAGAGAGAGAGAATCACAATAGCTCAACTGACAGAAACTAATACAATCCTGAGAGACCAAGAACTCATTCAATCCTCTAAGAATTAACTCAGTCCCAGAAGGGTAGCACCAATGACTAAATCTCTTATCAGACCCCACCATCTCTCAGTATTGTGACATTGAGAATCAAATTTCAAAATGAGTTTTAGAGAACCAAACGATTTTCAAACTGTCACAGAGGAACTCACATTAAATAATTATCTTTTATTAATACAAATTAAAGTGGAACTTGAAATCTAGTATTTTTGTATGCTAAAAATGACAACTATATGTTTTATTTATTTATTTACTACTTGCTATGAAGGTATTACAAGAAAACTGGCTCTCATAGGCCACTGAGCAGAACTAAGACTTCTCTCTATACTGGCTCTCAGAATAGTCTATATGATGATAAGTGTTATTTGTCAACTTGTTAGAATCTAGAATCACTGGAGAGATGAATGAACATGACAATAGGGAATTATTTTGATTATGTTATTGAGGTGGGAAGAACTTCCCACTGTGGGTGGCACCATTCCCTAGCTGAGATCCTGGACAATATTCTCCTCTGGGAGAAGGGGAGCTGAGTAGCAACATGCATTCAACACTCTCTGCTTCTTGATTGTAGATGCAATGTGAGCTGCTTCTTCAAAGCTCCCTTAAGTTGCTTTTGTCAGAGTATTTTAGCATAGCTACAGGAAAAAAAACTGAGACAGGATCTCCATAAATAACTCCAACCATGGCATATAATCCATTTTGGCTTACTAATGCATCCAGCCATGAATGAAAAGTAGGGCTCCTGGGACATAAAGAGGAGGGATGAGATACGGAACAGCAACCAGCAGAGAAAACCCCATTACTGCCATCACTACATGGGTTCCATATGGATATTTGCTTTCCATAGCCTCTGTTTCTGAGGCTTGATCTGACATCTACAGAGGGAATTGGATGCTTAAATTTAGAGAGACTCCAGCCTATGTATACATTTGCTTCTCACTATGTTCTTCAGTGACTACTGCTTTACAGACCCTACTTCTTGCAAGACAAAGCCTCAGAGGTGAAGTTACTGATATAGGAAAACAAAACTACCCTGTAGAAAAAGACTTAGTGTTCAGAGCAATAGACCCATCTTTGTATCATGTATGGTCCAAATCAAGTAACTTCCCCCTTTAAGGCCTTCTTTAGTTCTATGCAAGGATTATCATACAGGATTCATCATAAAGTCAACAAGGTTTCTTCCAACCCTGATTATCTTGTAGTAGGGTCATTCCCAGTCTCTGTGATAGTTAGCCTTAATTGACAACTTGACCTCATTGGGGGTCACCTAGGAGACACACTGCTGAGCATAGCTGAGGCATTGCTTAGCTGAAAAAGGAAGACCCACTGACTCAATCTGAATGTGGACAGCATGATCCTATGGGCTGCAGTTCTAGATTTAATAAAAGAGAGAAAGCAGCTGAGAAGGCATCCTTCTCTCTGATACCTGACAAGAAGTACAATATGATCAGGTATTTTATGTTCCCGCTACAATGCACTTTCATCCATGGTGAAATATATTCCTCTAAATTGAAAACCCAAATAGTCACTCTTTTCCTTACATTATTTTGTCACATATTTTGCAACAGGAATAAGAAAACAGCTAACATATCAGCTTTGGCACCATTTAACAGCTATGCTCCACAGATGTCGAATACATGCTAGGTAATGTTGATTAGAGATGAACAAAATGTGTTCTCATCATTATACGTGAGCTTACAATGCAACAGAAGAGAGATGCACAAACATCCATTTGTGATTTAGGATGGAGAGTGCCCTTACTGAGTTGTAAACAAGGTACCAGAGCATTCCAAGAAAGAAGGGAGTGGGGTTTCTGTCCCAGGGAATCTGAAAGGAGATCAGAGAGCAAAGGACTCTGAACTTGATCTTGAAGAAAGAGCGGGATTTCATGAGTCAGAAGAGTCTAGTGTGATTGAATGAATGCAATTAGAAGCTCTACATGGGAAAGAGAAAGTTCTAGAAAGCTAACTGGTAATTATGCAAAGAGAGTTAGGAGGCCTGCTTCCTTAACAATGAAGACAAAAGTACAGAGCAAATCCAGTTAGTTTTCTGAGCAACCAGGAGACAATTATTTTTTATCCATCAATTCTTAAAATGTCTTTGTTGGGGATATTAGATCCTGTAGATGAAACTGGAGCTACCTAACAAATAGACTTGACAACTGCACGCTTCCAAAGAGGTGATACAAGACCACAGAGAAGTGCTTAACAGCAATGAGAATATATCATTCTGTAAGGTATTTACTTCATTCATAGCATGAATCCCAGCAGAATGGGCAAAGTTTCCCAAGCAGTATCCATCCTGACTCTTCATTTCAGGGTGTTTTATAACATCATCAACCTGAATGAAGCACCTAGAAAGGAGAGCTAGTGGTTTTCAGGTTGAAAATCAGTGTCTATTGCCTATTGTAGGAAGCTGACACCTCATTTTTTAAGGATGACATGCCATTACAGAGATGCATTGAAAGGTTAACATTCAAGCACACTCTTGAACATCTTAAATGGCATACCAGTGGGAGAGGGATTCTCATTAGGTGTAATGGCTCTTCTACCTTGAAATGCAGGGAAAGGACACACGCTCCAAGAAAACAGAATATATGATGGGTAAATAAAAAACATTCCAAGAAACTAGGACAAGCAGGATTTTATTCTGTTTCAAAATGTCAAAGCATTGCACATATGAGATTAAATGAATGGAGTTAAAATGTGAAGCCACTCCCAGGTCTACTGGGCCTCTTTGAGACCCTTTACAATGTGAACAGTGCATCGTGCTGGTAGTCCACATGCAGGAGGACTCTATAATTTTGGGACAGTGACATTTAGTTGCCATCATCTTGAGAGTGTCTAAGAATGCCATCCACTCACCTTGTGTGGGCTCAAGGCTTTCCCTGCAAAACCTCCCCTGAGGAATGGGGCTTTATGCTCTCTTTAAGGGAAGGAGGCAGAGATACCTCAGCATTGTACCCAGTGTTCCATTGTTTCAATGATGATCCTGGGCTATAACAAGTGTCTCCAAAATCAAGCAGAGCATCTCTCTGCTGAAGACCAGAGGCAGTGCTCCCTCTGATTCACTAACGTAAATCTGTGGTGTATTGGAAGCTGAGCCGTGAGCTTGATTTTTTTTTTTTCTGATTGAGTTCAGCTTGTGCTCTTTTAGTATGCTCCAAATAACACCCTCGCCCAAGCCTCGTGACCATTTTAAGTTTGCAGTCAACTTGCTTCAACAACTGTGGTCCCTGGTATTTCTGCTCTCTATTGAAAGGGAGTCACTTGATAACCTTTAAAATCCTCCTTTAAAGAAAAAAGAAATAGCCATTTAGATTTCTGTGGCAGTCCTCATGGTACAGCCTGCCTCTGAGCTGCCTTTCTTGGCCCCCACACTCCTTGGGCTTTGTTAACAGCCTCTCTTTCAGCTGAGGGTGAAGAATGATAATTCAGCTAGTTGCAGGGGCTGCAGGAGGCAATCCTGAAAGGTTTCCAGAAGGCCAGCGGGCATGGAGCACATTTTCAATGCACAAGGGCAGAAGAGTCAGAAGTCATTTCTCTCAAGTGGAGTTTGGGGGGGGGAGGAGGGAGAAAGAGTGAGGGAGGAGGGAGATGAAAGAGAGAGAGAGAGAGAGAGAGAGAAAGAGGAAGAGAGACTGTTATGGTCAGAACAGGAATATATCAATATGAGTTCTTTTAAATAATATAAGCTCTTTTCATATAAATTCAACTTTTAGACAGCATCTCGGTTTACAAATAGATTTACAGACTCTGAAATTTGCCCAATTTCAAAGTTCCATGTTGCATCCAGCATTTCTAGAATAAACATTTTATAGAAAATTATTATTGTAATAAAAAATGTGTCATAAAATAGAAATTGGGACACCACCATCTTTTTTTTTAAAAAAAAAAAAAGAAAAAAACAACATTAAACTATCTAAAGTGTGTTTTTGACTCTGTGGAGGGAAGGCTCCCAGGGATGAGTGTGCTTTAAGGAAGACCTTCTCACCTCTATGCCAGAAACTGAGACTTATCAAGACCACAGCATACCCATGTACATAGCATGCACAAGAAAAATCAGAACCAAATGTCATAGAGTGACCCCATGCATGGGAGACTATCAAAAAGCAGTGATTCTAGCCACTAGCTAGGGTTTTCTTTTGTCCCTTTGAGGCTACTAAATTTGCTTCCCATGGATACCACTAGAGCTAACTTTAGCTTGGCACCTATGTCCCACTTAAGCCTTCTATCCAACCATCAATGATCTCCTTCCCATAGTTAAGACAGGCTCTGCAGTCCAAAAGATTGCACTAAACCATAAGGAAAATAGGATAGAAAAGAAACTCTGTGAACATAAAGTCTGTATATGAGTACACATTTAAGGCAGAGAACACTATCTAAATTGTATGCTTCTTTTCTTTCCTATAATCTCTTTAATTCAAGTACTCATATCTACATCACCCCAGAACCTACTGTCCCAACTCCAAATCCATCAAGTTAAAATCTGAAACATGTCACATACAATTGCAGAATCTCATCTAGCCTTTTAAAAGAAGGAAATTCTGACATAGGCTCTCAACTGGAGGAAACCTGAAAATAATATGTTGAGTAAAACAGGCCATTCATAAAACACAAATATGAAGAGAGGCATGGTACTTCACGTCTATGGTTCCAGCATTGGGGAGGCTCAAGCAGGAAGACTGCTGTGACTTTGAGTTTAGCCTGTTCTATGGAGCAGAACCCTTTCTCAAGAAAAAGGAAAAGAAATAAGGAAGTAAGGAAGGAAGGAAGGAAGGAAGGAAGGAAGGAAGGAAGGAAAGAAAGAAGGAAGAGTGGGAGGGAGGGAGGGAGGGAGGTTGGTTCACGGTTATGTTCACGTGAATTCCCTCATGTAGTAAGATTCATAGATAGAAAGAATAACGATTCTCAGCAATATGCATAATTTCACACACACAATTAAAAATGTCTTTTAATTAAACCAGTGTGAACTAATACAGGAAAACACAAAGTTAACCATATGAATGAGATACCATTTGATATTTATAATATACACATTGTGTACTTGGCTTAAACATACTGATCTCAAATATTTATTTCTTAAGGCAAAAAAAGAAAATTCAAAATTCTTTCTTCTGGCTTTCCAGGAGTCACATAATGTAATTGCTAGCTATATATAACTACTATGCGATAGCATATCAACCACTTCTTAGCCACTTATTAACCAAGTATTCATCACTCAATGTCTTCCTTCAGCTATCTGTCAGTGTTAACCACCAAATAACTAAAAATGTATAATAAAAATAATCAGGTTGATGTGTATGTCTTATCATGTGAATGTTTTTAAAACAGAAAGTCTGAGTGGCTTTCAAAAACAGCTTTGCCTTTGTGCTCAGTGCCATTACCTTCCCTGACCTTGACAGTTTAGGTCCCACCCCAGAAGCTAATGAGCTACACAGTACTTTCTCTATCTTGTTGGAGGAAAATGGGATTTAAAAACTAACTTTCAAGTTTAAATAGAAACTCACTCATCCCAATAGTGTTGGCTTTATTCAAATTAAGAATCGGGGATGCCTGTCAAGGTGAGCAAAAGGCAGGGAGCTGGGCACTCTGGCATGAATAGCTCTCAAGAAGACACATCGCCAGATGAATTACTGAAAAGTGGCAAGATCTCAGTTCCTTGGTGTTAATTAATTATCTTATCCATTTGTTCTCCTAGTCATTCAATCAATAGCATTTTCCCAACACGCCTTCTGAAACCCTTACACAATAAGATATGTACTTCTTGCTTTCTTTCATCTAATAGAAGAAAAAATTGTACTCACAGCTAGCTAATCAACAGTAGAGTTGGCTGCCTTTTATTAAGCACCCACAATAGGTTAGAAAGTAGACAAATCAAGCTAAACAACCATGAGTTTCTAATTTAATTCTGCTTCCTGTCTAAGTGAGACCAAAAAGCTATTATTTTTCATCTTTACAACAACTCATTTGATTCCCGTATTAATCTATCTTTCTAAATCATCCACTCTGGACAGGCATAATGCTGGTTCACAAACATCAACACTCACAAACACATAGCCATGCAAACCTGCACGTGGCACTAAAGAAAGGAGATTTGGGTGTCATAGATGTGAAGGTGACCCAAGGGGGAGACTGAAGTAAAAGGAGGAACAAGGAAAAGTGACCTTGGCAAAGGCCAACACCAAAAGAAAGGTAGATACTTGGGAAGACGAGAAGAGAGATGAGCTACCAAACGTAAGGAGAGAAGAATTCGGACCTCAAAGTAATGGATAATTCCATCCAGTGTTGTCAAGTAAGATGAGAAAGGATGCATCCATAGGACGGATGCAGTATTTTTAGAAAATCGTTTTTCTAGAATTGGAGTTGTAAAACTGACCCAGAAATAGAATGGGATACAATGGAACAGATACGTGGTCCGTTCTTCTGAGACAAGTGTTCAGGATATGAACTAGGCATAGAAGAGCACCCCTAAAAGGAGCCAAGATTTAAACATTGTGGTGCTGCCTGTTGAGCTTGGGCTAGAACTGAGCACTTTTGTAAACCGAGGCGAGAATATTTATACAGAGGAGTACAGTGGGGATCCAAGCCTAAAGAAGAATGACTGGGGAAAGGATGGTCCTCAGGAGGTGACAAATGGAAGGAGGGGGGAGGGGAAAGGGAGATTGATATACATAAAAACAGAGGAACTGTTCCATCCCCTTTGGAGCCCTGATCCAGATGCCAGCTCAGCTGATACCCATTCTCTACCTCATCATGGGAGGGCCCCATACAGAGTGAGTATGGAGAAACTACAGAGAAACTCTTGGTAGAGTATGTACAGGAAAAAGACTGCTTGGCACGGCTCAGAGAGAGCTTCCACCAGGATCCTCCCTAGAGGCCAGAGTGCACCCAGCTAGCCCTGAGCAGCTGGTGCTCTGAACCTTGTGGTGTCTGTTGCTCTAGGTTTTCTTCTTCCCATTTAGCTTCAGATCCCAAAAGTTCTGGTGTGTTTTATTTCCTGAAGACAGCGGATCATTCTGTAAGGCAGCTAGGAAAATTCAGAGCTCTTCATGACCAGGCAAGCCAACCTTTCTTCTCAGTAGTTTATGCAAAGCTCATCTTCCTCATTCCCCCTTGCCTGAAGGAGCTTTAATAAAGCACAAACCATGCAAAGCACAGACATGTAGCAACCCTCCCTCCCCCACTGTCAATGAAGAGGTCAGCAGCCACCTGGTGGGCAGGAGGCCAGAAAGAAATCAAACTCTCAGCTGGTGGATAGCATGCTCTGTCTGCCTGTCTTGTCACCTCTGCTATCTACAGCTGGAGCTGATGGCACCAACTGAGCAGCTCGGCAGTATTCCTAGAGGCAGATCTGACCTCTCCCAGAGGACCTGATGTCCATTCTTGTCCACTGTCAGCCTAAGACTTTAACATCTTGGACTCTCACCCCCTACCTTCTCCCGTGACCTCAGTCTCTGCCTCATTTGCAAAGCAACCCCACTGTGGGACCAGACTGAGTCCCTGGCTATACGACCAACTCAGGAAGCAAACATTGCTTCCTTTCACCTTCCTGGTCCCTATGTCGCAAGACTATCCTCCCCTGTTCTCCAGCCTCCTCCATGAGTCCGTGGCTGCTACATCAATTTTGAATACAAATCACAGACAGAAGCCTACTTCTGAATTCTTCTTGCCACCTACCATGACACCATTCTATGCCAAAAAGGACCTCCCAGCACTCACAGCTCAGAAGTAGCTCAGATCTGAGTTTGAATCAAAACTTTGACAGTTAAATGAAAATCACTTAATCCCCCAGAGACTCCCTTATTTGCCAAGGAAGCCTCCCCAGCAGGGTTTGTGGGATAATAAGTTGAAATGATACATAGGATACATCTGGCCTTCGGAGGCTTTGAATAGATGAGTCCCCCACCTGTCCTGAATCCTGAAGAAGGAAACAGGCCACCATGGGACTTTGATCTAGGCTCCATGGGATTTCCCAGAGGAAAGGCATCAGAACTTTCCCCAGCAGTAACTGAGCATGGCAGCAACACAAGGCTGCCCACCTCCTCAAAGGGCTTGAGAATCTGTTCTGATGTAATCAACAACTGCTTGTGACTGTTCCCTGCATCTTGACACAAATTTGCTTCTGAGGAGGTTGCATATGTTCCTGCAAATTAAATTGGAGTCCTGGGAGCTGGTCAGGATATAGGCTCAGAAACCACCCTCCCATTCAACAAGGGCCTGCCTACAACCATGTGCCCCCAGTGCCACAGGTCAGAAGCTAACTATATATTATTACTGAAGGACTTGAAGAGACAGAGACAGAGGACAGTGCAGCTCCTATCCTCTGAGCCACACTGAGGAGAACTTAAAAGAACAAAGGGAAAGGAGGAAGGACTCCTCCTGCTGAACCGGATTCCTAGATCCTTAGACTGGGACTCTGGCGAAGGAACTTTACATCTTTGACCCTCTACTTCCTCATCTGCCAAGTGGGCATTTTAACATTGCTAGAGAGAACAATGTGGCCATATGAATGGCATGGTTCCACTATTCTATATCCAAGAGAACTATTGTAATTAGATAGAATTGAGTGAGCAGTTCATGAGCTCTGGGGGCATCAAGACAAGAAGAGAAGCACGTGACATTATGAAGCATGCTGTGGGATCAACTACTGCTGGTACTCTTGTAATATAATAGTCTGCCAAAATGCTCTGGACACATATGCATTGCTACCATTCTAAGGGACAAAGCTGGATGTCGTGGAGAATTTAACTGACACACTGAAATCAATAGAAGTCTATGATCCCATGTGCCTGCCTTCTGAATACCTGGCTCTGCCAGGGCCAGGGCAGAAGAACTAGGAGTTCACAGATGCCCCAAGCTTCTGCATAAACAATGCTTAGAAGAGATAATGGACAATAAGAAAAATGGATGTCACAATCTACTTTCCCATACCCACCTGCTTGGAACAGATTCGAGAATGAAATGTAGTCTAGAAATAAAGTGGATATATCTAAGATTATCACAGAACACAAATCAAAAGATTCTGTATGTTCCTACTTGCAACTTCAGAGTTCAGCAGGTTTTGGCCCTTTCTGCATTTTTGTTTGCTGTATCTGTGATGCTCTTGCATCTCCTTGGTCTGGCCAGCTTCTACATGTGCCTCAGGTCCTCTATACCATGCACTTTTGGGAAGACTCTTCCTAGACATGTCCTAGGCTCCTGCAGTGTCCTGAATTCCTTCTGTATTGCCATTCCTTCAGTTCATTGAATTGGGTAACCTTGCATCTCCTACATGTCCCAAGAAGGCAAGGACTGTGTTCTTCATCTACATTGCAAGCAGTATCACATCAAACCCCACAAAGCAGTAGCATCATCATCTAATCACACCATCATTAAATGGGAGGGTGTGGTGTGCTCATGGGTAAAAAGTAGGTGATGGATGTGGGCAACCACACACCTCTGAAATGGTTCTAGGCTATTCTTACGAGTGGCTCTGGGTGGGCCCAGTGTTTATTCATCCATCCAGCATGTGTTTTGTCTGCCAAGCTCTACTATACTCCCCAAAGCCATAGAGCATAACAGAAACCTGACAGTATTGGGGATATAGATGTGTGAATGTAGTAGAGTATGGAAGGCGCTGTCCTGGAGAGGCAAGGTATACAGAGAGTCAATAAGGTAAGACCTTCCAGGCATCAACAAATCAAGATATACACATGACACTAGGGCAGTGGATAAAGTTAACTATAATCCCAATCTCAGATCATGTTTGGGTATTTTATAAAATCTTCAAGAAATTCTGTATGTTCAGTGAAGATCCAGGACCCAGGGCTCCAGGCTTCAGCCTCTGCCCTATTTTTCTGTTGGTGGGGAGTCTGCTGAGCAGTACTGAAGCTGCTGCCTGATATTTAAATCCTGAGTTCCAATGAGTGTCAATATCATTAACAGATGCTGAGCTCTGCTGGGCTGTAACCCTCAGCCTTCTGAAATGTCTGAAACATGACAAATAGAGACCTTGATTAGGGAGGGCATTGTTTTAGGGTACCCTTCCTAAACTGAGAATGTTTTCATCAAACCGTATCTCCCCCCAAATGGTCCTTCCTTCTTACTCAGATGGGATTAGAAAAATGACCCAGCTCTGGGCTAAAAATATGAATGCTTTATGTTCCTCCACAGGGGGAAAATAAGACAAGAGAATCTATGAAAGTAACAAGGAATTTCACCCTTCAGTGGACTTCAGAATGGATATTTTAGACTCATCCATCCATAAACATTGGGTAATGTCATACTCTTGTACTGCAGAATGAATTCCACAGAACAAGCCACAAATCTACATTAGGATCAGAGAGGGGGCCTTGCTATGCGCTTTTAAAAATCTAAATGATGGCTAGCCTTCTCTGTGCCCAGGTAAACATATTCCCAGGCATCAGCCAACTGACCTAACCCCACAGGATCTGAATAGCATGCTCCCACAGATGCGGGAATTCTGATGAGAAACAAAGCCAGCCTGTACTGCACCGGTGCCTTGAAGTATCCAGGGCTCTGAGCTGAAATTTCAATCATGTCAGACCCTGTTTGCGACCTGCCTTGGATTCTACTGACCGCAGCTTTTAAGGTCCTGGACAATTTGGTCCTAACTTCTGCCCACACGTGATCTCCTACCATTTCTCTTCCATTCTTCCTTAAACTCCCAGCTTAAAAGAGCAAGGCTGTCTGTTTTCATCCTTCATCCTCCATAACTCTCAGGATTCTGAATTTTCTGTCCTTTCAACCCCATTCATTCATTCCCCAGACCTTCAGCCCTCGGCGTAAGCAGCATACCCTGCAGGAAACTCTCCTGATCCCTGGTATGGATTAACTGCCTCTTCTGCACTGACATGTTGATTCAAGGCAGCAAATGCCAAGCCTTTCCAAATGCTCCATGTCACCTCTCTCCAGGCCCACTGTGTCCCAGCACCTCTGCCCCTCCTCACAGAAAAATCAAGCTTACTCACATAGATTCATATCCAGGCCCTTTGCCAAATGGCTAGGTCCTTCTTGTCTGAGCCTGCCAAGATGCTCTTATGCCTGAGCCACTGTCCAGGCAGCTGTACCAGCCACTCTGTCACCTTTGTCGTACTGAATTAAAAAATAAAAGCTTCCTCCACTCTCTCTTCTGAGGATCAACTCAAAAGGAATGGCACATCCCAGACCAGATTGCTTTCCCCAGCCTGCCCTCTGGCCCCTCTTACCTCTAACAAAGTTGATTCACAAGTGTATGCCCAAGGAGATGGATAAGCCTGTATCTCCGCTCAATATTTTTTAAGCAGAATGTCCTCTTGTATTCTTAATGGGCCAAAACAGCCATTCACAGCCATGACATTAGTATGGCTCCAAACATGCAGAATTGTCCCCTGATTTTGGAGGGGGCAATGAGAAAAATTAAGTAAAAGGGCTTCCTCCCCCCTTTAGGCCCTAGGAACCCAAGCCCCACCACCTCTTCTTTCACCCCCATCTTCTTCTTGGCGTCTCATGTCTATGATCATCAAACATCAAGGCAAACACAGATGATTATGCCTGCATGTAACCAAAGCCTGCCATCATCCCAGGGAAGAAGCCAGGTGTGGAGACTGCACAGAGAGGAGCCCAGCATGCCTTTGAAGCCCCTCCTAACTGTTTTACAGTCCTCATTGTTTTAAACCTCCACAACAACTTCAGAAGCCAATCCATTTTCCCTGTTTTATAAAATGAAAGGGCCCAGATAAAGAATACCAACCATTCAAACTGGTTTGGGGGCTTTGAGCTCCAGCAGACTGGTCTAAGAGCCAGTGCTCAGAGCTTCCATGTTTGCCCCATGTCTCTGCATGAATTTCTTGCAGCACACATTTGGATTCTGTTGGAGCTTGGAGGGGCTGCAGAGCCCAGGCACGTCTAGATCAACTTGTCAACGGCAGGCTCTCACAACAGATCTTTTTCATCCCTCCTCCCCTGACTTGCCAGGCTGACAGAGTGGTATATTGGATTTCCACAGTCATCTTTCATTAGAAAAGTATGTGGTTTTGATCACCCTCTGCCTTCCCAAAATTGCAAAGGCAGAAGATCAAGTTGCCAACTGGAATTCCATTCATCAAGGAGATAAACATCACCTATCTACTCCCCTATTGCCATCGTCAAAGAACGTATCTGTTGGTGGGCAGCTGGTAGTAGGACAAGAAACATTGAGGCTGGACTGGGGAGGCCTGGGTTTCAATCTTGACTTATATGACCCTGCCACATGACCTTAGGCAAACCACTTTCCCAAATATGCTTTGTTCCCCTATCTGTAAAGTGGGCATCACCAAGTTGCTAAGTGACTGAATAAGTGAATTGATGAATTAGTGAATCATGTAACATACCAATTGTGGTCTTGTTCAAAACTATGTCCCTACGGGATTTTTTGAAGCATTATTGATGAGGCAGAACTAGCATATGCATATGTGTAGCATCATGTCCTGATAACTAATGGGTAGCTCAAATCATCTACACTTTCAGCAGGACCAATAGCGCAGTGTGACCTGTTCAGGTGTGGAAACTTCCTGTTTTTCTTCCCATTTAAACCCAGTTTTATCCATCCACACACAGATGTTCATATGCTACAGGGGCTTTTGAGTGCCATGGACAGTAGATTAGGATATAACTGACCTCTCAAGGTCTCTTCAGGCTCCAGATTCGCTGATTCAATAATAGTCCCCGTGAATAATAGATCTGCTTCCTGACACTGAGAATGATAAAGGGACCTGGCACAGAGTCCTATTAAGATAAATCACATTTAAGTTTAGGAAATTATATGTTTGAATCCTGTAATTTAATGTCACTGTGATGCCTGAAAGGAAGGAAAGGGAACTCAATTATAGGCTAATTAGACCAAGCAACTCATAAGGCCTTGGTTGCTTTCCTGGCTCTGAGAAAATGGAGTTAATTCCAACCATACTTAACTCTAAACCTTCTCAGCTCACCCTTATTTGGCTCACCTGTAAAATGGGACAGTCTTTGAGCAAAACAGAAAATCAAAAGACTTTCAGTGCAACAGAGAAAGAAAGAGTCCTAAGAAATACTCCAGAGTCCCAGTTCCATGTTACCAACACCACATGCTGTCTCTGACTTGACCCCAGTGGATCTTGCTGTGCGATGCTCAGCAGTCAAGTTTCAGAGGATGTATGAGCTGGATAAACATGATGGAAAGACAGGGGTCTAGGAGACATGTAGCCCACGACTCAGTAGCAAAGAGATGCCAAGCAAAACACACTTTGGGTGTCTGGGAACGAATAATCATCATAGAAAGGCCTTCTTTGTGATGTTGCCCAGCTGAGGAGGATGATATAGCCTGTCCCCTGTGATAAACCCAACAGATCTCTTCACATAGGCTGAGTGAGGCTTTCAGCTTCAATAACTTCAGAGACATGGACACTATAAGAATACAAAGAAGACATCATTTGAAAGTTGATTTAAAAATTTAAAACTTTTGTGAATTGCAAAAAATAAGTCTTCAACTTTTCATTTTTACTTGGCCCCCTAGGGTAGTCCCAATAGCAAATATTGACTGAAACAAAAATTAAAATTAAAAATGTATGAAATTAACAAAAACCTGCAGATGGTTAAAAATGGAAACAGTTCTGTTTTCACATGCTCTGATTTATAAGTAGATAGCATTGAGGCTTTTGAAGTTTATAAAGCTCAAAAGGGCACTGAAGCTTCTGGAACATATTGTATTTGAACACACCCTTTTCCATCTTCACAGTGAGGTTCCCACAAAGGCATGAACCACTGCCGGCCCCATTTTACCCACAGAAATCCAGAGGCTCACGGAGGCGCTGAGACCTGCAAGGAATAATTTTGGAGTTGAGGCCACTACCTCCTGGGACCAAAATGAGATGTAAACCATAAAAAGCTTTAGGGAAGACACCTTCAGTTCAGGACATGACATCTCTCAGCAGGCCTACCAGGCAAGGTGCCTTTCATGAAAGCAAGGAATCCTCTCCATAGACCACAGTGTGGACAGACTGCAAACCAAAGGAAAACAAAAACTGGGCCTGAAAGAAGATTCCTTCACAGCCCAGCATTCTGGGGGGTAATCAGAGACAGCATAATAAGCCTGGGATGTGATGGAACTGAGAGTGTTTATCTCTGCCCAGAAGGGCCTCTAGTGATGTTTACAGAGCCTGCACAGAGTGTTTTGATTGGGAGTATGCCGACCAGATAGGGAAGGGTTAAGGCAGAGTACAAAGGAAGACCTGAGGGGTGCAGAGGATGGAAGTGGAGGAGAAATGTGGGACTTGGTGAGAGGCAAGCTCCATGTGGCTGCTCAAATATTAATCAACAATATATTTTAATGACATAAAACACCAGTGAGCTTCTGAAGGAACATGAAGGGCTTTGGGTACCTTGAATAATGGCATTGTCACTCTGAGTTTTTATGGTCTCATCTTTGGCAAGGGCCTCTACAAAATCCTAAGCAAATAGTGAGGGTGCTGTGCTTAAACTCTGAAACGTGAGCCAGGAGCAGTAGCACAGCTCTCTTCTGAAGGCAAAGTACCTGCCACTCTCAAAGTCACCCTCGCCAACATAGCATGCCTGCAAATGCCAAAGCTGCATGTGGTTTGCTAGGGAGGGTCCGGCCATGTGCCACACTCCCACACTCTTTAAGGTTCAGGGAACATTGCAGAAGAGGGGACAAGAAGATTTTAAGAGCTAGGGGATCAGAGGGAGTTTGCTGTAGGATTGTGTTTGCTAGTAATGTCAGAATCTACACCTATAAAATGTGACCAGTATGTCTGCCTAAATGTGAGCTGAACAAGGAAGACATCAAAGAGTATGCCAAACTGGACATGGGAAAGACCATGATGCCTCAAACCTACTCAGAGAACTACAGGCAAGTGAGTAAAGCTCTGAGAGGGAGAGGTGGTCCTCCCCAGGCAAGAGAACACTAACTGGTTGTCCAGTTCCAAATGGTCATCCCTGAAAACATGCATACAAGTATCAAAAGGTTATACTTAGGAATATATATGTTTATACAAATATATACATATATATACATGCAATAACAATTGATGAAAGAAGAGATTATGAATTTGAAGGAGAGTGGTGAAGGGTATTTGGGAAGGTTTCATGGGAATGAAAGAAAAGGGAAATATGTTATAATTAAATTACAATCTCAAAATAAAATACCAATAACGTGGAAAGGCTAGTCACTAAGTAACTTAGGCATAAAATATAACCATTGAGATTCAGTTTTGGAAGCTGGGATGTGACTGGATTTAAGTTAGTGATGAAAATTAAAGAGATACATCAAGTGATAAGATCCAAAACACCTGCCCATATGGTGATTAGGTGCAAACTCATCCAAGAGATATATTCCTAATTTTAGATATTCCTCATCATGGCTGCACATCGAAGCTCAGGGGAAAACTACAAAACCAGACATGCCTGTAATTCCAGTACTTAGCGCCGAGGGTGGATTATCACAAATTTGAAGCCTGCCTGGATTACATAGAAGACTGTCTCAAAAGAAGGAGCAAGAGGAGGAGAAAGGGGTTGAAGAGGACAAAGGAGGAGTAAGGGATGGAAAAGAGGAGGAGGAGAAGGCAGAGATCATATTTATACAATTTTTCTTTCTTCTTTGCCTACATGTGTATCTGTGTACCACATGCACTCCTGGTGCCCATGCAGGCCAGAAAGTAGTTCTAGATCCCCTGGAGGTGGACTTAGAAGTGGTTAAGCTGTTATGTGTACACTGGGAACCAAACCCAGGGCTTCTGCAAGAACAGTCCCCTCCCTGATCCAGTATTTAGGCAAGTCTTCACATATTGAGTAAGTCTGGAGTTCTTATCTCTTTGGGATAAACTATAAAACCTCCAGCTCTGGGCTACTTCTCCCAAAAGGACCAGGAAGCTCTGGGTTTAGGGAAGACTTGGCTTATTCTTTACATGATCTGGGGACTTCTCCTGTTATTTTACACCAATGGAAAAGAATGAAATTGCAGTCTAATGAGGCCTTTGGGAGGCTATCCGTGGGGAGATGGAAAGAAACAAAATTTAGAGACAGCCTGTGAGAGTTGCTGGCTCCTGAAGGAAGCAAGAGCATCGCTGCAGGCTGTGAGAGGAAAAGAGGGATGCCAGCCACTGCACACCTGGCATGTTCAGAACACCCTTAAGATTTAACCTTCAGTTAACCTCTAACCCCTTTGTCTTCTGAGAAGAAAGAGATTTAGAAGTACAAGTTCACTCAGGGTCAGTTGGTCCTCAGTTGTCATAGTAACATAGGGATCTCAGACTTCAGAAGCCCAATCTAAGCCCTGTAGAACTAACTACCTTATAGGACTATGATGAGGTCAGAAGAATAAGAAGATACCAGCACAGGACACCTGAAGGCCATATACATGTACCTATAGAGTAGCACAAAGTGAGTGGGAGTCACGCGTAGGAAGGGTATGCCTGGCTAGGGCAAGTGGTTCAAAGAAGCCCTGTGAAGTTTTGTGGCAAAGGGCTACCACCTTGGACTGCAAGAATAATGGGAAGTGAAGGGTCTTAGGTCTGAGTCTGAATCATGTCTCCCCCTTTTCCTGGCATTCAAGCAGAATATGGGACTATTAGGAATAACATCTGCCTAATTCACAAGATTTTAAAAGTTGGGATGAAAAAAAATGCATTCAGTGTGACCAATGTTTCATAAATGTCACTTGGTTTATTCCTTTTATAGGGCTATTCTTCACATGACCCCGTGTTCTTGTCTTCTCAAAGTGCCTGGACAGTTTGTGCATTAATCAGAGACTGAAAGAGCCATAAAGCAGCTGGTAAGAGTACACACAAATGTTGTGTGGTAGAAATCAGGTATCCCACCTTGTAAACAAGCAAACTGAAGCCACAGAGCTGAGAGAGAGGGTCCCCAGTCCAAGTTCATTAACCTATCCTTGATGCTTCTTCATGGGATTTGTCATTTGTATCTCAGGAAATTAAGGGCCAGGCCGTGGACAAGGAAGCCCTTGGGCCTCTCAGATTCTGAGCTTGAAGACCGCATTTCTGGAAGCTTGAAATAAATCAGATTGATCCCAAACTCCCTTTGTTTAGAAAAATGAAATGCTTTATCCACTTTCCCAACAGGAAATCAGATTTCCGTCCTTGTTACCACTTTATCATTTCCTCTCTGCTGTTATCGAGATCACAGCTTCAGATGGTTAAATGTTTGTCACATTAATATTACTGTCCCCATTTTTCACATACAGGAAGCTGACTGATGTTCACTGAAAACATGGTATGAAAATAGGGCTGTTTTGTGCAGCTGCATATACAGGGCTTTGTGTCCAGAAGTCCCAAGGTGTCTCTGATGGCTCTGGGTGTGGTCTCCGGAGTTTTGGAGATGATGAGAGGGTAGAGGATGGTCCTTAAAGATGTGGGAGGAGTAGACACACAAGCACTTGCATGTATATATTTCCCAAACACGCCATCTGTCTGGTTACCACCCTTCTCGTTTTTTGATGACGTCAACATCTCCCTCCTGAATGCTTTGATCATTTCCTCAGTACTGGTAGCCATGGCTCCAGTCCTATCTTTTCAAAGCTCCTCCCATATCTTCCAGACAGCTTCTATCCTGATTTTTTTTTTAAGCTGCCAATTAGTCATAGATCATCCCTGCTCAGAGTCCTTCAATGGCTCCTTCAGATAAATCCTAGACTCAATCTGAAGGCTTAAAGAACTGTTCTTGATGTCTGCCCATCTATGTCTGCAGCCTTATCTATTAACTCAGCTGGCCAGCTAAGCTTTAACCTCCTCTGAGGATTCAAGGCCAGTGCTCAGCTCTGCCATGCTCCCTCTAACCACTGCTGTAGGCCTTCCTTCCAACCTCTGAGATGGCACATTAACTTTAGTTACAAATTCTTTGGTACTTCATCTACAAGCCTCTGTGTCTTCTCTTGTCCAGCCTGGCAAGTGTGGCCTTTGTGACTAGTGAGTCCAGGGGTCATAAGGTCTTTCTCATTAAGAGCTTGGTAGATGCTCCTTTCTCTCCTCTCTTCCCTGGAGGTTGAACTCTGCAATCATGAGTCACGTAAGCATCTTGACTGCCCTAACAGAGAAAAAAGAAGGAATGTATGGAGAATCTTTGACATCATATAGAAGAAATAACTCTCTTTACTTTCTCAACCAAGACACGAGACACATGCTAGAAACTTTTCTGGACCAACCAGACCAGATTGGTTTGCACCTCACCTCACTTGATACCACACAGAACAGAAGAGTCATCCAACTGAGCCCCAGACAACCTCCTAACCCAAGAACTATGGAATCAGACAAAATAATTGTTTCAATCCACTTAATTTGAGAGCAGGTAACTATACATTAAAAGCCTAAATATTTCCTCTCCCTCCAGTTCATGCTTCCACTGTGTTCCTCTAGAAACTACCCCTATCCCATCAGAATGATCTCAGATACTACATTCTCTTGCTTGCAACACTGTGAGATCCACATGGGCTGATTCCCCTGTGAGCCTACCCCCAGCCTTCTCATCATGGAAGTGAATGAAAGACATGGACGGAATCACCTGGAACAAGAAAAAGATTCATAATTTACGGTAAAAGGTTAGTTATGACCTGCTGTGGTTTGAATATGATAAGTCCTCCCAAATATTCACCCCCTCTATTACTATTTTGGGATGCTCTGGAAAATTTACCTGGTAGAGGGAAGCAGGCCTTGGTGAAACATCCTTGGGGTGGTGCCTTTACTGCCTTTGCTTCGTAGCTGCTATGAGGAGAGCAGCTGTAGCCCACCATATCCTCCCCACCACAAAGTTCTCCCTTACCACAGCCCAGAAACAGTGGTGCTGATCAGCATGGACTAACACCTCTGAGGCAAAGCTGTGGTCTAAAAGCAATTCTCCCTTCTTTAAACTGTATCTGTCAGGCATTTGTCAAAGCAGCGAAGAACCTGACCAGGACATAAGCCAAGAATAAGACCCAAGTTCTCAAAGTCTCATCACATGAGGCAGGGTTGAGCAACTACTGAGACTGCGAAGGAAGATGTCTACATTACATTTCACTTTGAGGTTAAGTGTAGTGGCATTTTCAAAAACCATGAGTGACTATGAAATCATTAAACACTCTTTCACACCTCAGTATACATAAACATCACCAACAACGGGATAAGAGTATTACTAACTACCTCTCTTGGTACTTGTATCTACCTAAACATCAGGACTAGATAATATAATCATGTGCATTCCTTTATTCATTTACTCAAGCATTTATGAAGTGTCTCCTATGCACCAGATGCTCCTCCAGTTGCTAGAGATATAATGTAAAACCCACAAGGTTTAGGGCCATATTAGGCAGATGGGAACCAATCAGAATCAACGCTGTGTTAATCAAGGAAGACTGTCCCCTGCAGGGGACTTGAGCTACAAGGAAGGAAATACCTGCATCAATCCTTTGCCCCGGGTCTCCAAGGATGACACTGCTCATAGCTGATAATAATTAAATTAGAAGAAGCAGAAGACTGGGGACAAAAATGAAAGCAGTAACCACAGTGTGCTATGGGAGCGAGCCCTGGTAAGAGGCAGACAGAGGCAAAGTCCTCCTGGGTGGAGGGCCAGTAGTGTCAAGGAAGGCGAAACTGTTAAGGAGAAGGGGAGATAGTTTTAAGCTGGTGGCACGACCTAGAGTCAGAGGCTTAATTAAGAAAGCAGACATTTTAGGTTCACACAAATAAGCAAGCAGAATCCCCTCGGCCCCTCCTGATCACTGCCGAGTAATTGCTTTAAAGCTGTGGTTTTCTCTGCTTGAATGATCCTTAAATACATGTTGATAAAAGGAATGAAGACACGGGGCGGGGGGGGGGGGAGAGTGGGGATCAGGCTGTGCCTTCACAACCTCACTACTAGCTGTCTGTGGCTCCATGTGACCTGCTCAGTTTCTCTTGGCCTTCTCACCAACCCAGAGTGCCTGAGGATGAGGCTGGGGCTCAGGGTGGGTGTCCAATCTGTCGGAGCTTAAATCTCCTCTGGTCTCAGGATCATAAGGTCCAGTTCTAAACTGTCATTTAGAACCAGATCCATTGCAGGTCACATGTCAATGCTACCATTTATTCATTACCCATGGGATTGGACTTGAGTGTAGGAAGAAGAAAAAACCAAAACAAACTTGAACTCTTTTTCCATGCATTAAAAGTGAAATGTTGTGGCTGGAGATGTAGCTCAATGCTAGGTAACTTACATAGCATTCTCAAGGCCTGGGATTTGATCCCTAGCACTACAAAATAAAATGAAAAGATTTTAGTAATACCCCTAATTCTATGAGAGTTAAGGTAAAAAAGAGTCAATCATTAGGCTCATTGTGTTTCTTGGTAGACTCTACTGATGCCTACTACAGGCAAATGGCTCATTATGAACACAGTTCTACAAGTTGTTAGTACACTGAGAGTCATCAAATGAGAGTACAGCCTGGTCCTCCTCCTTGGAGTCCTCACTTTCCCTAATCTTTTCCTAAAGTCCTTTGTATTCAGAGCGAATTCTTCTACTATTGTCACACCCAGCAGGTGTAACATACTTACCAGTCTTTCCACCATCTCACTATTCCCTGGGGCTGGATCCTGTGAGAAAAGACAGCAAGCCTATTTCTTTTCTTTTTTTTTTTTTTTTTTTTTTGAAAAGACTTTGCTTCTCTCTGAAACTTCAGAAGCCAATATCCATCATCTTCTCTACTCTTTTCTTTTTATTTTATTTTATTTTTATTTTTATATACTTTATTTACATTTCCAATGTTTCCCCCTTTCTAGGTCTCCTCTTTGGAAACCCCCTATCCCCTCCCCCTCCCCACCTCTATGAGGGTATTCCACCTCCCACCCACCCGCCCACCCACTAACTTATTCCCACCTTGACCTTCCCCTTTACTGGGGCCTCTAACACCCTCAGGCCCAAGGGCCTCTCCTCCCCCTGTTGGCCAACAAGGCCTTCCTCTGCCACATATGTGGTCCGAAACCATGGGTCCCTCGATGTGTATCCTTTAGTTGGTGGTCCAGCTTCCAGGAGGCCTGGGGGGGGGGGGGGTGCGTCAGGCCAGTTGACACTGTTGCTCCCTCCATGGGGCTGCAAACTCCCTCAGGTCCTTCAGTCCTTCTCCCACTCCTCCATCTGGGACCTCACTCTCAGTCCAGTGGTTACTGTAAAGTGAAACTTGGGTATTCTGAACTTTTGGGTTTTTCTTAAACTGCTAGATCTTGTAATATGCTGCCTGGCACACTGGAGAAACTTCATGACTATTTTTTTAAATCCGTTTTTGAGTCATTTTAGCCATGCCCCTACACAACCACTGGCTAGATGTATGATCTTGCATGCATCTTTCTGGTTTTATCGGTAAATTGGACTCACAAGTATGTACCATATTTAAACATCACAGGATACTAGGTAGCTAGGACCCTGTTGCCTACTATACCAACCACCAAGAGAGACAAGATACTTCAAAAAAATCCATGTCTATCTAACATACAATGTGAAAACTGTGATTAATAATAAATGTCAAATCCAAAACTTTTACCAAAAAGGCATATTTTAGGTGCTCTTGCATAATAGAGTGTGAATTATCAATTAAGCAGTTGTGTAAGATGATAACTGGGTTAACTTGCCTGACTATAATGAAATCATCTCACCTTCTATATGTATGTCAAAACATCAGATTGTGTGCTTTAAATATAAATAATAATTGGTATTCTGAAAATGTTAAAACAAACAAACAAACAAACAAATAAACAGGTCCAATATTTTCAATCTCTTGGAACTTTTATTTTTACAGCTATTTCAAGAGTTCATATAGACTCATCTGGCCCATACATTTACATGGCAAAGGAAAATGTCAACAAACAGGAAGTACTAAAGTGAATTAAACTGGCTAAGATGTTTCTAAGTCTTCACCGTACAGCTGAAAATCATTGAGCAGGTATTCTTCTAAACAATGTCACACCACATTGTTGACACAACATTTCCTGTAAAAAAATGCTTAGAAGAACTGAAAGATGATCCTGACTGGTCTTTTGCTTGTTGAATTTATCCTATTCATCACCCCCTCTCTACAATCCTTTGACTCTTGGGCAGTAAAGCAACCACGATTGTTTCTATAACTTTCCTCTAAGTTTCTGGTGCCCATTCAATGAGTTTTGACATAGATCCATGAAAAGACAAGGTCAAGTTTATTCCAGTGCTATATGACCAATGGCAACTATCAGATGGTAACCCAGACTAGATTTGAGCTACTAAGTGGAAATGTGCTTGAAATTGGAGAATTCTACTGTCATCCCACCTGGAGTACAGGCAGAGAACCTTCTCTCTCCTGCCATCTTTTGCTCCATTCTGACTGACATTCAGTCAAATGATACAGGGTCAACTGTTGTAACCTGTCCACCCATCCAATACCAATCTTGTCCAGAAACTCCTAGAATACTATTTACCCAAATGACACCCATCAGGCCAAGGGTCAAAATGATCTTCACTCCCTCAGGGCTCAATATCAGAGTTTTGTAAAATGAATGATTCTTGGCTTTTTCTGTGGTAAATGTTCTCTAAAATGTATTCTGTTAAAATAGAGACCTCCCAGACACTATATCCTATCTTTAGTTCCCTCTCCCTCAGAAGCTCATTGTTCTCTCTCTCTCTCTCTCTCTCTCTCTCTCTCTCTCTCTCTCTCTCTCTCTTTCTCTCTCTCTTTTATTTGTATTTCCTTTTTAAGCTACTCAGTCTGATAAATTAGGGCTATTAAGGGACAGTTTGTTATTCTGTCTCAGGTTCCTATTCTGAGGGCTAAAATATTAATAAATATATGGATTCTTAGACTGTAAATGGACTTACTTTAGCCAGTGGAAATTTCATTTTCTCTAATACACTTTTTAAAGTATCCTGCTGAAATTCTATACAGTACCTTCCTACAATCTTCTCGCCATCTCTCCCATTTTTATCTGATAAAAGCAAATCCATCATGATTGTGCTTCCTGTTCTCTGCACCATAAATAACAGCCTGGGAAGGGGAACAACTCCCGTAGCACAGCAGTGTCAAGTTTAAGCAATTTGGAGATTTGTTGTTAAGCCTTCTTGGGATGGGAGCCAAGAGTACCTGCATGCCTGTCAATGATCTCATGGCTTCTCCTGAGTTTGGGCAAAGATGCTCAAAGTCTAAGAGAAGAGAAAGTTTCCTGTGACATCAGCACTTCTTGTTGGGTGGAGAGTGGACTGGGAGGGTTGTCACACAATGACGGCTTTCTTGGATACACTGCACATTACACCTCTGGCCCCAGTTAAATGACTGAGGAAGACCTCTTTTACTCTAGAAACGCTCTGGTTTGTATGATAAATGGTGTAGTCACTTCAGAGGTAGCCTGAGAAAACACAGAACTCCATATTGCCTTTCAAATCCCCATTCCCCACAGATGTTCATCTGGATAACTGAGCCTTCTTTCCCATCCATCCACTGCTCCTCCTAGTAAGTGGCAGCATTTGCAAGTGGAATAAAGGGGGGGGGGCAAGAAGAGGAAGGAACAAAGATGGCTTCACTGAAAAGAATATCTTTAGAAACATGAGGAAGGCATTCAACAAGAAGACATTCATGGAAGGATGGATGGATAGATAGATAGATAGATAGATAGATAGATAGATAGATAGATAGATAGATGATAGATAAAGAAATATGTATTCATTCTTAGAACAATCTCCCAAAGAACTGGCATTCTGTGGCTTCTCTAGCTTCACAATCACAACATTAAGATTCTTTATAAGCTATGTAGTTTGGAAACAGACAGAGAGGAAGAGAGAGAGAGAGAGAGAGAGAGAGAGAGAGAGAGAGAGAGAGAGAGAGAAGGAGGAGGAGGAGGAGGAGGAGGAGGAGGAGGAGGAGGAGGAGGAAGAAGAAGAAGAAGAAGAAGAAGAAGAAGAAGAAGAAGAAGAAGAAGAAGAAGAAGAAGAAGAAGAAGAAGAAGAAGAAGGAGAAGGAGAAGAAGAAGGAGAAGTAAAAGAAGAAAAATCACTAATGGATAAACATCTCCTAGAGATTCTGCTTTCCTGGGAGCCATAGTACCATCGTTGTTGAGTACTAAGCCTGTAAAGCTAGATGTGTTAATTGGTTCTGATATTCCTGAACTCCTATTTCTAACCCAGTCAGTGTTCCAGATGCTAATGACTCTTTCTTCCACTTTTAAGAAAAACACCAAGTATCCTCAGATTGATCTAGGCATCCAGTCTCTCCTCCTAGTTTTGAGTGCAGGCATCTGCCTTCATATCTTTAAATGAACTGGCTGGAAGACTTCAAAGCCAATGCTCTTGATTGTACCCTTTACTCCCAGATTATCTGTGGCCAACAACTGATTTACATCTGTGGAGCTTTTCTGATCATTTCGTCCCTTTTGGACACAAAGATGCCACATGATGGGATCGTCACATATGTAATAGATCCTGTTTTAAGTCTCATTTTGAACAACTGTTGCTGTATAACTTATAGTAAGTTACTGAAGCCCTCTGAGTCTTGGCTTACCTCCCCATGAAATGGGGTTATTCACATGGCCACCAGTTGTATACCTATATACTTTCTTCTATCTCTAGAAATTTCTTCTTAGCACTTGGATGACATCTCCCTTCTGATATACTCTGTCGTGACTTAATGATACACCACTGCTCATTGTGTTCAACTTATCATGATTTCAACCTAGGGAAAAGTATGAATTACAAAATGGGTATTACTTTCCTCAGTGTGCATCTAAGAAATGAAAAAAACAAAACAAAACAAAAAAACATAACCCTATGAAAATGGTAGCAGATGGTAGTAGACAAGAGGCAAGAGCAGGATCTTGAGGCCAGAAAAATGAGAATGGCCAAGAAAGAATGAGTATTTGAGAAGCCAATGTGCTATTCAGCAGGAGTAGCTGCAATGTCTGATGGCCTGAGGTATTCTTCCACCTTCACAAGTGGCATGAAGCAGGTTCCTGAACACACACACACACACACACACACACACACACACACACACACACATACACACGCACGCATGCACACACACACATGCACACAGAGGCAGACATACACACAGACAGACACACACACACACACACATGCACACACACACAGACACACACACAGAGGGGGTGGAATGATAGGGATGGTATAGATAGATAATAGATAGATGATAGATAGATAGATAGATAGATAGATAGATAGATAGATAGATAGATAGACAGACAGATACAGAAAGGTAGTGTGATGGTTTGAATATGCTTGGCCCAGGGAGTGGGACTTTTAGGAGGAGGTGTGGGCTTTAAGAAGCCTGTCACTGTGGAAGTGGGCTTTAAGAGCTTCTTCCTAGCTGATTGAAAACAGTCTGCTCCTGGTTTATTTTGGATTTCTTTTCTTTCTCCTCAAATGCCATGCCTGTATGCATGCTGCTGTGCTTCCTGCCATGGTGATAATGGACTGAAGCTCTGAATCTGCAAGCCAGCCCCAATTAAATGTTGTCTTTTATAAGAGTTGCCTTTGTCATGGTGTCTGTTCACAGTGGTAAAACCCAAACTAAGAAATGTTGGTGCCAGGGACTGGGGTATTGCTGTGATAAGCCTGACCATGTTTTTGCTTGGAAGAATATGAATTTTGGGACACTGGATTTAGAAAAGAGTAGAATGCTTTAAGCGGGGTCTAATGGACTATCCTTTTAGGAATACGGAAGACTTTGTTACTGAGAGTGATTTGAACTGTGTAGACCTGGCCTGAGAGATTTCAGTGGAGAATTTCAGTACATGGCCTAGAGACCGTTTTTGTGGTATTTTGGTGAATATAGTAGCTGTTTTTTGCCCTTGTCTGAAGAGTCAACCTGAGGCTAAGGTAAGGAGAGTCATATTAATTGCATTGACAAAGTAAGTATCAAAAGAGCCCAACAGAGACTTTGTTCTCTGGTTTAGTCTCATGAAGAGCATTCTGATCAAGTGTAGCAAGTTTACAAAGAAAAAATACAGAATGTGTGCTTTAAGTAATAAAAGGGTACCAGGAAGTGCAATGGAGCTAAATCCTGTGTTCGAGGAGATGAACAGATTAAGGGATTGGTGACCTCAAAGCAGATCCCACTATGCTGAGTTTATTGTTTGCAATAGCAAGCAGATCTCTGAGTTCAAGGCTAGCCTGGACTAGAGTAAATTCTAGGTGAAGCAAAGCTAAAGTTCAGGCACCAGGTACATGCCTTTAATTCCAGGATTCAGGTGACAGGGATTTGTAGATCTCTGAGTTCAAGGCCAGTCTACAGAACAAGTTTCAGGACAGCCAAGCTTAGGCAGGGAAGTATTAGAAAACAGAAAGCTGGTGATAATGTAATAGAACAAGTTGGGGAGCATGTTTCAGCTCTAGTAAGCAGCAGAATTCAGAAGCTTCAGCCATGTGGCTCTGGCTCTAGAGTCAAAAATAGAAGGGACTACTGGGCAATCAATCTGTGCTGGTTAGCTGGAGCTAAAAAAATTAGTGGTGACTAGGAAAAGACCAGCATCACTGAGGTGAAATCTTCTAGGAAGTACTTCTGAAAGCACAAAGAAGCTATGTTCCAGAGGTAACCAAGGTTATACCTCATGCTAGTAGCTAGACTTGACAATGTGTGAGAGTCACCAGGTGGTACTGGTTTCAAGGTATGAAGGGGACACAGAGAGCAGCTGAGGCATGGCACTGTGAAAGGCCAGGGAAGGCCATGGTGAAGGTGTAGCCTCAGCTGTAGTTGACATCCAAGGACTGAAGGGGTCCTAGCTGCCTGAGGACAGGCTACACCTGGCTTCCTTTAGGTGAAGATGTAGAACTCTCAGCTCCTCCAGCATCATGCCTGCCTGCATGCTGCTCTGCTTCCTGCCATGGTGATAATGGACCTCTGAACCTGTAAGCCAGTCCCAGTTAAATGTTGTCCTTTAAAAGAATTGCCTTGGGCATGGTGTCTGTTCAAAGCAGTAAAACCTAAACTAAGATAGATAAATAGATAGATTGATAGGTATAAATGGATAAATGATAGGTAGATAGATAGATGATAGATAGATAGATAGATAGATAGATAGATAGATAGATAGATAGATAGATAGATAAGTGTGATAACATAAGTATTTGAAAAGAGAAAATCACTCAAGCCAGTTATCAAATAAAAGAAAAGTAAAACAATTCATATAAGATTTTTTAAGGGCCAAAAGAGTAGTTATACTCAGGCTTTGAACTTAGTAAAAGAAACTTTAAATGGTAATGAAGCATATCTATCAATAAGATTTGAAAAACTTTTGATTGTACAATTCTGCTCAGGAATTTTATCATAGAGATGATGAATTTTAAAATATACAAACTATATAATTGATGATGCTTATGAAATGTTATTTAAATTATATAAAATATGAAAATGACCTAAATGTATAACAGAGAAAGATTAGTGATATATATATATACACATATATATGTCTGCAGAGAATTCTAATATGTGTATATATTTATGTATATTTGTGTATAGAGATCATATATATGTACAAAAATATTTATTTATATATTCATATAAACATAAAATATATATAATATATATATATATTAGAATTCTCTACAGAAAATTAAGTTGTGGTTTTAATAGCAGGCAAGTTACAGTAAAAAATTATCAGGCGGTTACCTCAGGATGTTGGGGTTACAGCTAATTATTCTTTTCATTCCTTGCATATTCCTATACTTTGAACTTAACTGGGAAGAACAGAAGGAAGGAAGAAGAGAATGGAGAAGGAGGGAGGGAAAGAAGCAGCTACTGCAAGACGTAGTTTCCTTTCTATCAAGCTCTCTGGTGGATGAGACACTAGTCCCAGAGGACCAGGGGATTTGGTGATGAGTAATTGACTTGCTCAGTGGCATTCAGTGTGGGTTTTTGCTCTGGTGGTAACTTCTCTGTTCCTCAGTATTCTTTGTAGGATGAAGATGAAAATTGCTGGCCTGGCTTGCACACTGGTTTGCTGTGGCGATGAGAAGGGATGGGGTATGGGAAAGTACTCATCAAACCGCAAAGTGCTTGACAAGTCCTGGAGAGTATAATTATTGCATTCATTAGTGCCATCATTCTCTCTTGCTCCATTATCCTCTGCTGAAGAGCTGCTTGTCGGGAGCTGAAGTGCACTCAGGGTTTCTACATACACAAAGAGAAGTACATGAGGCTGTCCAGACCTGTTTCAACAGATCTGGCATCGAGATATAACTGAATGGATACTAAAAGTACCCAATGGACACAGGAGGGAGGTATGTGTGGTCATATGAGAATATCGTTGACAATAGGCAATCCAGAATAGAATGTAACTTGTCCACTGTGAGCTGTATGACATCAGAGTGCCACCTGCCTGAATCCCTTTCATTCACCTATGAATGGAGAGTCACTCCAGTCCTAAGTCTGGTGGAGTCATTAGAGAGAATATGACTCATGTGTTATACCTTATGGCTACTAACACACTAGCATGGATAATGCCATGTGGCATATAAACATTGTATATAAACAACAAACCCTACAGAACACAGGTCCTCTCCAGGCTAACATACAATATAGGAAATACAGGTAGTGTGAAAGCTTTTCAGAATCACTTTTCAACTATCTCAGTATGCTCTTGTATATGTGAATGTTCATAAGTAGATGATGATGATGATGATGATGATGATGATGATGATGATGATGATGATGAAGATGATGATATTTTTGGACAGTGTCTTCCTTCATAGCCCTGGATGTGTTTAAACTAACCATGTAGACCATGTTGGCCGTCAATTCACAGATCCACCTGCCTCTGCCTCCCAAGTACTGATGGTTTAAAAACACCTTTGAGCATCAAGGATCCTCACCATCCTTAAAACAAACATCATCCATGGTGACCTAAGTTAAAGCTGACTGCAGATGGTAGCTTGCTCCCAACCTTACCTCTCTGCTACAGAAGTCTTGAGCGCTTTCACCAGGAAGGATACATAGCATCATTTACATTCCTGCAAACCATACATCAGTCTTATTCATCTATACGTGCGACAGCTAACATGCCTCACTATCCTGTCTCCTTTATTTTCACGAATTTGTTTTATTAGTTTATCCATCCCCATCTCTACTTACTTCTATTCTTTTATCTGTTCCTCCATTCATACACTCATTCCCATTTGGTAGATATGGAAATTGACAATTAAGAAGATGAGCTGTCTTGCCTCGGGTCAAGGAGCACTTAGATTCCAGGTTATAAATATTTAGGTTCAGAATCTTCTGTCTTTTCGCGGGATAAGGCTTGTGCCAGGCCCATTTCCCATAACCTAAAATAGTGTAGCTTTAAGTGTAAGTAAGAGAGGAGAAGAGACAGAGCCATGTGAAGACAAGTAGAGCAGGCAAGCACAGGAGGTAGATTAGCCCGAGACTCTGCTGGTCCCTATGCACACCCCCATATTGTAACAATGCACAGATCAACACAGCTCTTTTTCTTTCATGCACTCTGTATACACACCTCCCTCCAAACCCTGCAGGCAACCAACTCAGATCCCTCTTGACCCCTCTTCTGCGCCAAGCTATACCTATGGCAGTCTCTGAACAATAATGTATTTTCCTCCGCCCATAATAACAAGCAAATTTTAGAGAATTTCTGCTCAGTCATATTCCCAATGTATCAAATTTGAAGAAAAGAAGGACTGATCTTGTCTGAATTGTTATTGGTGAATTCAGTCAAACTTTGTCCTTCAAGTGAAATCTTAAGAAGAATTCCCTAGGTACTGTTGAATGCCTATGCATAATCGTGTATGTAAATTATTAAAATCGGGTGCATTATGGGAAGGCACATACACATTAGGACATGATTTATCAATCAAAATAGAGAACCTACTATACTATAGCCCTTAGTAACCAGCCTCTCCTCTGAGATGCCTCAGAAAGAGACTCCCGGCTGTAGCTCTCTCGCCCATGTGTTCCATAGTCACTCTTGACAATATGTCTCTCTTCTGCACTATCACTTTCCTCTGAATAAAGTTACCCTGATAATTTTACAAACTTTTGTGAGCCCTTACTTTAATTCTTAGGATAAAAGACTAAGAAGCAGAAAACACCTGTCTCAGACAGACCCCAGTCACCAGTAACACAGGGACATCTGAGAGTCCTATACAACGGAGGAGTTAGGTGAGAAGAGAAGAGTGTGGACTTCACTAATCCCACGGGTCAAGGTTGAGCCTAGGACCAGTGTTCCTCACTCTCGTATACTGGGATGCCAGTCAGGCAGTAAACTTTGGCACTAATGAGAACTATGCTTTGTCCAAGGTTTCAAGGTTTACTAGTTGCTTACCTCCACTAAACCTCATTTGGCAAACATTGCGATTATGATGCTTAATTTTTATTGAGAAGTAAATTGGATCAAGAAATGTCCAGAGGATTTGTGAAGCCCACCTATGAGTGTGTCTGAGACGAAGAACCGGAATCAACCTAGTTGTCTATCCACAGATGAAATGATAATAAAACTTTGGTTTTATGGCTGTGAATACAATTCAGCGCTAAAGAAAACTGAAGTTTAAAAATTGTAGACAAATTTATATACTTAGTATGTATAACATTACGTGAGGTCACACAATCTCAGAAAAAAATAAATTGAATATTCTCTCATATGGAGAATCTAGCCAATAATATATGCATATGTACAAACAAATCGATCTATGGAAACAGTATAGCTTGAGGGAAAGAGAACAAGGAAGGTTAAACATGAACAGATGTAGGACTGAATGCAGGCAATGGACACACACACACACACACACACACACACACGCACACACGCACACACGCACATGCACATATGTATGCATTCGTGGGGTGGAGTAATTGTTCCTTTTGTTCTCCTAGACATTATTCTGTCATGCATTTTTTTTGTTTCAGGTGGTCCATAAGCACATAAAAAGCGTTCCGTACCAACAGTGTAAAAGTTAATGTACTGCCTCACAGCCTCACTTAGAACACCAGTTCTAACTCTATATACGTTCATTACGTTGTATCGACTTTGCGTCTGGTTAATTTTGCTGTGTGATATTTTTATTTATATACAAGGTTTTTTTAATAGTAAAATTTTGTGTGGGTTTTTATTATTTGTTTATTGATTGATTAATTTACTTACTTTTGGGAAATAATTCCCGGGGACTAGTGAGGCCTCTCTCAGGGAGTGTCTTTGATGAAGTTTCTAGAGACAGTTAGATCATAAGGGCTTTGACTGCTCAGCAGCAGGTTAGTGGTTTTGGGGCAGATTTATAACATAATAGCTATTAGTGGGCGGTGAGGCCTATTCAAGGAGGTGATCCACTGAAGGCTGCTCATTAGAGGTTTGAAGCTAGCCTTGGCAGCTTCCTACATTTCCTTTTCTTCTGCTTCCTATCTGCCAAGGAGTTCCACCACTGCTCCAGTGCTCTGTCCATGCTCATAAAGGCAAAGGAACTATGGGCTAACCTTTTGAAACTCTGAAATGGAATAAAGACACCCTCCATATAAGTTATATCCGCTGGGTGCTTTTGTCAGAAAAACAAGAAAGCTGACTGTCACAGTGATAAGGATATCCGTGTGTCCAAGAGCTAGAAGAAAGCAAAGAGCCAGTGTGTATAAAGGGCTGGTGATGCTCCTGGCCAGTAGGTCTTAAACCTTTTCCTCCCAATCTGACATGGTCTGAAGGAAAAGTTTGGAAGAGAGGACATCAGTGAACTCTGAGGAGAGAAAAGCATGAATGGGAAGCAACGTTACTATTGCTATTAATAGTAATACAGCAGCAGCAGCAACAGGAAGAAAAAAACTGTCATGATCACAAGCACTTATGCTTCCTAATGTATTAGAAACTCTTCTTCATTTGTTAACTGATGCTACATCAGCAGCCTCCCTTTGCAGTAAGCTTTGCATGCATTTTCCTTTGCCCTTCATTCATTAACAAAAAAATAAACTATTCCTCATTAAATTTTGTCCTGCCCTTCAAAGGGCACTTGGTCCAAGGATTTTAGCTGAGGACACGTGGAGCAGGGAAGCTTGACTAATTACGGTACTAATTACTTGAAGCATCTTCCATTTGACAATATAATCATGCCAAGCGAGGTGAAATATCTCAATTACTTAGGAAAAATGGAGCAAGACCCTACTCTGCCTTTTCTGTTTTGGTTCTGCAGGCTGTACTATAAACTTCTGTCAAATCACAGGTCACTTACCAAAAAAATGAGCCACATCCATGTGATACCCTGACGGGCCCTGAGAGAGCTTTAGGTTTTCTTCTAAGGACAGTTATATAGGTGAAGCCATGAGGAATGCTCAGAGGAAATAGAATATCCAAATCTCCACTTGAGCTTTATATTATCCTTGGGTAAAGTTCAATTCTCATTGAGGTGTGACTTGCAGCAGGATCTTTAAGAGTCTTCTGGAAGGATCTGTGACGTGAAAGCAAACACTCGTTCTTTCTTGTGGTCAGAGCTGGAGCACAGCTCATTTGGAATGAAAGTCATTTCTAAGATGAATAAGATTCAACAGATTACAGGATGCAAAGCTGATGCCAAAGGAAAGAGGCTTTTATTTTTTAAAAAATCGAAGGTAAGAGGGACAAAGGGATGGAATCTTCATATCAAGCCATCAGAGAGCTTATAATAAAGTGTCCCTGACTTTCTCCACAACTTGTCGAATCCTACCTTTCCACAGGGAAAAATACCTGGCCTGAGGGGTGAGCTGAGTTTGTGCTCAGTGAAGGTCAGTGGCCACGTGGGCATCACCTGGTGCTTTCTGAGAATTGCAGACTTCTATCCCTAAACAATAGAAAAATTCTAGAATGATCCCCCATGTATTCATGTGCACAGTCGAGTTTAGGAGCTCTCAAATATCCTATATCCATGATAAACTTCCTTTACACCTTTCTCAAAAGAATCTCAAGTCCACAGGACTACTGGCAGATTCACCTTCTGCTTCAAAATATTCACCACAGTTATCTTAACTAGCCCAGTACCCAATGTGCCGGCAAACACATTTCTAAAGAAGCATCTGTCAGATCAAGTCACAGGCATAATTAGCAAATATGTGCAATCTCTTACTGATTGGTGATACCTACCTGGTATATTGAT
>CM052707.1:32735066-32834350 GCA_028551405.1 Uromys caudimaculatus
TAGCAGCCATATTTATAATAGCCAGAAGCTGGAAACAACCCAGATGTCCCTCATCAGAGGAATGGATGTAGAAAATGTGGTACATTTACAAAATGGAGTACTACTCAGCTATTAAAAACAATGGCTTAATGAAATTTGCAGGCAAATGGATGGAACTTGAAAATATCATCCTGAGCGAGGTAACTCAGTCACAAAAGAATGAACATGGTATGTACTCACTGATAAGTGGATATTAGCCCAAAAGTCCGGAATACCCAAGTTTCACTCTATAGTAACCACTGGACTGAGAGTGAGGTCCCAGATGGAGAAGTGGGAGAAGGGACTGAAGGAGCTGAGGCAGTTTGCAGCCCCATGGAGGGAGCAACAGTGTCAACTGGCCTGACCCCCCTGGTCCTCCTGGAGGCTGGACCATCAACCAAAGAATACACATGGAAGGACCCATGGTTCGGATTACATACGTGGCAGAGGAGGGCCTTCTTGGCCATCAGGGGGAGGAGAGGCCCTTGGGCCTGAGGGTGTTAGAGGTCCCAGTAAAGGGCAATGTCAAGGTGGGAATATGGGAGTGGGTGGGTGGGTGGTTGGGAGGTGGAATACCCTCATAGAGGTGGGGGATGGGGAGGAGATAGGGGGTTTCCAAAGAGGAGACCTAGAAAGGGGGAAACAATGGAAATGTAAATAAAGTATCAAAAAATAAAAATAAAAAAATTAAAGAAAAGAGGCCTTTCCTACCCTGATGCTCCTTTATCTCATCAATCCATGATCCTTTGTGTATTCCATACTATCACACATGTTCTTCATGTTCCCACAAAACCAGGTTTACAGCAAATCCAGCCTCACTTGCAGCACAGCCCTCTTCTCCACAGTCTGGTGGTGCCTGCTGCAGGGGTAAAGAGAATGAGAGGAAGGGTGGGAGATGTCTGCCAAGCACGCCGGCCTAAAGCAGAGTCCCAGCCCTCCACCTCCACTGGGCATCTGTTTCCAATGAAGCTAAAGAAATTCCTCACCCTATCCCTGTGTTCTCTGGTGGCTCTCGTGATCTTGCCTCCCCTCTATGGGCTCTGAGTCAAGCCAAAAATCCCTTGTGTTTTCAGAGGTCCAAAAGCAGAACAAGGCCTGAAGCCCTGACTCTCCTGGTGGTGGTCAGCTGCGAATTCTCATTCTCCCAAGCTGTTTAAAGGGACTTGATAGAAAAGGCCACTGCTGGGCATTTGAAGCTGTCACCTAGCCTCTGAACATGGATATGCACAGAGAAGAGTTCTGGATAAAACCAGACATTAGTGACATAGTTTCTCTAAAGATATCTGCCCACTTGTATCCAGAACTTGTGTTACTGCTGACAACAGAGATGTTAAATACACCAAGGAATTCATAAGCAAAAGGTGACATTTCTCAAGTGTGGACAATGTCATCCCTCGGGAGGCATTTGACAATATCTAGAAATACTTTTGGTTGGTTGTTGCAAGTAAAGAGAAAGGTGCTACTGCATCTAGTAGGTAGAATCTAAGAATGCTAATTTTAAAAAAGTCTGTCAGTGTGTGTAAAACCTTCCACAACAAATAAGAATCTAACCCACAAGTCAGCAAGTTGAGGAAACAACACTACCACCTCACTCTCCCTCCACCCCTTACCCCACCCTCCAGCCCCCACTCTACCCCCCATAACCCCTCACCAACCTCCCTATCTTCTCACTCCCACCTCCACAGAAAGCCATACTGTGTCTCTACCATTCCCATGACCCTGTTTTGTAGAATAGAAAACCTTGGTCCAGTGAGGAATAAGAGTTCCAGGCAGAGATGGTAGAAAGGCTAAAGGATAGATTATTCACCCAGAGGCTCAAAGGGGATCAAGGGAAAACAAAAGTCGACCACTAGTAGTCACTCTTTGGCTAAATAGGATGAAGTCAAGACTAGAATCACTGAGGAGTATGGAATGGAAGTTCAGCAATATTAGAGTAAGAATCATTACGTCACTACAAAACTCGTTCCCTTCTGTTTCTACCAGATTGGAGTTTCTCACAGGAAGAGTTCATTTAAATCTTAGAAAAACCTAAAGAGAAGCAAAAGATCTGCCACAGACTATGCTTTCATTTGCCATCAAATATAAACAAATGCCTAAATTAATGGTGCATATCAAGGGTAGTTCTAAGGTCCCGGTGTGGTTTGACTGAACAAAATAAGAGCTATTACCTCCAGTGTGTACTCTAATGTCAGTCAGATTAATAATAAACCCATTATCTCAGTGAGAGAAAAATATAGATAAATAAAAGTATATTTTAGGGGGAAATAATTTAAAATATAATGAAAATATATAACAGGAAAGTGGCTAGTGGTGGCTTAAGGTAACCAGCTGAAGGGATGACATTTCTTTGCTGGTTTCTAATGCACATTTCTGGGAACAGATTAGGCTGCACTGGAAATAAAAGTACTGCATTCTAGATCTTTGAATACAGATGGTGGGAGCCAAGTTGGTTCATTTCAAAAACAGAGGATCTGACTTCTAACTGCTTGATAGTGAACAAACCACCCTTCCCCACATGTCTGGCTATGGCTTCTGACTACACCGCGAGCCAAGGACATTTAATGTGTGATATTTGATTTGCTGGGTGCAAAGCTCAGATGGGGCTTGCAAAATCCATCTGTAGTCTCATAGCTTTTCAAAGAGAAGCTAGGTTAGTAACATCTAAATAGGCTTTAATATAATGATCTGGCCTAAAGAGCAAGTCCATGGAGAACAGTGAGTAGTTGGTAGATTTTGGCTGGGGCTTGAAAGTACATTGAAATTATATTCCTCGGTCTATGAGCTTCTGTGTTCATCTCTTTTGCTCTTCTCCAATCTGATGTGGACTATTGTGTGACACACTCTATAGTGTGCCACCTTTCATAGGACATGATAGGCATTCATAAATTAAGCTCTGCTTGTCTGATTTTCTGGGAGGTTTTGTCAACCTGACTTCAATTAGAATCAGTAGGGAAGAGAGAAATTCAATTGAAGAATTGCTTCTATCAGATTGGAAGTGTGTCTATAGGAGCATTTATTTTTTTTAGATGTATTTATTTTTATTAGCACACTGTCACTGTCTTCAGATACACCAGAAGAGGGCATCAGATTCCATTACAGATGGTTGTGAGCCACAATGGGGTTGCTGGGAATTGAACTCAGGACCTCTGGAAGAGCAGTCAGTGCTCTTCGCCACTGAGCCATCTCTCCAGCCTGAGTATTTTCTTAATTAATGATTGATGTGGAAGGGCCTGCACAGTGGACGTGGTGTCACACATGGGCAGGTCTTCCTCTATTCTATAACAAAACAGGCTGAGTAAGTCAGGAAAAGCAAGCCAGTAAGAAACGTTCTTCCATGGTCCTTGCATTACTTTCTGTCTCAGGTTTCGAGCCTTGAGTTCTCCCACGAGCTTTCTATTAGACACCTGTAAGCAAAGCTAACCCTGTTCCCCTGAAGTTGCTTTGGTCACTGTTTTATAACAACAACAAAGAGCCAATCTCTGTATGACACCTCTCAGCACCATTTTCTAGAGGATGAGTAATACTCTACAAGAGAGCTTTAAAAGCCAGTGAAAACTGAATGATATTCCAACTTTGGCACATTGTAATGGCAAAGAATAGATTATTTGGCCAAGAATACAAGACATTGAAACTCTAGATCTGGTTTTGATAAGCAATATCTTCAAATATTTTTTTTCTTCCACCCTATGACAACACCCTTACTTGGGCATTTACATCTTTTACAAGCCTTAGTACAATAGATAGGTATGCGTGTACATTTTTGTAATCTCATCACTAGGAAGACAGAGGCAGGGGGAATCAAGGCTTTAAGACCAGCCTGAGCTATATAGGACTACGTGATAGACTACCTCAAAGAAGAAGAAGGGAAGGATAAAATGAATGAAGAAGAAAGGACTGAGGCTCTCAGTGAGTGACTGAGAAATGACTTTGGAATGACTAAATCAACAAGATGTATTTAAACAGGATGAAGAGAATGCAGAAATTTGGCTTTATCACTATTGGCATAACTCAGAATTCAAGCTGATGAGAAGATGTAGACACAGGAAGCATCGAAGAGCTGATACCTTCCTCAGACTTCAGGGACAGAGGGATTGATGCCATTGTTGGAGTCTGGAAACTAGAACCATGTGGTAGGAGCCCAAGCCAATGCAGACACATTTTACAAGAGGGGGTTATGGGGAAGAAAGAATAAAGGAAGGAGAGAGATTGGGAGGCAGAGAGAGAGAGAGACAAAGACAGACAGAGACAGACAAAGAGACAGAAACACAGACAGAAAGAGAGGGGGAGAGACAGAGACAGAGATACAGACAGAAACATAGACAGACAGAGAGAGAGAGAGAATCCACTTCCTGCTGAAACTGGAGAACAAAGATCAAAGGAAATTCAACCCAATTCCTAACCTGTTTCTTCATAGTCCTTCTTTGTCCCTTCGGTTATCCAAAATATAAGTCTGAGATTGTCATTTTCTGCTTTATAATCTTCTGTGGTGCTCACTATAGTGTGGGGAAAGACTCCCACTTCCAGTACAACATACAAACTTCATCTCAATCTCCATGGATTTAAACTAGATCCAAAATACTACTAATAGTCCACCTCTGAGAAGGGCCATTTATTGATCTCATGGGGGCGGTGGTGTGTTATCTAGCCGTACTAAGCTGATCTGTGACCAAGAAGGCCTATCCTTGGTGACTGGAGACCCTCCAGCTTGAAAAGAGCAGAAAGAAAGAGAACACATATTTGGGGCTCAGAGGAAGCTAGAGTGGCCTTCAGGCTACAGCTGCTCTGGTTCCAAAGATCACCAAGGATTGAAGTGGGTGAGTTGCATTGCTGAAGGAAAAAAACATTTAATACCTCCCATGTGAATATATCAAGAAAATTCCAGGCAAATGACAGAGACAGTGTGAGACCCTAGTTGCAAATACAGCAGAAGCAAAGGCTCCTGGGTACCATATGAAGCATCAGGGGTACTGCTTCCAAGGGTATGTAACTTCACCAAGGTGACTTGAGTCCACCTACAGAAAAAGAGACTGCTCTCACCCCACTGTAAAGAGTATCCCAGAGAGAAGGAGCTGGAATAAAAATAAGGCACTGTACAGGCTAGTTTTGTGTGTCAACTTGACACAAGCTGGAGTTATCACAGAGAAAGGAACTTCAGTTGAGAAAATGCCTCTATGAGATCTAGGTGTAGGGCATTTTCTCAATTAGTGATCAAGGGCAGAGGGCCCTTTGTGGGTGGTACCATCTGTGGGCTGGTAGTCTTGGGTTCTATAAGAAAGCAGGCTGAGCAAGCCAGGGAATGCAAGCCAGTAAGAAACATCCCTCCATGGCCTCTGCATCAGCTCCTGTTTCCTGCCCTGCTTGAGTTCCAGTCCTGACTTTCTCTGATGATGAACAGCAGCATGGAAGTGTAAGCTGAATAAACCCTTTCCACCCCAACTTGCTTCTTGGTCATGATGTTTGTGCAGGAATAGAAACCCTGACTAAGACAGGCCCTGTGGCATCTGCTACTGCTCCCCTGCCCCAGCCCTGCACCACAGGCCACCCCAGGCTCTAACCCAGCTGTGCCTACACGATTCCTCCCAACACCTGTACTTTATCCTTTTTGGAGGCAGAAAAGTCAATAAACTCATTTTCTCACAGAAAGACTCTGTCCTCTGCAAGGCCCTGGGGAGTTTGGCAGCAAAGTTTAATTTTCTCTTGAAGGATCCTGAGTAGGCAAAGAATCTACGAGGACAGGGAACATGAGGGAAAATTGAAGGCACTGACATCTGTTTATGGAGAATTTATGCCACACCAGGAATTTCAAGGCTGTGATTCCAGCCAACGCTGCCCACTCCCAAAGTAAGGGTGTGAGTAAGAAGTAGAAGGGACCAGAGATGTCCATTGATCTCTAACATTTGATTCATTCAATAAATAATCGTCAAGGAGTTGGAAAAATAGCTCAGTCAGTGAAGTCCTTGCCATTTCTAGAATAAGGAGCTGAATTTGATCCCATATTTAAAAAAAACAAAGCCAAGGTGGGGGGTATTGAGGAGGCTGCCCTCTCAGAGGTGAATGGGAGGGGGTGGGGGAGGAAACTCTGTGAGAAGAGACCAGGAGGAGGAGATATCATTTGGAATGTAAATAAATAAATCATTTTAAAAGACGCCCAGGCATAATCCTGTGCTGGGGGGCAGAGACACACACATCCCTGGGGCTAATTAGCTACCCAGTCTAGTGACTCAGCAAGGTCCAGTCCAATGAAGATTATGTCTCAACAAAACAAGGTAGACTCTTGGCATGCAGCTCAGTGAACAAGAGAGCTTTGAATCTCTAGTCCAAAGGTAAAATACTGAGTATGACTGTGAGAACTTGTAACTCCAGTATTGGGGAAATCAAGAGCCAGGCCAATCCTGGGAACCAGCCAGGCTAGCTGCACTAGAAAGCTTTTGGTGCAATTCAGTGACAAACTCTGTGTTTAGGGAATAAAGCAGAAAGTGACGGAGAAAGACACCCAAATGCAACACACACACACACACACACACACACACACACACACACACACACCCCAAAAGAAAGAAAGGAAAGGGAACCAGAGCAATGGTTCAGTGGCTAAGAACACTGGTTGTTCTTCCAAAAGTCATGGGTTGAATTTTATAACCCACATGGCAGCTCACAACTGTCTTGGACTCCAGTTATAGGAAATCACATGACCTCTTCTGTATTCTTCAGGCACCAGACACAGGCAACCACTTGGTGCAGACTGACATGCAACCCAAACACAAATACACATAAAATAGATAAAAATAGAAACTTTTTAAAGGGAAGAAGGTAGACAGTTCTGAAGAACAACATCTAAGGTTGTCCTGTGGCCTTCCGGTGATCACGTTTGCATGCGTACCCACACACATGTGCCCACAGGAACACACACCTGCATCTAGGCAAAAACACTATAATAATTATAATAGTTATCATCAACTAGTAATTATCATCAAGAAAGTCCAGGTGCTAGGCATGGAGGAAGGACTGGAGCCCCAACACAAACACAGCACCATTCTTTTCTCTAGGATGTCTGGGTCTTGTATGTTGGAAGTAGAAATACAGGTAAGCCCTTAAGCCACTTCCCAGAGCACTGACCTCCATTACCAGCTCCACCTAAGCACATCCAGGAACAAGGTGCTGAATTTGTACCCCACCTAGGGTTTTCCAAGTATTTTTAACAGAAGAAAGATTGCTTTTCCATGTTCATGATGTGTTGAAAATCTGGGTGCATCTCACAACTGATGCAGAATGATGTCATGTTTCATTTGTTTTGTTTTGCTTCTTGTTTATTTGTTTGCTTCTTCTTAACAAACAAATAAGAGATAACAAAACAGCAAAATTTCTGGTGTCAATCAATCAATCAGTCAATGGTGTAGATCGATAGTCTAAAATATGAGTAAGTATGGAAATTGTTTATAATCAAGATATTAATACCTCCCATTTGGGAGGCACTGCAGACTATTTGGGGGAAGATACTGGGGATAAAGCTTATACCTCCTCTCTCCCAGGATGCATTAGTGTTTGGCTGCTTTGTAACTCTGGCCTTTACCACATGCTTACCATTCCATATGAGTCAATCAATGTCCCTATGAAAAGCAAAAGAAAGAAAAACTGCTCTTCTTATTTAATATAATATGATATAAAACAAAATAACAACATAATATAAATGCTTTTCATGCTGTCGAAGGTGGGACCCGTGAGAATTAATCTCAACTGGAATCTAGCCAATGGCTCCATCAGGGTAGGGATACAGATGTACGTACGTGAGAGAAAGGATCAGTTAGAATCATTGAAGACATTGCTTCTTCTGTGTTAAATCAAGATATGCCCCAAAACATTTCAACTGCTGCGCCCAAACTGCACATATATGACTTCCCCAAGTCTCCTAGGACCTGGGGATTGAAACAACATGTAGGTTTTTAAATAGGGCACCCAGTATGCTACAGCTAGCCCTGAAAGTTTTTCCTTGGTTAGCACATCAGAGGGAAATGCCCATGATGGATCTTATGTGTGTCTCTAAAAGACCACATGAGGATGCTGAGGAGGTGTGGTCACTTCAGAAACATAGGGGTTCACCATAAAGTGGTGGCACCTGGGCTACTGAAATGGGGGGCTCCAGGGCTGACCTTTCTCTCCTTTTCAATGAAAAAGGAGAGATTTTTTTTTTAATCACTCCATCTTGGAGGTTCTCTGGGGTCTGTTTGTTTTGATGAGATTTCAGGCCTGATTTCCAAGAATAAGGAGGTGCCAACTGTTTGTAAGGCTTCTAAGCCAGCACGCTCTCTGGCCCTGAGGAGATTTATCTTTTATTTATACAGAACGTTTTTAAAAGCCTGTTACCGATACAAAGAAGAGATGGAGTGATTTCACATAAAAGGCAGCTCCATGTGTGGAGAACCCGCACATAAAAGACAACTGTGCATGAAGTTACAGAACAGGGAACGGAGACATTGGTTTTAGTCAGCCACTTAAATGCAAACTTACCTCAGCACTGCTAGGCTTCCCCGGGTTAATCTACACACAGACGCTGTTATCAGGCAACCCACAGAAGGAAGCTAACTTACAGCAAACACAGGCTTGAGTTTTGATTGGCAGGTGGTGCAGCAAAGGAACCAAGGTGTCTAAGGAAGGACTGTGAACGTTTTGTTGCATGAGGGCTTTCCAGAAGAGGTGGCCTGAGTTTGATACATTAAAAGTATATCATCTCATGTTGACATCTCCTATGCTACATTATAAACCAGGAGGAAATTTCAAGGCATGAAATAAACATAGGCATTTATTCTCTTATCTTCATCTAACTCGGATTCTGCAGTTGTGTTCAAGAACGAGCAGAGGCTGCACCTCTCTAAGGAGTCATTGGGCAGGGGAGTCTGCTTCCAAAGCGGCTTGCTCATGTGACTGGCAAGTTACTATGGCAAACTCAGCGAGGCCTGGATTCTTCACTCTGTAGGATTCTCCACATAGGGCTGTTGAAAGCATGGCACCTACCCTCCCCACAGAAAATGACCCAAGAAGAGAAAATGTACTGTCTTTTGGGACTTAGCCTCTTCCACCATATCCTCAACATAATTTTTCTGGAGTATGGCAGGCAGTTGCCTGATCAGAGATAGGAGACAATGTCATTAGGAGCCATCTTGGACTCTGGCTACCATAAGTCATAATGGTAAAAAGGACAAGAGAAAGTCATATTTTTCCTTCTGTTGGGAGTTGGAGTGATGAGGCAGGTCTGCTCAGTGCTTAGTGACCATCATATTTGAGATTTGCCTAAGCCTTTTTTCAAACCCTAGCTCCATCATTTACTAGATCTCTCAGTTCTCTGGGAAGTGGGTCATGTTATAATTTAGAAATTCCACAGTGGATGCAGAGATGGAAGCAGGACTACCTATATCCAGCTGTTTCCAATCACCTTCCCATAGACAAATATGTGAGAAAGGTAGAGACATTATAGTTGGGGATCTCCTTGTTAAAGGGCACTCCTCTGGACCCTAATACATTAGTTGATACAGAAAGTTAAATCTCTGAATCTAATTCTTCATATTCGTAGAACTAGAAATAGCAACTTCACAGGAGTCTAGTGCAGAATGAAATAGTGCATGAAAATGTTTTTCCAGTGTCTGGCCTGAGAGTTCACACACTTGTCTTTGTCACCATTGTCCTGCTTTAAATTTATGAGCAGTGTTGCCACACTGGTTGAAATAGAAGCAGTCACTAGACTTGGCAAATGGTGGTACCCATCCACCAATGGTGTCACTATGGGGAAAGATTTTAAACAACTTCCTTTGGAGAGCCTTTCATAGGAACCTTGGGGACTTTAATAAATATAGTAATGCTTTGCATAAAGATTATATATTGGGCTGCTCCATGGCCAGGTTCTCTCATGAACATCTTGGCCTTATTAGTTCTCAGTTTTCAATTTTGTAAAATAAAAGAGAAAAAGAAGGAAGAAAGAATGAAGAGAAAAATAAAAAGAAGGCAGAGAGGGGTGAACGAAGGCAGGCAGGCCAGTGTTTCTTGCTTCCCTGGAGCTGCACAAAACAACCACAGTAATCCTGCTGTTTATCCACATTGCATATTTTGTTTTGCATAACATTTTGCGGCGGAAGGTATTTTATTGCTTCAAACAAGTTTGCAACCTCTGAGATGAACAAATGATCTACAAGTTACCGTCTGGCTCCATGAATCTTCCCTAACCCAGTTGCAGACACGCCATGCCCAGCAAGAACTCCTGCTGCAGAGTCCCCTCACTCCTTATATTTTCCGGGATCTGCATTTGTCCCGTATGAATTAACAAAGACAGCTGGTTCTTGACAGGAGTCAGAGAAGACTTGCTCAGCCCAGTGAGTTTTCGTATCTGTCTGACCTTGCACCCAGTGAAGAAAGCAGGCGGTAAAGCATCCCGCAGTTCACATGTGACCAGCAATGGGCAAAGAGTCCTCCTTCTGAATGCAATGAGAATGTTTGCCGAGAGGATCAGGATGAAGAAATGAGGTAGAACCTAAAATTCCATCGCTGTCCAATACCCTGGCCCTGAGATGGCTGAAATAATTAAAACTGCTGGTTTATTTCCTCCTCTCTTAAAATTACTGGTTTTTTAAATTTAATTTTCCTCCTTAAGTTTTCCAGTAAAACCATCAAACTTTTTCCTCAGAATTAACCACAGATGAATTTCTCTGCATTAATGAGCAAAAATGAGCTGACAAGATGAGGCACATCCAAATGGAAAATACATAAATAAATAGCCCAACTACACTAGATGTACTGGATGAATAGATGTCTCCAATGCCATACTGTGCTGACTGAATCCTTGGCTTCACTCATGATGGTTACTGTCTCCTATATCTGGCCTTCAGCAACTTCCAATTCCCCCTGAAAATCATCTTTGGAAAACCAACTTATGATGACATTTCTGAGACTCTGGATTGCCTCTCCTAAGGAATCTAGTTACAGCATGACCACCTAGGACAGAAATTGAACACAAAAGGATTCCCTGAAGGCGTGGTGATAAAAAGGAAAAATAGAGTTGGCTGCTTATTTCAATTCAATGATAAACTTTGAGAACCTTAGGTACACTTAGCTCAGCTTCTAACTTGTGTAGTCACAGACATCTGGCCCCCAGGACGGTTGGATGTATGAAAGGTCACATTGCATGTCACTATGTAGGACCCACCCCCAGGCCTGGGGAGAGCTGCTTACTTAAAGCTGTTCATTTTTCACCATGTAAGGAAACTCATCTTTTAAAAAACATGTACTATTTAGCATTTTCTGCTAAAGAAAGGAAGGAAAGATAGAGGGAGGAAGGGAGAGAAGGGGAGGGAAAGAGATCAAAGAAAGGAAGAAAAGAGGAAGGAAGGGAGGGAGGGAGGGAGGGAGGGAAAGAAAGGAAGAAGGGAGAGAAAAAAGAAAGGAGGGAGGGAAAAGGGAGGGAAGGACAGAAAGAAGGAGGGGAGGAGGGAAGGGAGGACAGAAGAGAAAGAAAGAGAGAAAGAAAGAGAGAGAGAGAGAGAGAGAGAGAGAGAGAGAGAGAGAGAGAGAGAGAGAGAGAAAGCCAACCCAGGGCTTAATTTTCTTCTTTTGCCTATGACCAGCTTCACTCCAGTTGGTTCTCATTTGTGGCAATGTGTACTTTGGAAGCAGAGCTCTCTGCCTTCCCGTTAACTCCCACCACCTGGGATATGTTATTTTGACAGGGGCAGGGATGCTGATGCTTCCACTCTGCACTGTGAAAACAGACTGTAAAAGAGGGGCTCTTTTTTGGGGGGTGCTGGGGGGTTGTCTTGCTTGAGTCCTTCCTGTCGGACTGTGCTCGGGAGCCAAGGCCTTGGGTCCGGACCCACATACCCATCCAAGAATTGCAAAGCCCAGACTCACTTGGGTGGGGTGATGGCTCTCTGAAGCTGTCTCCTCTGTTTGCATCGCTTAGGGGGTGAGTCTAATCAAGATGGGCTGTGTGAGTTCAAAACAGCTGGAAAGCATTACAGGTCAAAAGTTGAAATCAACTTAAGAACAGTCGGAATGTGCAAGCCTGTTGTTTCTAATCTCTGCTCCTTCCTCTAATCCGCTCAGTTCTCCTCCTGGAATGGAATGCTTTGGTCAAGGCTGGTGTTGACTTGTGGGCCAGTGAAGGTGTAGTCATGAAGCCAGCATTGAAGAAGTCAGCAGGAGGACAGCTTATACTTGCTAGGAAAGCAAAGAAGGGAGAGACTTCAGGTGAAACTAGAAAGAAGGAACATATAAGAGACAGAGATGTTAATGCTGGGAAGATTACTGCAAACTGTCCAAACCCCTTCCCCATCTTACAACTATGAGAAACAGAACCAGAGACATCCATGTCCATCTTAAAATCACATAGCATTTAATGGCTAAATCTCATGAGAGCTTAGCATAGGTAGGGGGCGCCATGACTTAGTACCAAGAGATGACATGTTCCTAGTCTATTGACCTTGGCTGATAGAGCTTCTACTGCTCTTCAGTCATTGGTCCACATCTGGTCTTTGCCACTCTCTTCTTGATGCAGTCTCCTTTCCCGCTTCTGAGTCTGGGAACTTGCTGTCCTTGTGTTAATTTTTTTTTAACATTTTTAATGATTCTTTGTGAATTTTATATCATGTACCCCAGTCTCACTCATCTCCCCATCCCTTTGTACCCACCTTCTGCCCCCCACCAAATAAGATAGAAAGAAAAATCTCATCATGGAAGCTATAGTGTGTCAGTGTATCCCACAGTACACCCTTTTGTCTACACATCTTTACTTGCAAATGTTCGTTGCAATAAGTCATTCCTCTATCTATTTGGAGGCCTCTAGATTCTGTTACACCATCAATACCTGATCCTCATGGGCACTCCTCTCAGATATTCTGCTATTGTCCTATGTCATAAAGATCTTGCAGCTTCGGATCTGCAGGACTAGCCTTTTAACTCACCCCGGCAGATCATAGATAGGGTAGATGTTGGGTTGGGTCAACTCAAAGGCCTGGATCTGGGCCTGGGAGGTAGCTGAATTTGTCAGTTTACCAACTCTCCTCCACCACCACCCCCAGGGCAAGCTCTCTAGAACTGTCCAGGCTAGCTCACCCAATGCCACAGCAGGCAAGAGGCAGACTCAGCTCTACTGCTCTCATGTCCTTAGGGCCAGCTCATGTGTGCCTTGTGAAGGAGGGCATCTCTCCCTCACCTACCCCACTCTATCCCATGGCAGACCAAGGGCAAGGCCATCTCTCCTGCACTCTTGTTCTCATGGACTACTTTCCTGAACCCCACCTCCAGGATCAGCTCTACTGTGCTGCCAAAGTGAGGGTGCAGGGATAGTTCTCACTTTTCTGAGTGCTGCAACCCATGAGGAACAAGGCCAACTTTGACACTCTCATGGCCTTGGTGCCAGCTCACCTGCCTGACACAGGCCAAGAAAGGGCTATGGGAAGGAGGGTATCTCTCCCTCACCTACTCCACTGGCAGATAGCAGACTAGAGGCAGGGCCAGTTCTGTGCTCACACTCTCAGGCTAGCTCCCTGCTCCCCTGCCATCAGAGGCAGCTCTATTATACTCCCCAGGCAAGGGGTGGAGCCAACTCAGCATAGTGCCTCAGGTAGCAGTCCAGACCAGGGACATCTGCATGGCTTTTGATGGTAACATAGGCCTAGGACATCAACATAGATCACAGGTGCTATAGGATCACAGACCCAGGCATGGCCCCTGGCAGCAGCATGAACCCAGACGTCCCTATGGGTGACAGTACAGGCCACTCAGATCAGCATTTTCCCCATGGCAGCACTACCTTCAGATATTTACATGGTCTCTGGTGGAATCTACTTGGCCTTTGGTGGTAACTCAGGCCACAGACATCAACACAGACTCTACCTGCAACAGGATCACCAATGACCAAGATTTGGCCCTTGGGGGCAGGCCAGGCCAGGATCTTACCATGGCCTCCTCCTCATAGCTGTCTATTTCTCTAGCTGCTGCTGACCATTGGTGGATGGGAGGTGCTGAATCTCCCTTGTGTTATTCTTACATTGGATAAAGGTCTTCTTCCTCATTGTGTTTTTAGGCATGAGCCTATCCAGAGTGGCCTCCTCACTGGGCCCCTCTCTCATCCTCCTGTCCCAGAACCCATCATCTGCTGATCTCCCCACCCCTATTTACTCTTCCACCATCACCCCTTCCTAATACACAGCTCCTTGGAAACCTAGAGTTGTAAGTGTCTTTTTTAACACACGTGCGCTAAAGAGTCAACTGGTGGCTGGAATGTGGAATGACACCTGGTCATCAGATCAACTACATTTAAGAGTTAGGATCTGTTAGCCAATCTGCTATGAATTCATGGATTTGATTGCCTGCAACAATCATAAACCTTTCAAAACAACTTGGCTCTTAAACCACAGGCCTATGTTCCCTTTTTGGAACATTCTGTTTTGGTGTCTGTCTCTCCCGTATTACACTTTGTAAAACTTCAAGGAGAGCTTCTTTGTGCGTTCAGAGATTGATTAACACTAACACTGGTGTTATGCAATGATTGAGTGGCCTTTGCTGAGTGTTGTTTCCGTGTTCTAGACTGTATCCTGTCAGTGAAGCCTACTTCCTCTTTCATGTGAGTGATGAGAAAAAAAGAGTCTGAATATTGAAAGTGTCCCACTCACTGACCTTCGGGTTCATTCATATATCCAAATCAGCAGAGGGAAAATAACCAGTTCGGGAAAAATTCTCTTCTCCCTGCTTATGTTGGGCCTATTACCCCCCCCCCATCCTCCTTCTCTCAGATCCTGTTCTTAGCCTCGCATGCCCACCCACAGTCACGCACACTCCCAAAAAAATGACAGGAAGGAAATAGATGAATATTCCCACTGTGACTATTTCTGGGGAAGCAAGATCACTGGCGTATCTGCTTCCTCCTTGTGAATTGCTTTTGTATTTTGCAGTTCTTCTTCAGCAAATGCTTTATCCTCACAAAATGTAGCAAAAAATAACAATCAATACATGCGAGAGTGCAAATTTCTTCTATGTGAAAGCTAACACATTATTTCCTTTGTCATTCTCATTAGGCTGTACCTGAAGGTCTCTGGTGTTCTAAGTGAACTAACAAGCAGCGTTCATTCTGCATGTGTGAACAGACAGCCTCAGTTTATCTGCTGACTGTATCAGTAAAAATAGTTTTGAGATTCTGCTTCTGCTTTTCTTTCACTCTATGTTCTACATTTTTGTTTCTCTCTTTCTTTGTTTGCTTAAAGATCTTTGTGCTGAATTTTCTTTCTTTTTTGGTTAGTAAAGAAATTCTTTTCAGCATGAATAACTGTCCCGTCGCTTATCTTTGTACAGTCCAAATACCAGCGTTTTAAAAAAGAGTTTCTCCTTCTGCATCTATGCTTATAAAACAATGGCAGCCTCTTAAACATTCCATTTAGCAACTGGAAATTTCCAAGGTAGTGTGTAACACTGTGGTTAGAATCCAGTTTAAGGGAGTGGGCATGAATTGTTCATACACAAGGGAAACGAAGCCTCCAGAAACATGAATTATCAAGTGCAGATTTGTAACCACAAACGTGTCTTCTGTTAGGGGCAGCAAGGGAGTGTGTGGGTGCAGGGCACCGTGAGCAAGCACCCATTTTCTCAGACGTCCATCTCTGCCTCTGTCTTCCTTTCCCTGGCTTGCTTGCCAGACTCAAGGGCCTGGTGGCTCAGATGCTTTCACAACTTTTCTAAATAGGTTACTAGCTCATGTGCCTGATTTTTTTCTGCACTTTGTCGATTTGCCAGCTCACTGTAACCCAAATCAGTCCAGCTTGTGTGAGATGAATTCAATGAGCATGGAAAACGGCCTCTAAGTCCTCTATGCGGCCCCACCCCCACCCCCAGAGCTCCTGTTTTGGATTCCTTCTGCATTAGCAGTTTGAAGTGAGCCTCTCTAACAGGCCAGAGCCCCTTATCTCTGGAGATTTTTAGCCCCCTAAGCCATCCCAACAGGCTTCTTGGTCATTTCTCATCGCTTAGATCTATAAATATTAATTGCAAGCCTCATATTTTAAAACCCCTTTGAGCATATTAAGTATTTAGCCACATAAATCAATCCTAAACTAATCTTAGTGGTTTCGTCATAGTTTCACAAGTTCCAGAACTTTCCACTTTAAGCTACCACTGTTCACTGGGTTTGCGGGGAGGGTGGGGGGGGGGAGGCCGTATTTACTAGCTGTTCCATTAGCTGATTCTTCCTTCATAAAGAAGGATGGGAAAGGGGCAGAAAAGAGGAGGCAGGGGAGAGAGGAGGTGATGGAAGAAAAAGAAAGGCTGGGGAGAGGAGGTGGGAACAAAGGAAGAAGGCTGAACTCCTCTGGGACTGGAGATCAGAGATCTACTTTGATTCTCTAGTTCTCCCCAGGGGTTCTGAGCAAGCCCTTTGACCTGTCTGGGGTTGGCCTAGTTGAGGGGGTTTCCCCTGCATCCTCCTTATGAGCTCCACCATAGTGCTTCTTACTAGAATATGCTTCTAAAGGCATCCCAGGTAGCAAAGATACATGTAAAGGAAGCTTTGGCCTCCTGTCTAAGAAAATCGTCAAAGCAGATGGAGGGACCCCAGGATGAATAGCCAAGGTGGAGGCCCCAATTCTGGATTCAAGATTAACTGGAGATGACTAGCCGGACAGCAGTGGTTCTCAGCATGTGGGACCTGACCCCCACAGGGTTGGTATGTCAGATATCCTGCATATCAGATATTTACATTACGATTCCCAACAGTAGCAAAATTAGAGTTATAGCAACAGAATAATGTTATGGTTGGGGTCACCACAATGTGAGGAACTGCATTAGAGGGTCGCAGCATTAGGAAGGTTGAGAAGCACTGCTCTACAGCTATTGCTCTGGGTCCCCTTTTAGTACCACTGGATCTTGGATTATACCTAAGAGGTATAATCCAAAGTAAAATCCAAGGATTATACCTCTTTTGAATCATCCACGGGCCTTGTTACTGAAACTGTGACATCATTGGGTGTTTTGTTCCAGACTTCCTTACAGGGCACCAAGGCATGGAGAACTAGGTGACAGAGTGGCCCAAATTGGAGAATCATTCAGACCAGGGTAGAAATATTGACTTTTCCAATTTCACAACAACAAACCAGGCACCTCAGCTCCCTGAGACACATCTCCCTCAGCTATAAAGGAATGATGCTCCTATGTGTTTCCTGCGTTTGCTATTCAGAATAAAAGATCGTGCGGCAATGCCAACTGCTCAGGGCCTGACTCATAGTTAGTGTTCAATAAATGTGAGCTTTTATTATTTCCATATTTCCTGCATCCAGAGACACCATCGATCGGAAGTCAAAGCATCAATTTAATAACTTCTCTGGGGGAAAAACAATATATTAAACACACATTCCCATCTTAACACATCACAATTTCAACAATATTAAAAGGCAAAAAGAAATGTGTCTTGAAAAATCAATGATATATGGTCTTATTGTCACATTCTGGAAGCTTTTAAGTCATTTGCTGGTTACCTTGCCTTCCCCTGCTTATCCTGGCATCCCCAGGAAGCAAATATGTACCTGGAAAATAGAGAAAGCATCATTGGTTCACCAATGTACCCTGGGTGACTAGCCCAGGTGCCAAGTGAATTATCAGGTAGAATGTTTGAATGCCATATTAATACAACGGGCTATTTAAAAAACCCAAATCAGTTCATATCCTGGTGTTTCCTCCTATGTCTTTATAAATTCTCTTGACTTAGTTTCATTCCTGTCTTGGCTGGAGGGTTTGCTTACGTATTTGAATACACATGTGCTAAGGATTGGAATTCTCCTTGATCCATGAACAAGAGATAGGGGGATTAATTGGAAAAGACTTGCAGAGCAGATACCATAATGTTTGACAATGAAATCATGATAAAATACACTTAAATTGAATAAAGACAGGGCAGTGTGTTGAACATGACCGTCTTAAAAAGCATTGTTAGTTTAAACATCCTTTACCACTACAGATATGCATTAGACAATCATAAATATCTGCTCATAAAATCAATCAACTTAAATTCCTCCTTTCTGTTTGTATACCAAAACACCAACATGGAAGTCACCTCCAATTTCAAAATAATTTTAAGTGTCCATTCAGCAACAAAAACAGTTGTTCAGTCGCTCAAGAGGCATTTGTTATGATCTACTCCATGGTAGGTGTATTCAGATACTGCACATAAGAAGCCATGTGGGAAAGCCTGCAGAATAGGACTTGCACATGAAAGAAAAGTCCCTTATAAATAAATAGTGCCCCATGTCAGTTAGTAAGCAACATTGATTCAGGGAAGAGAGAGCATCAATCCTGTTGCTGCAAGACCTATTGACTGACTAGAGCAACAGGGAGGGGGGATTCTCTGGGTTTCCATTGCTTCAGCCATTATAGAAAGTGAACCAAACCCCAGGCCAGGGGACCTGGAAGAAGCCAAATGATGTTTCAGAGATGTGTTAAACAATTAAATGGCTTCTTGTGGTAAGAGAAGTAAATTTTACACATTCAACTGTCTGGAGAACAAGTATAATTACATGAATAAAAGTTGTTTTTCAGTTTTAAATTATTACTGGGCTTCACTTTTCAAATAACTAGCACGAATAATAAATAAGGTCCATTTACTCTAATTGGGAGAAGTGTTCTTGACAAGAGACACTTCTAATGTGTGCTCTTTGTTGATGAGGATGGAGACAGTTTACCAGAGAGCCATAGAGTCATCCTTATTATCAGAACCAAACAAAGAAGCACAGAGCGATGCACAAGGTGCTGATCCCAGTTCTCAGACCTAGAATGGGAATGAATGAGATAGAAAATGAGTCCAGAACTATGGGACTTGGCTTCACAGAGACCAGAGATGGAGCTGTTGTTGATCTAGGCTGGGATTCAATCATAAGAAGACATTCACTGACGGCCATGCCAGACTGAGAAAGCACTGAAGCTGAAACAGGACTTCCAGTGGGGCACAAGCAAGTAAAGAAGAGGTCAATGACAAACGATGGTCAATTAGTAAGAACTTGCTCAGTAATGTTGATTGTAAAAGGAACTCAGAGCTGTGCTGTTTGGATTGTTCTAGAGTTTAGATCTGAGAGTTCTTGATGGGCTCATTTGTTAAGGGTCTTGATATTAGAAAGTGGTGGGACTTGTAAGTGTTTGGGCTTGAAGGGGGGAAGTCAGAATGCTGGATATTAGAACAGGGATATTAGAACCTTGCCTGTCTTCTTTCTTGTTTTCACATATAGCTAGCTACAAAGTGATTGCTCTACCACAGGCTTCTGTCATGATGTTCTGGCTCACCACAAGTTCACAAGCAATGGAGCCAACAGACCCCAGGTAAAATACCCAACCTGATGAGCCAAAACAAACTATTTCTCTTTTACAGTTGATCACTTCAAATACTTGTTTCAAATGATGATTACCTCAAACACTTATTACAATACTGGAAAGGTGACACACTGTTGGCATTAAAGACCAGGAAGCTTTGGGTTGGTAAGTATTACAAACTAATATGTTTGAGTTCCAGTAGTACTGAGATTCATCTACAATATTGAGAAACTTGGGAATAATTACTGCAATTGTTCAACCAACGACTGAAAAGGTCAACGGTAAGGTAAGAAGCTGGAAGGATCTTGGAGATCAATTAGATGTGAAAAGAGGTTAGGGTAAACACCCTGTCTTTCTACACTGTGAGAAATAAGGTTATAATGTTGTGCTACAGAATGTTCTGGAACACTTAGAGCAGTAAGTCGTATTCATATAGGTCCCCTGCAAATTACCCAGTAACCATGACACAAAAGAACACCATTTGTCTGTGTGAGGGAGTGTATCCTAGGCAGAAGGCATTGGCAGAAGTGGATTTTTAAACACAACCCAGAACGAAAAAAAAGAAAAAACAACAAAAGAACTGTACATTCACCTGTAATAACAGTATTCACATTGCATCCTTCCATTATGTTAAGCAGCACAAGTAACTTAGGGCACTTGTAGGATGCATTCTAATATGCTGATTGCAAATTCTAGCCATCCCAGTGTGAATGTTCACTTCATAAAAGCTGTACATGTGTGTGAAAATTTGTATACAAATGTATTCATGTTTTAACTATAGAAACATACTCTTATCAGTAGAGGGAATGGATTGCCCTGCCCAACGTGGGCAGGACTTACCCAATCAATTCAAGACTGAGTGGAACAAAAGGGCTGAGTAAGAGGTAGCACCTGCCTGGCTCCAGGGGCTGCACCATCAGTCTTCTCTCTCCTCTGACAGGAAATTACTTCATCCCACATCCAGCTGGCTGGCATTCTAACTCAGATCAGAACCGCACAATCAGTGCTCTTGGGACTTCAACTTGCCAGTTGTAGATCTTAGGACTTCTTGCCTCCGCAATCAGTTGGCTCTCTGTATCTCTGGGCTCTGCATGTCAGGACACAGCCAATGACAAACAGAAGACAAAAACAGTGTTAGTGTTGAACTGATGCAGACTTCCCTCTTGTCATTATTCTCTGCATAGCATGAGTATTTATATAGTGTTTACATTTTCATTTTAGATATTACAAGTAATTTGAGTTGATTTAAAATATATGGGAAGATTTGTGTAAGTTGAATGCAAATACCATCTTATGTAATGAAACTGAGCATCCACGGATTTTGTTACATATGGAAGGTCTTGGAACCAATTTCCCATGTGTACTTAGGAAGGACTGCAGTATCAATTGTACAACCGTGTAAGAATTTTAATAAAAGTAACAACAACAATAATCCTTTCCACTTTGGAATGCTAATGCCATGTGCTCTGTAGAAACTGGTAGATTCTGACAACAACCACGTGAGGCAGAATATAAAGCCTATTTTACAGATAAGGAAGTAAAGAGATAGAAAACATTATGCTTGTCCCATACAGAGAGGACCAGAACCCAGTAACCTATCCTAGATAACACTGTCAACTTAGCAGAGCCCAGAGTAATGTGGAGGAGTCTCAAATGGGGGATTGCCTATGCCAGATTGGCAAATAGGACTGTCTGCGGTGAATTTTCTTGATTGCTAATTGACATAGGAGGGTTCCAACCACTGTGGGAGAGACCATCCCTAGGCAGGGGATCCTGAACTGTGTAAACAAGCTAGCTAACCAAGCCACTAAGCAATGTTCCTCTGTGGTTTCTGCTACAGTTCTAAGCTGATTCTATGTCTTCCCTCAATGATGGGCTATGACCTGGAAGTGTAGGCCAATTAAACTCTGTCCGTTTTTTTATTATTATATGTATATGAGTATGCTGTAACTTCAGACACACCAGAAGAAGGCATCAGATCCCATTTCAGATGGTTGTGGGCCACCATGTGGTTGTTGGGAATTGAACTCAGGACCTTTGGAAGAATACTCATTGCTCTTAACCACTGAGCCATCTCTGCAGCCTCCAAACCCTGTCCTCTTCAAGTTGCTGTGGTCATAGTGCTGCAGACCTGAGGAAGTCAGGAAACCATCTTCCTCCCTGATTTCAGCTTCAAGCTCCTGCCTTGAGTTCTTCCCTCAGTTCCTCAATGATAGACTCTAACCTGTAAGAGAAAAGAAACCCTGTTTCTCTCCATCTTGCTTTTAATCATGCTGTTCCTCAGAGCAACAGGAGCAAACCAGGCCCTGCCGCATTAGGTAGCCTTCTAATTTCACAGAATTGCTTCAAGGAATATGGACATGATTTTTCTGCTTTAGGCATTAAATCTAAGAGGTCTTTACGATCTCACATTTTAGGCATAAGCCGACGACATACCCTTGCTTCCAAACATTTTGGGTTATTGACAGGCTTGGAACTCTCTTGTTTTTACAATCCCCAGCCCTCTAGAACACACAGCTTCCTTATGAAATTTTCAATCAAACAAATGAAGCAAACACATTTTGGATAGAACAGTCATCCTTTTCAATCAGTTTCTGTGTTTCCTGTATAAACCAGCAGCCCAGAGGTACCATTTCTGAGAACATTTTGTAATGGAAAATTTTATCTGAGTGCTACTTAGCATGATCATTATTATCTTCGTTATTAATAATAACAATTTATAGAGTGGCTGCAACAGACTCTGCCATTCAGAGACTAAGAGCACAAGTCTGCTTCGATACTTAAGTCAGCAAATGGGATAGGAAGAGGAAACTCCAGCAGAAGAAATTAAAATAGATGGCTTTATCTTGGACAGACATCTACCTTCAGGGACCAAGAAGCAGGTAATATGACAAAAAGATTCCACCAAAATGGACGCCAAGGACAAACATTTCCTCCACTCTGTCACAGCAAGTGACTTGGTCTGTTCAAGGTCACTGAACCTTGCCAGAGTCTGCAGCAGCTTGACGGATTAACTTCTTCCAACAGGTGGATATCCCAAGCCAGTTCTTACAAATAAGATTTCTCATGACAATAAGAATACCAGGAGCTCAGGAGGGGTGGTTTTGCTTTACACTCTAGGCCATTCTTCTGCAGAAGGGATTGAAATCTAGGTGAGCATAGGTCCATGTGACAGTTTTACTAATGGGCACACTATACCACATTAAGACTGCCTAAATAAAAAATACCTAGATCCCTGTTTTACCTAGCAGCTCAGAGACAGTGCCAACTAACAGACAGTACATTCAGAGATGGTGAAAAATATCCGGATTCTGTCTTAGATGACGATCGGACCTGGGGATCTATATTTTAGAAATAAAACTACATTCTTGCAGAATGACAGATTCACTCCAAGTGTCACAGAGGATGAACAACTCTCAATGACATCTGGCAAGAGTCCAAAATAGCACAGAAGGTGAGGAAATCCTTGCAGCTTAGGGAGATGGAAGGTGTTCTCTTCAATGGGCCAGTAATCAGATTCACATCAGTTTCTACCTTTTGATGAAAAGCATATTTCAATTATGCACTTGACCAGCATACATATAAGCACATCAGTGTTTCAGCAGAGAGTGCTTTCCACAAAACAATAATAAAACGGAAAATATACTTGAGCCAAATGAAAAAGAAATCCAAGGAAAATAGAAAAGAAGTCCAGGAAAGCCAAGGGGAGATGGAAGGTAAACCCAGAAAGGGCAATCAAGTAAGATCTCAGGGTGACAAGCGTGTGGCAGGGAAGCAATCAGTCCAAATGGGGACAGGAAATCGAGAGGTGCCAGAAATAACCTCTTCAAGAGAACAGCTTCTGTCATTGGATTGTGCGAAGAAGGCACTGCAACTTCTTAATAGCAAGATGGAGGCATGGCTTTGTTTTCTCTATCAATAAGAAATAATAAAGGGACCCCTGGTAAAACACAATGCTCGGAAAGGCCTGAGTTGGATACAGACACATGAGAGGAGTATTTGTTGGATATAAACAAAGGAGGCACTTCTTTTGTGTTAATGATTTGCTGTTGTTGTTGTTCTTCTTCTCCTCCTCCTCCTCCTCCTCCTCCTCCTCCTCCTCCTCCTCCTCCTCCTTCTTCTTCTTCTTCTGGATGGCATGAGTTCAATGACACAGAGTCTGTGACTCAGTAGGTACACAGAGTCTATGTGTCTTTCAGTCTGAGTCCAGGTAGGCAACAAGATTCTGTGTAGGGAGCAAATTCAGTCTTGAGTGAATATATGTCGTTGACATGAGCAGAACCATGATGTCAATACCCCCAATGATTCACCAGTATAGGAGCAACAAAGTCTTCTCTGGGTGAAGCTCAGAGAGATAACAATGCTTCCTCTGGTCCAAGTGTGAAAGTTGACAATGTGGGCAGAAAATGTCTACTATAGTTTTCTCTTCCTTCTGCCCCGTCCAGATATTTATGTTCCCTCCAGAGACCTCTCCTACTGAGACTAGCTAAATCTTCTTCCTCTATGCGCTATACACCATAAATCCTGCCTCCTTGTTCAGCTGTGTTCAATAACCCCAATTCCTTGTCCCATGGTATATAATAAACACAAAGAACTTCGGGGGTGCTATTGTTATGGGTAATCCACCAGAGAATAGCACACAGTTTATAGGCAGTTGAAAGTCTTTATTCCAGAAGCTCTCAGGTACTGTGGAATCAAGGATAATACTGGGTGTTTAGGGTAAGGGGTTTTTAAAAGCAAAAACCACATCCAGATATTTCACTCTGCAACTTCAGAGGAAGGTTTTGCTCAAGCAAGCAGTTAAATGGACATTCACAAAAGCAGTTAGCTAGAGGGGGAGGTTTGCACAGGCAGGTAGTTTAACAGAAGCTAACTTAGCAGGGTATCTTGACCTTGGATTCCTAGAATAGAGTTGAGCAATTTTCCATGGGGCTTCCCATCAAGGAGATCAAATTGTAGTTAAACCTATAACAGCCTCAGCAAGAATTAAAGATGGAGGATTCTCTGCACTGTCTTGCCCTGTCAGACTGTGGCTTCTTCATCAGAGAGAGCTCAGTCCCCAATCCTAGTTATTCTGTGTCTGTACCAATGGGACTGTCCTTCATTCCCTCCATGTCCCAGCTGTGTCAATCACTGGATCCATATAGAGTGTGACAATCTGACTTGAGTTTATGGAAACTAAAAAGCCACAGAATGAACTGGTTCTGACAAGAATTCTGAAGCCAGGGCCTTCTCAAACACCACATGTGCCATGGAGAAGCTCTGTGGCCTTGCACAAATTATTTTAGCTCTCTGTACCTCCTGTTATATCATCAATGAAATGTCACCCATGTCACAGAGATTAAATGAGCTGATGCACACCAGGTGTCAATAACAGAATCCTGCTGAGGATAAGAACTCAAATATAAAATGGTATCATGAGTGTTGTCATAATAAAGTATACAAATAATAAGTGATTTCCCATGCAATTACTGTTCTTAAAGTTAGTCACTCAACAAAATATAGATGATCAAGTCAGAACTAAGTCACAAAAAGTAAATACAGAGACAGAGGAGGAGAAGACAAATAGCATAGCTGAAAAAGATAGAGGTAGATAACCAAAAGTATATGAAGTTATTTATTTATTCATAGAAAATAGAAATATTCAAACACTACATAAATATATTAAGCAATAAAGACTTTTCACAAATCTATATGCTCTAAATAATTTAATACATAATTGCAATCAATTTTAATTTGTTATTTAATTATCATAAACTATAAATATATGAATGTACCTACGACAGATATTTGTTTCTGTTTCATCTTCATAATTGATTGTGACTATAGTCAAAATTATTAATGACTTTAAATATAATTTGAAAAACAAGCACCAAACACAACATTTATCAATAATATTTACTAATAACTAATAAGCAGGTGGGGAGGATAAAATGAGAGCTGAATTATGACTCATGCCTTTTTGGAGTGTTTACTGTGGGCCAGATATCGCTCTCATAATTCTGTATACTACATATGTCACTGAGTGCTTTAACAATACCAAATGTTAAGTAGCACCATCATTATAATTATCATTTTACAGATGAGGAACTTGCAGCAAAAAGACACCAAATACCAGCCCTGGTCCTCTGACTAGTGAAGGCCTTGATTCTGGACCACTTCCCTGGCTGCCTTTAAAGAAGCTTTATCTTTCACAGTAGGAAGTTAGTTTGCATATTTCATTTAGAGTAAGGTAGCAAAGGCCAAAGGAAAAAGTCACAGCAATAGTGAGATGAACAATATCCTCAAAAATGCCATGTCTATCCCAAAATGTCTATGTGGAAACACTCTTTGCAGATGTAGTCGTTCAAAATGAGACCATATGGGATTAGGTGGAGCCTAAACTGGTGATTCGTGTCTATATAAGGGGAAGAGTAGACACAGACACAAGCAAGGGAAATTCCACTTGGCATTTGCAGCAGAGACAGGAATGATAGCTTCAAGCTAAGGGTCAGGATAGTCAAGAAAACCAGGAAGAGGCAATGCTACCTGCTTATGGCATTGACTCATACCTACGAAATGGATCAGCCAACTAAGATTTCAAAAGAAAACTGAGCGTGAATTGAGGGGAGAGTTTCACTGCAGTTGATGCCTTGCACTACTTTGGGCTGAAACAAACAAGCAAACAAAACAAAGCAGACCAGTGTGTTTCCCTCTCAATGTCCTCTTTCTCTTTCTTTCACCTGCCTTAATGAAGACATTGGTCAAAGCACGGAGGCCCCACATCCCAGAGAACTGAAGTAGTCTCTGCCCAGTAACTGTGTAGGAACTGACACTGCCTCCCACTCAGCCAGCAAGAACATGAAACCCTCAGACAAGCAAACTACAAGGAACAGAATTCTGCCAGTTACCACAAAAGCTTGGAAACTTGATGGCATATCCTTCCCTAGTCCCGCCTAATCCCTCATTGAAGACCTTGATGTATCCATCTGTGTCCCTGAAGGAGAGGATTCAGTTACTGTGTTTTCACGGATTTTTTTTTTTTTATCATAGAAACTGCTATTACAAAGGCACATTGTTCAAAGTCACCACAATTGTGATTTTATTACTCACCAATAACTAGCTAATATTCTCCTGTGATTAAATGTAACCAAGATAGGCAAGCAAAAGGAACAGTTTAACAAACTGGGACTCCACTTACCTTGAGCTTTGCACACTTTTCCCTCTGAATGGCACACCTAGCAAGAGGTTGCCAATCTAAGATTCCCACTTGCACCACACCCCACAATGAGATACATCTCTTCTCCCCTTGACAACTAGCAAACTTAGAATCTGCCCAATCATACACTGCTTGTATCTTGAAGGGAAGGAAGATAGGATGCCAATCTATTCTGAATTGATTTGGAATGTGTTGGAACAAGCCTGGCGCAGTGGAAAGAAGCCCCACGTGTCTGTCCCAGACGCTGTGGCTCTGGGTGGGACCGGAGACACGCAGGAAGGGCCGAGCATCTTCCCACACAGTCCAACGGGCACGTGGCAGCTGTGGGAAGCCTTTGCGGGCCCTGCCCTTGGGTGGGGGAGGGGACCATTCCTAGGGAACCTGCAGCAGCAATCTCCTTGGGTTCTCTAGCCTGGGGCACTGCAGTCGCAGCAGTGTGCTGCAGACGAGCTAGCCAGAGCGCAGCTGGGATTCCTTCCAGGATCAGTTTCAGCGGCTTGGGGCGCTGGACTAGCTGCTTAGGCTTGGGTGAATGGGTACCATCTGGGATGGCTGGGAAGCCCTCGGTGAAAGATTAGATGCAGCTCCTTAACTGAGGGCCAGATCCCTCACTTCCCACAGTGGGTCCAGATGAAGAGACAGTCCATAATTCTAAGACACTTATTTTCATCATGTGGAGTGGCCTGGATGGAATTGTACCCCGCCCCTCTGGGAGAGGTGAGGCAGATATAGTAACTGTGAAGGGGTGTGGCTAAGTCTCCAGGTGTCCCATTAACCTGGGGATGGCTTGGGGCTGCGTGGCCACGCCTCTACCTGAGGAAGGACTGGGGGCATGACCCTTTTTTATGTGACCAAATGTCACAGACCTATGGAGAGATGTAGCCATGTGTTAGAAGCTGTATTCTAGGAGCTTAGTAAAACAGTTGCCATCCCTTGTAGGCTGAGGACAGTCCATTGGGCCTGCAACATTCAAACCTTAGCTCAACCAGAAACACAGACTTCTGATCACAGCCCGTCAGGGATGCATAACCAATTAGGTGAAACTGTCTTCAAGTGAACTTTTAAGGAATCTTCCCTATGTACCACCTAATGCCTACACAGAATTGGGCATAATATGAAATAATAAGAACAATAGAAAGGGATATTCAAAGTATAAAAATGATTACGTGACCCAAAATAAATTCCCTTGGTAACCAATCCCTTCCTCCTTTAGAAATTACAGGAAGAATCCTGAGGCAAAGCCTGAGAGCCCTTGCATATCTTTACTCTGGTGGCCCACTGCTCCCTGGCAGTGTCTTCTGATCTTTTCTATTGCTTTACTTTAAATAAAACTTCTTCAGATTGCTTTGCAATCTGTGTGAGTTTCTGTTTCATTCTTGAATAAGAGGCTAAGAACCTGGTAACGCGGGCTTCAGCCACCTAACCCAGCATCATAACGATGAACGTGATAATATGACGATAAGTAGTCAGTTGAAGAGGGGACAGATTGGGAAATCAAGGCAGGGATTATTCTAGTAACATGAGCAGTTTCGTGGAGATGATTAATAGCACAGCTCCAGTGATAACCCACAGATCCCCAGTGGCCCTCCATTTTCTGACTTTCTTCTGCCTGCATAATGACATCTGGAATTTATTTTAAAGCAAGTTAATTACTCAAATCAAGGGCAAAAATTCACAGTTTTGTCTCAGATTATGTTCATAGTAATCACCGCATTCAACACCCCCAACTCAGTTCCTGGAAGGGGCTATGTGTTGAACATCAACATAGTAGGCTACTTTTTTTTTTTTAACTATTGCTGAATTTGCCATTATTATAGTATTTTAATTTTCCTTAATTGCTCCAGTTTTGCCTTTTTTTCTGGTCTGATCTGAGGTGGAAACCCGAGAAATAGCAGATTCAACAATAATCAATAATTGATTTTATGAGGAATACAGATAAATCACATGCTCCAATTATTAAAAACGCATTGCTTTTGGATTGGCCTTGCATACCTTATATCCTGTTATGGTTCCCTAGTCCTCAGTGCTCCCCCTACTTAACTGTTCCCATAAGCTGTATATTCTTCATTGCCTGTCAAGCAGAGGAAATAAATAGTTAAAAACCTAAGTGCTCATCAGACACGAGGTAGGGTTCATAAATGAAAGTGGGCAGCCTTGGGTAATTTAAGATATTGCTGTGAGCTGGTGTTGCCAAAATGATGCACTTATTGAACCATAAACAAAAGCAATTAAGATGAGATGTTGATTACTGTGAAGAAACGCTCCTCGGTAGTATAGTGATTCAGAGTCACAGGGGAGTCTCATTTGCATAAGCATCTCTAGAATCCTAGGATGTCCAGGAAGGTTTGTACATATCCTTTGCAAAAGGATTCTTAGGAGTCCTGGGAGAAATCTTGAGAAGCCCCAGATGGCCTTATTTTGCACAAGGCATCACAAAGTAAGTGGCACAGCTGACTAGTTCTTTGTCTGCCACCAAGACAGGGAAACCCTTTGAAATAGATGGACACATGGTTAAAACCATAGTCAGAAAGCAGTCCTGGATAGAAGAAAATCACAACCTCAGTCTACTGTTGAAGGGCTCAGTGCAGAGGATGTAAAGCAGACATCCTAGGAGTGACCTTAAATGGCAGTTCCCTTCCTCCAGGCTTGGTCAAAAAGTGGCTATGATTTTAAGGGCCAGGTAACAGAAGTATGGATCACCATCTGGTGATCTGGATGCAGGCATGGCGTGCATCACCAAAATGTGCCTGTGCTGGAGTTCCTGCAAGAGAAAAGGGGTTCACAGCTTATTATAAACCTGGAAACAAAACTAGAGTGATCAGTCTAAGCAAAGAAACAAAAATGTCATACAATAAACAATCTCCCAGTTCACCCAGCCTGCACCCCTTTCCAACAACTAATGACTCCTGTGGAAAGCTCTGAGCAATGCTTTAAACATCTTCTGGATAAAAGAAGCAACCCTGATTGTTGAAAATTGTGCCCAGAAATATCTAAGAATGAGGCACACAGTGGGTCCTTAACAACTGTTTACAGAGAGGAAAGGAGAGAGACAGAGGAAGTGGTGCCAGATGGAAGGATGGAGAGCATTCACCACTGTGACTGAAGTTAAGGTCAGGACTGACATTTATAAGTGCCTTGAGGAGGCTGAGAGCGTAGAGAGATCACGCAGGGGCGACGTGCCCTGAGACACATCTGAAGCAATGGGCAGGAACAAGAAAGTCAGGAGAAGAAAAATGAGCATCCAGCCAGACAGATGATGTTGGGTCAACTCGATCTTTCCTCGTCTGTCTAGAGAGACTGCAGGCACATGTCACAGCATGCCGATCAGCCCCTGGGAGCAGTGATTGGCATCTGCAAGCCTAGTATCTGGGAGTAGATAGACAGGGAGACAGGTCCAAATGTCACCAGCCAAAGGCCAGAGCACATCTCAGCCTGACTAGGGCCACTCAGACAGGTGAGTGACCAACAGAACAATGCAATCGCCCTGAGAAGTGCTTTGAATTTCATTTTGAGTGGCCAAGTCATATAACTGGGAGCTATGTCTATGCTAGTAGAGATGTGGATTAAATAGGTAGAACCTGTAGAAAGGAAATTGACTTGTTAAAAAGAGATATTTTATTCCAGACTCCACTAAGAATGTAACATCATTACATTGAATAGTTAGAAAATTATTAAGTGGGGTTCAATTTAACTGCTAGAGAAATGGGTTCAGATAAATTAGACTTTAACTTTTTACACGTGGGCTGAGAAGATAGTTGATGTTGGACTTACCATGCTGAGTCCAATCCATAAAAATCCATGTTTAAAAAATAACAGTCAGGTGATATGGCACATCCTTATTATCCCAAGACTAGGAGGAAGAGGCAGAGGCAAGTAGATTCCTACCTAGTGCTTGTTAGATAGCTGGTATAATTGAATTGGTGAACCCAGGCCAATGAGATAGCCTGTCTCAGAAAAAAAAAAAAAAAGTAGAGGGTTTCTGAGGAATGACAGGAAAGTTTGTCCTCTGCTTTCCTCATACACATGTACAAATATGCATGTCAGCATACACACACACACACACACACACACACACACACACACACACACACACACACACACACTAGAGATGAAAACAGGATCAACTCTTGATTTCTTTAGCTATGGAAATAGTTTCTACTATTCTTTAGCTATTGGTGTTTCTGCTATTTTTCACTCTATATATTGACACATAGATATTCCAAGGTATTCAAAGTGAGATGTTCCCCCCCCAAAAAAGACAGATGAACATTGATGAATTTTAATATATATTGGACTACTGTTATCATTCTTCTGATGAAAGAGAAATACTCTGTGGGGTATATAGAAAATCTGATATGAAGTGGTAGCAAGAAGAAAAAGAAAAGATGTCTTCTCTCTACTGTGTTGGCCTGCTCCATTGTCCAGCATTCCATAATAGCAGATTGAGTTGGAAATCACAAGGAAGAAAGTCTGAAGATTGAATCATTGTTTCTCCATAGCTCAGAATTAATTCAACTAACATTAGCAAATGTCTATCATTGGATACTCCAGTTCCCATGAATACACATACATAGAGAGGATGTCTTGCCAACACAGTCAGGTTCAAAGATATATGGAAAGGTGTTGACAAGGTCTTGGAATGATCAAGTTTATAGGATTATATGACTTAATTCACTTATTGACTAACATTCATCAAACAACAGCACCAGGATGGACCCCTACAGATTCTAGGGATGAGTCAGTGAACAAGATGGCCATAAGATCTCTGGTCTCCTTGGGCTTATGTGAACATGCCATAGATCCTCTCCACAGCATCTACCATGTTTCTTCTTCACATGTCTGAAAAAAAGAATCTCTTTGGTCATGAGAACTGAGGGATAATTCTTATACACATGAAGCTGTAGGTTTAAGTCTGGGATTTCTCACATCCTAAGAGATCACCAAATAAACTAATGATTTGGGAGAATGTGTCTCTAGTTCTAACATTTGAGAAAATGATATTTTCACTGCAAGACATTAGAAGTCAGAATCAGAGATGGCTAAGCTACACAGCCTAACACCAAAATACCAACAGCAGGAAAGCACAAGTTTGTCTTCATTAGATATGACTGTCTTAGCCTATTTTGTGTTGCTATCACAGAATACCTGAGACTAAAAACTTATAAAAAAAAAAAAAAACAAAAAACAAAAACAACAAAAAAAACTATGGCTAAGGCTAGAGGGATGAGAGTGCTCACTGGACAAGCATCAGAACCTGATTTTGAATCTTCCTTACTTCCACAAATGGCTAGGTATAGAGACTCAGGGACATTTAACCCCAGCACTGTGGGATGTGGAACCAGAGGATTACCAGGCTTTTGGCTACCAGTCAACCTGAATAACAGCAAGCCCTAGGTTTAGTAAGAGATCATGTCTTAAGGGAATAACATAGAGAGCGATAGAGCTAGGCATTCGATACTCTTCTATGGCCTCCATGTATATGCACGGGTGTGCATAGACATATACATACTTGTGCACACACCAGACACACATATACCCAAGAGAAAGAAAAAATGGGGGAGGGGGCTTTAGCTCATAGTTCCAGCAGCTGAGAAGCTCAAGATGAAATGGTCACATCTGCAAGGAGCCTCCTGCTGCATCAACTCAGAACAGAATAAAAGACACGTGGGGACATTTGAGAGTGTGAAAGTCAGCCCGATTTTATGACAAACCTTCTCCTCTTCTGATAACCAATTCAATCCCATAAGAGGAAGAAATCACTCAAAAAGCCATAAATACATTCATGAGGGCTCTACCCCCAGCCTCGACTAGCTCCTACCTCCTAAGACTTCTGCAAAGCAATCACATTTCAACGTGATTTTCAGAGGGGGAAAAACCTATTGAAATTAGGCGCTGCACACGTCAGCTCATAAGCTTTGAACGTCTACTTCTCAGTGCGATTCTGTCACCACAGTGAATCTTGGATTCTGGGGACGTATTTATGGTTTGAAAATGCTACTTTCATTAGAAAATAGCCAACTCCAAATCACTAACAGCAGAAGAGGAAGAAAGAAAAGGTAGAGGCAGGGAGACTAAGATGAAGTATTTCTCTTGCCACTTGTAGTGTGACATACAAGAGGAAGAAGAAGTTTGAAAGGTGCCTTAGAAGTTCTTCCCTACAGGTCATGTCTATTGATGGGATGCTATGGAGAGAGAAAGAGAAGCATTGAGCATTGCAGCGGTACACTGTGGTTTATTAGGCAGAAAATAGAGCTAGCACTCAGTAGGAGCCAGGCAGATTAATGAATTGTAGGTACATTCAGTGTGGTGCCCCCCAGTGGGCGTTCTGGAGGTAACAGCACTAGGAGTTGGGTATGACATTCTGTCCTTTATACAGTTCAGGACAAGAGATCAAGAAGAGGCATCATTAGATTTCAGGTGGTATTGTTCACCACGAGAGTAAATGAGTTGACTGGGAAGAGCTAGCAGAATATGAGGCTCACTTTTTGCTGTCAACTTGACTGGATTTAAAAATCACCTAGGACATTGGTGAGACACACTTCTGTATTTGTCCGTTGGGATTCGTAGAGCACTGGAAGACCCACCTTGAGTATGGGTAGCATTATCCCATAAACTGGGACGCAGGATTAAATGAAAAGGGAAAGAGAAAGGGAACAGAACACTGGCATTTCAGCTTAAGTTGCTTCTGTTGGGTACTTAGACTCAATGGTGAAAGTAATTAAAGCAAGGAGGATGGTAAGAAGGAGCAATCCACCATCTGAGATAGGGTGTCTGATTTAACATCAAGGGCAAAGGAATCCTGCAAAGTCTTGTTCCTCTCACACCATTGTCAAGATGAGCATGTCAATAGTTCTGTGAGACACACGTTCCTCCAGTGTGTACAGAAAGAGTCTCTAAAGAATGAGAAACCACATTAGCTTTGCCTAAAGAAATGCCACATTTTAGGGGACCAGTCTGGAAATGCAGGATGTTTGGTCAATGACTGAAATCACATCTGAAACAAGAAGCTGCAAAGATGAAGTTTGCTAATTTAGTTTTCTAGAACTTACTGAATGAGTCATCTTTTCCCCTCTTGTGTGAGCTGGAAGTGTTCAAGAAGAAGTCCCACTATGACCCCATCAAAAATTCCTTAGGTTCCTTCTTAACCAGACGGGCAAGATTGATGAGTTTAGCTCACTGAGACAGAAGGAACTGGGACCATCACTATTTGCCAGTATTTATCTACATTTATGTTAATGGTTTTGTTCTTGATCAGAGCAGTCATGAAACTCAGGAAATGTTTATTGCACTCCAAGTTTGCCTGTGATGAATTATATGGGAGTCACAGACTAGCTAGGGCATATAATGTGCAGAAAACATTTCCTTTATTTATACGGTTTTTTGCTTTTGATCCCAATACCACAGGCTTCCTGCATACTTGGGACCAAACCAAGTCAATTTTTCATATTCTGCTTTGTCATTTGATTGATTTAATGCTCCTTGTGGTTGGACTTTGCAGAGGAAAAGAACACACAAGAACACACATACATTTTCTTCTCTCTCTCTCTCTCTCTCTCTCTCTCTCTCTCTCTCTCTCTCTCATGCTTTTTGTTGCCAATTTTCCACTAAAGGGCAATTTCATAAAAATTAGGGGGCTGGAAGGGGGCTTAGTGTGCACTTTTTCCTAGCTCCTCATGATACAGAACATGTAAGACAAAGGAAGATGCTGTAAGGTACTTTCAGATGTCGGGCTGTCTGTACATTTCAAATGCATTGTCCTATTTAATCTCCCTGAAACTGTTATACTCATGTTGAATCTGAATAAATGTCTGCTATGGTAGCCATGTGCTTATACCCATGGCCACAGCTGAGCTTGGCTTTTGTTTCCTGTAACTTAAGGATTCTTGGAAGACAACTGTTTTTATTCCCTAATATTCCATTCATGACTACACCCAAGGCACATAATGGTTGAATGGCTACGACTAAGATCATCAGGTTCATAAAGCCTAGAGTGTTGACTATCTAGTCTTTAAAAGAAGTAGTCTGATGATTCTTGATTTAGAAAATACTATGTCCACAGACAACACATTTTCTATGGTAACAAAATATCTGCATTGGATAATGTATATTTAAAAAAAGAGTTATAGTTAGATTATAATTCTGGAAGTTCAAGTGTAATGGTGACTTCTGCTGGGCTTTGTTGAGGGTCTCATACAGATGCAATCACAATGGCACCCACATCTGCCAGAAAGATGACGTGCTAAACAGGAGACAGGTTTTTGAATATCAGGTTGCTCCAGGATGAGTTAAGTCTGTAAAACCAACAATCCTTTCTGAGGGTGATAGTCTATTGACCTAACCAATTCCTGCTAGGTCCCACCTCTCAAAGGTTCTATCACTATTTCACCCCATAACAATGGAGACCCCTTTAATGGCTAGTCTCTATTGTCAAATTGACAAAATCAGTAATTAACTAAAATCCAAGTGTCTGGATTCATCCGTGAGGGATTTCTTCTTCTTCTTCTTCTTCTTCTTCTTCTTATTATTATTATTATTATTATTATTATTATTATTATTATTATATTAATTGAAGTGTAATGACCCACATTTAATCTGTACCTTCTGAGGTGGAAAGATCCACCTTTAATCTGCCACATCTTCTTCTGGAAGCCTATAGAAAGGACAGGGAAGAAGGAAGCTTATTCTCTCTTTGCCTACTTGTTCTTGCTCTCACTAGCAAGACCATTTCTTTACTGGCATTAGAGCTGACTTCTTTGGAATGCTGGCATCTAGTGAAGACCAGTTGAGACATCCACCCTCATGGACTGAATGACTACTGGATTACTGGAGCTTCCATTGGTAGACATCCATTGTTGGACTAGCTGGACCACAGCCTATAAGCCACTCAAATAAGTTTCCTCCATACATTCATTCTATCGGTGCTGCTCTCCTAGAGAACCCTGACTAACATGCTATGCCTACAGCACATGAGGCTTCTGGGCCAAACCACATCTAGACCACAGCAGCGCACCACTGTGATGGCAAGGCTGTTTTTCTAACTCAGTCTAACTTTTCTGTTCTATTATATAAAGAACAGATTAACCAAGGCAGTCTGTCTGTTCATTCTTACCCACAAAGAGACCCAACCACATTCTTACAAACCAGCAAGTTTTTCTGCAACAGTTACTGGCAGCAGCAAGAATATTAGTGTGGGGCAGACACTGAAAAACAGATGGTTCTCTGCAGTTCACACCGCAGTGGGGTGCCTTTTCTGCCTTTTTTCCTTTTCTGAAGAGCAACATAGAGAATGATTTGAGTAGAACCCTCCTTTCTCTATTACAGAAGAATGCCTTAAAGAGGTGGAGTTTGGTATAATCTGCTCATGTTATGGATCATATAAAATGTTCAAAATGCTTTTAAAGCACATGTGAGAGACCACATTTTGGTATTGGGACTCTACCTCAGAGAACCTGGCCTAAGTTTGAACTCAAGGCCAGTACCTAGCATTAGTTTCCAAGTTACCCCCCAACAAAACCCAAGCCTAGCTCCAGTTTCTAGGCTAATCCCAACAAATCCAGCAACTCCAGGTTAACTTTCTCCAACAAACCCAGCATTTCCATGTTAACCCCCAACAAGCCCGCCCTCTGCCTAATAACCACCAATTAAGAAGAAATCAAAAGTTAAGTTTATTGTTTGGCTCCCAGAACCAGTCAATTGTACTAAAGGCCATAGTAGCACACCAAGTAGATGCTTGCCAGGCTAGAAGCAGTCACCCTTTGCTTGTGCTTTCTGTAAAACCTTGTCTTGATGAATGTTCAGGGCTTTTGCGCCAATGGAACTGTCCATTGAGGCAGCAGTGAGTTAAGTCAGGGCTAGTTTGAATAAAGCCCCTGATGTGATTATGACCAATCCACTCCTGAGTGGTCTTTCAGGGTTCATGAACACTTCCTTGATACTACACATGCAGGAAGCTGAGAGATAGTTTTAAAGGCACAACCACTCTAACGATGATTCTAGGACAAGCAGGCAGGAGAGAATGTTAGAGACAGCCATTTACTAAGCTTTTAGGACATGCTCCTAGATCCATATGAAAACATTTAGTGTTCTACTATTTACAAGGGTTTTTAAAGGGCAGGTTATTTTGTAGCATAGTTAGACAGATACTGAGAAACTCAATGAGATTTAACTATAATATCATAGGTAGCACATGATACAGATAGAATCTGCAGGCTGGTCTGCAAGCAAATTCACTTTCTTTCCCATAGTCTACTATATAAAGCCAGTAGAGCAAGAATTAAGTCTGAGATTTGGCGTCTATGATAGTTTTTGCTATTTGAAGAAGTGAAGTAAGTTGAGTGAATCAATCAGGCATCAATCAAAAGCAGAGATCCTAATCTTAGAAGATCTGGAAGCCAAAGACAAGAGGAAAGGAGAGGGTACTACAGGTAAGAGTAAGGGATGAAGGGTGGGGCCCGGGGGATAGGGAGTAGACTGGAGAGGAAGTTTGGGTCAAGGTTATCTGGCTTTGGAGATCTTTGGAGATCAGTTGGACCAAATGAGCAAGAAAAAAAAAACCAAAACAAAACAAAGTAGAGAAATCTTTTGGTGGAGGTGAAGTCCACAAGACACCAGAGAGTAGATGTTTTTTTACCTGAGGTTTTGATTTGAGATGAGATTTCTACAATAAAGGGTCAAATAGCTTGGAGAATTGTAGAGGACTTTATGAGTCTTTCGGTCTGATCGTCTATGTAACACTGACATCCCACAACACCCAAGACCAGGAAGTGCTCAGCCCTGCTTGATCACCTTCCTTGAAAGGCAGTCTACTTCCTCCAATACCAGGTCCAGTCAAGATAGATGGTAACTGTGCCTTATTCCAAAGGATCTCAACTCCAGCTCAAGAAAAACAGATAAGGCAAACTCAACTGTCCCTCCCTATAAATTTTCTTGGAATACACAAATGCTTAGCCTCTGGGAATCGTATTCTCCAAGTAAACCCACCAAATCACCCCTTAGAGCTTCTTCTGTGCACATTACACACACTGGCAGCTGTATGTCATATCATATTCCTCCAAGCTTTTCATTCTGGGTTCCTGTAAATGAGAGAGAAGACAGAGAACATGAGTAACATCACAGTAACTTAGCCAGAGGGAAAGAGACAAGCAGATCATTCTTTGAACCTGAGGATTTTGACCTTTTTGTAGAAGTATGAAAATGCTATTCTTGACAGGATCAAAGCACAAAATAAAATAATCAGCATGTTTCATTTGCTGGTTGAATGAATTGACAACAGGGAGTAAACAACTGTAAACAATGAGGGGAAAGGGCATAATTCTTTAGTAGAACAAGCACTTAGCATCTATGAGGACCTGGCTTTAATGCCCAGCATCAAAACATTCTGTGTTCAGTTGTTTGTTTGTTTGTTTGCTTGCTTGTTTGTTTGTTTGTTTGAGCTACAAGTAGAGTTGAGTCAGAGGTATAGTTGAAATGCCATTGTATAAAATACCTTTTTGTGCCAGGAGAGGTAGCTGATGCCCATATTCACAATACTTGGAAAGTGGAGGCAGGAAGATTAGAAATTTAAGGCCAAGGTCATCCTGAGGACAGGAGGTCCTGACTCAAAATTAAAAATGAATAAATAAGTAAAAATAAAAAAGAACCTTCCTTGTTGTTCTAGACGTTAAAAATCAGTGATGAATATCTATAAGTCGAGGTGAGAACTTCACCCAGTTTTTGGAGAATAAAACTCTATTTCCTTTCATTTATCAAAGAGTGAGAATATATATTGGATAATTAGATAAACTTCTCCTCTGTCATTTTATAATCAATAACATCTTTAAAATCTACTTTCATGATAATGTCTTCTAATAAAATGCATCAGAAGACGCTGTTTCATGGGCTATAACTTTATAGACAATGAGGTTAATCAGAGTGGGTACGTTTTCAAAACTGATTACGACTTCTCCAGTCTCCAAGGTCAAAAGGCAGAAATCAAACATAAAATTTTGGTTTTAAATGACACCATAAAGACAATTTCCAGTCTTCCCTCTTTCCATTATTATATCCAACCTTTTCCAATCAAGAACCAGCCTTCTGTGAGTGTATTAATGAAGTTGTAACTCCTGTGGAAGAACGTCAGCCTATTGCTGAGGAAACCACCCACAGCCACATGAGCTGAAAGTTTGACTTCTAAAGGCCCAGGGCACCTACTGTCTGACACACTCTTAGTTTTTGAATATTTTAAAGACAAGGGGAATAGACACTTCAAAAATAACAGATTCTGCTTTGCATGAAAATATAATATGTTTCCATCTTAACGATGTAAAAGAATAGCTTGTTATCACAGTGCATCTGAAGAAAAAAACAAATTACACATGCAAATGTTTTGGGCTAATTAATTCAATTCTGAAGATAAAATTGGGACAGTGCATAATTGTGAGCAGATTCCTAATAAGATCTGGATTTTAGCAAAATTTAACCAAGGTACCAGAACATATATTTCCAGGAGGGGTAGTTTCTGATAGACCCCTATGCCCTAATTCATTCCAGGTTTGCAAAAAGCCTTAAAGTGCTCATGAGATATGTGTCCCATCATGCCTATTCTGTAGGAAACTTGGGGTCAAAATTTAGACTTGAATAAGTAGAAATTCTAGCTACCTTACACAAGCTACAATGACACCCAGGAAACTGCAATTCATCAACAATGGTGATCTTATGTCAGTTCTACAAACTGGCCTGAGTCTGAATACTCCAACCCACTTTAACTTACTGGAAAGAATGAACATGGGTCTGTTGCCACACCGACATATATCGGAATGATTAATCTTTTGGTAATTTGCTGTGTGAGAGAAGAAAGCACTAACACCCTTAATATAACCTCAAGTTTTCATCTGTAATGTGAGACAGAAAATATCCATGTTCAGGTTTGTGTGGTTGGTTCTGTTGAGAATTATCCACCCCCAAAGTGTTTGTGTTTGGGGAAAAAGAAAAAGAAAAAGAAAAAGAAAGAAAACAGTCTTCACAACCCCAGCTGCCTTTTATGTGCATTCAGTGCTAAAAAGAAGAATTCTTTTGTTCTGTCATGAGACCAAAACTTTGCTAAAAAATCACAAAACCCTTGAGAAATTCTTTGGCTTCTACAAGGCCAGACTAGACAAGTTGATTAGGCTTGTCACATTCAGGATTCAGGAATTTAGAAGCACTTTAGATTGCATCGTAAATAAACTATCTCAGAGCTAGTTATAAGTAGACTTCCCCAAACCATTTGTGTTTGTTCCTTCTAGGGACTCTGATTCTATGCTACAACATAACAGGTTTTAAAAAGTAGCAAGAAGTTTCTTCTTATGGGGCACTGAATCCTTTCAGCCCAGCAGAGAAGGAGGAGGAGGAGGAGGAGGAGGAGGAGGAGGAGGAGGAGGAGGAGGAAGAGGAGGAGGAGGAGGAGGAGGAGGAGGAGACACATCTGTTTTCCTTCTGCCCCAGTTAAGAGATGAGTTGCCTAGAATGGATCAAAGAGTAATAGAAAGGAGCTGTAATATTCAGATGTGTCTGAACTGGCACTATAGCACAGTGGTCTTCAGCTAGAGGGCATAAAGCTGTGTGTCCCTCCCTACAGGGTCATAACATTAAGGTAGAACTCTAAGGGAAATATGTAATACCCCATTCTTTCTATTCCTACCTGTCCAGACAGATGAATATTTATAATTACCATTACAACAATAATAGCATTTGTGTGTAGACCTGCCAGATATAGCTATGTAGAGTTCATGAATTATCTTCATAGGAAATGAGTGACATTGAGGCACGATGATTAAAATAACTTTTCTGAGGACAACCAGCCATTAAAACATAAAACCAATATTGGAACTCGACCTGGTAGCCACAGAACCCAGGACGCAATCCTCTGTCACTACTGTGTTCTTAGAGAAGGTGAATGATTTTAAGGAACTCTTTTAGTCCAAAGGGAGACTGATTTCTGGTACTGATAGCTGCAATGTAATGTCCTCCATGATGCAGAACTCTAAACACAATGGTCGATTCATCATGAATTAACAGAAAGGGCTTGCTTGTGAGCCACACCTGTTCTTACTTGAATCACATGACTCTAGCCCTAACGGGAAGTTAGAAGAAGACATGGAAGAAGAGAAGTCAAGAGTGCAACTGGCCCCTGTTATAGGTCTCCATGTCTACAGGCAAGGCTGGGACTGCTGAGCTCCAGTCCCATATCCATATGTGGATATCCACAGTCCCATATCCGTATGTTGATATCCACAGCCCCACCCATGTAGGAGTGTGGAGAGGAAGCAAAGCACGTCATCTTTGTGGGGTTTTTTTTTCCTTTTAATTCCTTTTTTTCATCTTTTTATCACAAGTTCCTTGGTAATTTTCCGATTTCAAAGGAAATATTTGGAAGGATATCTGAGGACTGGATGTGTTCATGTTTTACACCAAATGCTTTCAACATGAGAATCCGCCCAGTCGTATCTAATAAAAATATCCTTCCTGAGCTGGTACCAGGAGGTTTCATTAAAATAGCAGTCGATATGCAGAGCTGACTTGGCACCAAGGAAAAAAATCACAGGCATATCAGGCCTTTGGAATTCAAGAGCAGCTGAATCCAGACCTTTTTTAGATGTTTTAGGACCACCTTCTGGGTGTTGCCTGATCAGATGCTGAGAAACATACTGAAAGGGCGGAAAAAAATTATCTTTGCATCCCATTTCAGGTTCATGGCTGAGGCTAACAAAAGACACATTAAGAGGAGAAAAGCCTACAGGTTTGTTTAACATGTTATATGACAAAGGAGACTTAAAAATGAAGCAGCAAAGCACCCGAGAAGCCTACGTGTTTGATGCTATGTTGGATGAAGAAATAAATTGATTGGCAACACAATGGGAGGCGTTTGACAAAGTCTCTGTGTTCCTAATCTTCTCTATAACCCTGAGTCTTCAGAGGTGAAGATGTTCTTAGCCCCGAGATACAGGACCAGGGGAAGATCTTCCTGATTCTGATGTGCTCCTTAATACCTTGCCACAATTGGAGGTAGCATATCATGAACCTTAACTGCTCGTAAGATCCAAAGTGTGGTTAACTGTTGCTTTGAGAGAAGTGTTGGAGAGTAGTATTTAAACTCTCCATCGTGCCCAAATAAGGAAACCTGAAATGGACCACTGCCAACATCCCAGAACTAAAGATTTCTTCTGCTGGTGAGCTAAAGCTTAGATGAGCTCTCCAAGGAGTTTCTTCCCAATGCTTCATTTTCTTAACACAGTTGCCTACTCAACAAAAAGGCTGAGCTGCTACCATGGTGCTGGCTTGAGAGATCTTCGCTAGTGGAAAGGCTGATGCAGGATTACCAGTTTGAGACCAACCTGGAAAACTCAGGAAGACTCTCTGAAAAATATTTTTTAAATGTGCATGTGCGTGCGTGTGCGTGTGCGTGTGCGTGTGCGTGAGAGAGAGAGAGAGAGAGAGAGAGAGAGAGAGAGAGAGAGAGAGAGAAAGAGAGATGTGTGCGTGGAAGCACACACTATGGCATGCATGCAGAGGTCAAAAGGCAACTTGGTGGAGATGGTTCTGTCTTTCCACCTTTACACGGGTTCCAGAGACAGAATTCAGGTCTCCAGGCTTGTGTGTCAAGTGCCTTCACTTGCTCAACTATCTCACCAGCCCTTAAAAAAAAAGCCTTTTAAGTAGCTGAAAGTGTGACTCACTGGTAGAACACTTGCTTAGTAGGTATAAAGCCCCAAAAGTCAATCCCTAACACCACACACACATACTCCAGATCAGAAGCCTGAACAAGTGATTCCTAGTACGCCCATTATAACTTTCAGCTACATAGTGCTTCTCCATGGCTGGGTCCTATGCAAGGTGCTAGAGATACTGAAATAACGGGGATCTACCTGAAAGGAGCTCATTGTTCACCATGGACATAGGACCTACATGCAATGTGAGGCAGGAAGCCATCATTGCCACAAGGGTTTGAGAGGAAGAAGTAATCGTTGTCAGCTGCAGAAGCATGCAAGACTTCCTGGAGGAAGCGGAAACCATGCTTGAAAGCAGGTGCAATGTGGGCATCACAAATACAAGTGGTCATACTTGGACAGGTAAGGAGCATGAAGCACGCAAGCCAAGGGTCATGAGGGCATTCCAAGAAATTCGATCTTCCAGAGTTAAAGTTGTGTAGAAGAAATGAGCAGCCAATGGAGACCCCTAGTGACTGGTGTCTGCTTTCTGTGGGTGACTTTGTTCATAACCCAGGATCTGGGCTGAGATCCTCCCTACAACTGTTTACTTCTCATTCTCCCTCCATTGTCTCGCACAGCAAACACTTCAGGCTTCCGTAAAGGCAGTAGTTATTGAGAGCCCAGAATTGAAACCCTAGAAATCAAAAGCATCCTTGAACCCCGATTCCCATTCATCCCGTTCACACTCTGATGTCTGCACACGGCACACTTCTCAACCTGATCCGCTTCTCTCTCTTTCTACCCTTGGTACTTCCAAACACTAAACTCAAGTACCACATTGTCTGTGAAGAAAGGCTGCCTCTGCCTGGCCATCTGGCAGCTCAGGCCTGTAGTGTCTCTCCATGGAATATCTGTATGCCGCCATGGCAGCAAGCCCTTGTCACACTGTGTTCAGTTTATCTTAAGTAAAAGTAACTATGGCAAAGACAGTGTCCTGAGCACTCAGAAAATGTTGGCTTTCCCTATACCACTCCATTATTACCTCAAATAGTCTAGGACAATTATTGACTGGGACTCTTTTCTATAACGAAGAGCGTGTACCAAGAGCCATGGCACTTGAGTTTGCTTTCTATGTCTGACACTTAATTCTGTGACTTAGGTAATTTACTAGCCTCTCCGGGCCTTGATATTTCTCATCTGAAATATGGGGTATCAACAGTGACCACATCGTGGGTATTATTACCATCACTGTGAATCCTGGGGGGGGGGGGAATAGAGACCCCAGAATAACAGAGATTCCTTGTTATGCAACATGCTTATGCTGTAAGTGTTCTTGCAGAAAAGTTTAACTTTTTCATCACATTTATTTTCTGCATGTGTGTACAAGTGTGTTTGTGTGTGTGTGTGTGTGTGTGTGTGTGTGTGTGTGTGTGTGTTCTGAGTGGGTGTGAATGTGCCCCACAGTGAATACTTGGAGGTCAGAGAATAACTCTCAGGAGTCAATTTTCTTCCTCCTGTTATCCCAGTGATGGGGGTTCACCAGGCTTGGAGTAAGCTCCTTTACCTGCCTAGCCATATCTCAGGCCCTGGGAGTGTTTGTTTTATTGTGCTTATTTTTAAACTCGGAGTTTTCTGTGCCTAGAAGCTATCTTGAGCACACCTGGGCAAGGTCCCCAAGGTCCCTTCTAGCCTCCAGCTTTTTTAAGTCCCAGCTGCCATTCTGTGTCCTCAGAATCCCTGGGGGACTTTGAATGTCATGTGCTGTCCCAGTATACAGGTCACCTGCTATCAAGGCACCTCCCATTCAGGAGCAGAGCTTGCTAGGAAACACCCAGTCTTCACTGTGCCTCAGGTAAGGCCTGAAACTCAGGAGTAGAAGAACTCTCTTTCAAAACATCCAATTCTTTTAGTTACTGTTATTTCCAGAACATGAATTGGATCGTTAAGAAAAGAGAGAGAGAGAGAGAGAGAGAGAAGTAACTGATCTGTTTCGTGCCAGAGCTGTCTGGTCTCTCCAAACACTTAATCCAGCCGCTCTCATTGTCTGGGATCAAAGCGCCTGCCCCACACTCCAGCTTTGTTCTCCGAGGAGCAGAAGAGCAGTCAGAAAGCGGAGCTCCTTCAGGCTTCCGGGGGGCGGGGGGGGGCTCCCTTTTCCTGAACTTTGAGAGAACAAAGAGATTTACCAGGCAAGGATCCCAACTACAAGGTGCTAATGATTGGAATCACATGGGGGGTGGGGGGGCTTGGACAAGTATTCCCTAAGTCCCAGGAGGGGGAGGGGAACAGCCAGAAATGAGAAAAGCAGCAGAGATCCAGAAGCTAGGATCTGCCAGCCAGGAACTCTGTACCAGGAGGAGCCAGGAACAGAACCTGGAGCCAGAAGTGCTCCCACTCATCTCACTGCATGCAGAGCACTCTCTGACAAGTGAAGGAAGGATGCCCTTCTCCATCTGCCATTGCTGATGGGTTCGCAGTTCTCGGCATAACGAGGAGGAGACTCCACAGCGTCCTGCACCTTTCTGTGCTGTGTCTCAGGCATACTGAGGATGATTTAGGAGTTGCTGAGAATGGCAGAGCACAAACTAGGCGCTTTTTAGAGTGAACACCACCTGCTCTTAGAGCTTTTTAATATGTAGGTGATTCAGCCAGGTGTACCGAGTACTGGTGTAGCAGATTTACAAAGAGCTGGGGGATTTGCAGTTCCATTGAGTTCCAGGATGCTGCTGGATTGGGGAGTCCTTTCTGCACAACAAAGTCTCCAGATGATTATACAATTAACCAACCAGGTCCTGTGATCGTCTCTAGTCTCAGACCCCAAGAAAGAGGAAACCCCATAAGCAATGATCAGACTTATGCCGCAAGAAGGACTCCATCCTCAAATGTGCATCCCAGTATGTTTGGGTCAGAACAGAACATGCAGGTCTTACTTTTAAATCTCTCTATAAAGCCAAGGTTGGAAGAGGAGGTGAGACGTACAGGAAAATAAACAAGGAGGTAAAGTGCTTGCCCCACAAGCATGAGGACCTGGGTGCAGATCCCATCCAGGTACAATGCATAGCTGTAATCCCAGTACTGGGGAGGCAGAGACTAAAAAGATTGCTGGAGTTTGCTAGTCATTATAAGCAAAACCCTGAGTCACAGGTTCAGAGACCTTGTTTCAAAAATAAGGTAGGGAGGAAGTGCCAAAGACATAGGAAGTCTACCTCTGGCCTCAGCTTGTACACACACAAGCATAAGCTCACACATACAGAGAGAGAGAGAGAGAGAGAGAGAGAGAGAGAGAGAGAGAGAGAGAGAGAGAGAGAGAGACAGCGGGCGCAAACAACACTGTAAAAAAGCAAGCAGGCGAAGAGATTTTTAAGGCACAGTGCATGCATGTTCCAAACCCACCTCCTAGTAAAAGGTCCCTGAACCCTGTAAGCCTCTGTCTCTTCACTTAAGGGGAGCAAGCCTACTTAAAGTCCCATACCCAGAATCTCACATCAAGCTTTGTAGCCAGTGTTATTTTTAAAAGCCTTTTGAACATACCTAACCTGACTCTTTGCCCTAGCCATGCCTCGTAGTGGCTCCACTATTGCTTACAAGCTGCGACAAGGGATAGGATGCTTTCAAGTTCAGTGAACGAAATAAATGGCATCCACAGCGTTAACAGATTTTCTATTGAGCAGAAAGAGATCACCAAGATTTCATCTGTGTACCCCACTGCCCACCTATGCCCCAGACAGCAAGGGCACGTGTGTGACTGTTTAACTTGGCTATGTCTAGTCTCTGGCATTCTCACTGATGTACCAGCATGCACTGCCAGAGAGACACCTGTTTCAAAGGACCCTTGCTGTGGGAAGTGTCTTGCTACTTTTTCAGATAAGAACTGGAGCAGGGGGTATTGCTGGGGAATTTCAAAACACAACCTTTGGAAAGGGGTTATCAGCTCAAGTTGACAGAACAAATAGATCCCCAAACAGTTCTATCTGGAAGAAATATAAAGAAGGTTTTGTTTAATCATGGTGGTTCTTCTTTCTCTTCTGCACGTTGATAGTGGATGTCTCAGGACTGAGTCCCCCAGGACTCTACTCATGGAAGTGTTAAAAAGAGAGGAACGTTTGCAGAGTGGAATTTGGAGCACTTTCTGTCCACCAATTGTCTGAAATTCTCTGGGAGGAAGTTAAAGCCCTCTGTGTGATCTTGAAATAATCAAATCAATGGCCAGATACTTCCAAAGTCACGAAGCCATAGCATCTGTAAAGGAGCAAGACTGCTCCCACAGGCAGCCAGCTGGGCTCCAAGTCATCCCATTATCCCAAGCAAGAGATTAAAGGCACATTGTGGTCTCCAACTGCTCAGAAACTCCGACAAGGGGCTGCTATGTCCAGACCCAAACTGCAGAGGTCAATAGAGGTGTTAGAGCCTGTGATTAGGATCACATCATCAGCAACAGTAGTTGAGCATGCTGAGAAGAGCTGGGAAGGCCCAGAACATGTTTTCAACCATCAGGAAAAGCAATGTCATTTCCAAAACCATGTGTGACCAAGTTGAGGTGCTTACGATTAATCGAGCTGTTTCTACCCTTAGTGAAACCACAAAGGTCCTGTTCTGTGGTCTTAAATGTAGAGGTCCTCAAAATGGTGGTGTTGTCAACATCTGTTAGGGGTTATCTCTGAACCAAACACTCAGACCACAGGGCTGTTAGACAGTCCAATACTGCTCTGTCCCTTTCCATCCTCAAACAAATTATCACAAGACAATCCAGAACTTGTCTCTTAGTCCTTATCCAATATAAGCCAGATAAAATATGTTCCAGGTAAGTTTCCAACCACAGCAAAGCTCGCCCTAAGAATCTGCTGTAGTGGTCTGTGTATACTCATGGGTCAAGGCTCCATACCTTTTAGCTGGAGTGTCTTGCCTACTGTGATAGGCTGAGTAATGGTTCCCAAGTTATCTATGTCCTCATCCCAAGGACTTATAAGTGTCTCCTTAAATGGCAAAAGGGATTTTATAGTTATGACTACATTAAAGCTTTTGCGATCGGGAAATTATTTTTACTATCAAGGTGTGCCCTAGAAGTAATGTATCTTTATAAAAAGAAGGCAGTCGAAATAGAACTGCAGAGACAGAAGAAAGCAAGTGGTGTGATGGCCACAGCCAGATGCTGTGCCTAGCAGATCAGGGAACATCCAGAGCTAGGGCAGCTCCAGATGCTGGAGAAAGAGGGGAATTGATTGACCACTCTAGCCTTCATAAAGAACCAGGTCTTTGTCCTTGATTTTAGCTTGGAAAATCTGGTTTTAGACATCTACTTTGTAACTGGAAAAGAGTAAATGTGCATTGTTTTCCGTCACCAAATTTGGAGATACTTGTTATAGCAGCGGCATGAAACTAATACAATTAGACAGCACCTAATTGCTCACGTATCCTGCTTTTGATGTTGTTTCCACTGAAGCCCCAAGACCACACTGGTCTCCTAACTGACTGATCTGGCCCACAAGTGAGAGCCCACAGCTGACATCAACAGAGGCTCACACCATGCAGAAAAGAGCTACAATGTCTATATCCAAGTTTTTAAAGCATAGGAATTCAATCACTCAGAGCACAGGAAATACGATCTCAGTGAGCTTTGACATGACACCCATGTTTTTAACAGCAGGGATTTTCACATATTCTAAATGAAGACAACAAAAATTGTGCAGGACTTAGGTGAGAATCAAATCAAATGAATTGTATTAGTAGGTAGCGATGGTTAACCTCTATAGGATCAAGATTTGCATGCTTCTAGCCTATGACATATATGAGTTGCTATGTGGCAGAACACAAAGCGTCCCTTTGCCATAGGTCATGTTTATTATGCCTACTGTACAGATAAGAAAACTGGGTTCTAGGAAAGTTTGAAAATTTAGGCAAAGTGACATGGCTGATCTAGTTCTCACAGATGGTTTAGATGAAAGTAAAGGCTACACAGTTTCAATTTCAGAGACCCTCTCCTTTGCTTTCTCATGTCACTGCCCTAAGTACAGTGGAATACAATGATCAGTCATTACAGGTCTCTTAGATCCAGAGATGGTGTCATCTCTTCTGCCTGTTGTTGCTCTAGCTGGTGCTATATCATTCCCCAGGCTTTAACCACTGAGAGTCATGTCCTTTCAGTTTAGAAGACATTAACAAGAGCCATAGCTAGGCACAGATGAGAATCACCTCCAAGTCCAGTGTTCTAAAATACAATCACCCAACAAGCCGTGATTTTACTGTAGTTTTCTTCTTTTTGCATCCTTTTGTTGGTAGACATCTATTAAATCCTTGCTACCATATGCTGACCCATGGATCTGGAATCATAAAGAAGGTAGCTCGTCCCTATGGCCTCTCACAATTCAGTTTAAAGTGCCCAAGACCCAACTAAGTGTGGTAGCTCACACATTTAATCTCAAGTCTTCGGATGTTAAATTAGAAGGATCTAGTGTTCAAGGCCATTCTCAATAGAAAGCAGAGTGAAGACTAGTCTGGGTTACATATGCTCCTGAAAAAAATATAAAATAAAATAAAAGATACATGCAACATGGAGAACATGGAGCACAAGGTCAGTGCATACGTGCCCATATGATGCTGGGGCCCAGAGAGGAAATGGTTATGTATGCCTGGAAAAATTGAGCAAACATTGAGGGATATTCAGCTAAATTGCTAAGACTTGCCAGAGAGGAAAGAAGGCCCTGTTGACTAGAGGGAAACATTTATACACACAAAGTACTAATGAAAAAATTCTAAGCCACATTGCTGGAACGCAGGTCTCTGTGTGGTGGGGAGAATGGGAGAGAGGGAAGGGTGGATTTCTACCATAAAGGCAAAAGCTGGAATGTCTTCTATTCCTAATGAAGACTAGGATTATCCACCAGGCTGCTGCAGTTAAATCTCGAATGGACTGAGCCTCCAGTCTTTCTTCCCTCTCTCCCTCAAACTCTTGAACCTGAGCTCTTAGCATGTCACAGCGAAGCTCCCATGTTAATGAGGGAACGGCAAGACAAGGCATCTCATTCATATGCAAACACTCTGACACAGACGCTATAGGAAATGAATTCAGATGGAGTATGCCAGCATGCTTTTTTCCCCCTTAAATCCTTTCAGAGAGTTATGATGTTGCTACGTAAGTTAATGAGAGGAATGGAAGAGCAAACGCTGCTCTCAAAACCTGTCAACAGTATAACTATTTAGATGGGTATTAAAGCCAGACACTGTCATATAATTTGAGGGTATGGTTGAAGACATCTTAAGAATATTTTGTTTCTGACAATTGAATCATAATTCTAATAGACATCTCCAAAAAGAGTGCAGTGGTAGCAGCCATGTTACGTTTATTTAGAAGCTGCTGAAGATCTTTGATTCAAAGTGCTGGCTAAAGCGACAGGACCCGGCTCTTAGAATGTCAGACCTGCCAAAGGGTTTAAATTTTACTATAACACTAAGTGCTCAAGAAATATCATCTTCATACGTGATGCTATGCAGGGTGCTATACACACATTCTTTGTTTAATCTTCACAGCACTTTTTTTTCTTTTTTGAGGTAGCAACTTGCAATATCCTCATTTAATAGACATGTAAGTGGAGGCATAGAGAAAATCCAGGACTTGCCCAAAGCTACATAGCTCAGGAATAATAGAATGGAGCTCTCAAACTTACACCCTGGCTTAATTCTCCTTCACTGCCCTATAGCCCCCATGAGTATTGAAATCCCATGAAGACAGCCTGGCCAAACCTTTCTTCATGGGTACTTTGTAACAAACCACCAGTGAAAGTGAGTTTTCATTAAATCTTGCAAAAGAGGTAGTGTCTTTGGGAAAGCTGAAATCTGGCTTTGAATCTAGATTTGGGGGTATACATCAGACGTGCTGCCACAGACAAAGGTCTAAACTTTGTCTACCATGGTTTGGTCATGTGCATCACAAGGATACTCTCAGGTCCTTTATAAAGCTGTCCATGGGAGAATACAGACTCCTAAATCAAACTTTATGCAAAGGATCTCTTTTTCTCTTCAGTTGTCCTCAAGTTTCTCAGTGCCCCCTCCACCCCTGCTCCTACTTACAGATCACAGAGGAAGATCTTTCCTAGTGCCCCAGCACACCACACTACCTGACTGCTGCCAATTACCCAATTACCCATCATGATGGGCCCAGACTCTGAAACTGTAAGCCCCCAATAAACTCTTTCTTCTGTAAGTAGTCCTGGTCACTGTGTCTCAACCGAACAATGGACAAGCACCTAAGGCAAGTAAGGAGAGTCCTGAGTAACAAGAACTTAAGGCAAGCTAGAGATGAAAGTAGTACCTCAAAGCCAGCCATTTCTGCTGAAAGACTCTCCTTGTGCATAAGCCCACGATCTGCTGCACTTCGTGCTTCCAGCAGCCTTCTGTGATGGGTTGGATTATCTTTCCTTACACATGGTAGAAATTTGGCTTTCAGCAACTAAGTACCTCGCCTACACATGGCCTGTAAGTAGTGGATCTGGGATTTGAATAAATCTATCCAGATGCAAAGATTCCTCCTTTGGCCAAGACTCTGTTCTTCATTTCCATGGAGGGATCACTGGATCTACTTCTTAATCCTGGGAAAGAGCTGATGGATTATGTAGCTATGTGTGAGAAAGTGTATCGAAGTACCTGGATCTCAGGGTGTTGATTTTTAACCAGTCAATATCATCTTAGAACTTACTAGTATCTACAAACTAAAAGAGACGCTAGGATGGCAAGTCCCCAGCATATGCTCTGACAGCATGGTGTTGGGAGGCCTGACCCTGGGTGAATAGAGTGAGTAACTGAATGGAGGCCAAGGAGCACGTCTCTATCATAGCACAGCCATCTTGTTGCACTTCATCCTCACAGTAAACTAAGAGGCAAGTTTTTAATCACCATTATCCAAAAGAAAAAGTGAGGGTTAGAGAGCTTAAAGGGACTGAAAAGGATGCTTAAAGCATTGTTTAAGCACCAGACACTACCAGGTCTATTAATACACACAGAGAAACTTCCGCCAGGATAGCAACACCCAAGTCCACTGCTAAGACAGCAAATCCTCAAAATCATGTCAAGAAGAAGCCTCTCTTTACTTAATAAAGCCTGATGAGCCTTTAAAAATAGTGTTGCAGTTGACTGTATTCCTGGAGCGCAGGGCAGCCGAACAGAATATTTTAATGCTATGTTCTGAGGAAGGCTTTCACCAGCAACGCAATAGGCAAAGCCTCAGGACAAGCTAGCCTTGGAATGTTTGGACATATACATTCTGTGTTCTGTTTTGAAATCTTTCAGTACTCTGCCCTCCTTCTCTGAGACCAGGGACAGGATATGTGGAGTTTTGCTGCTTGCTTTGTGGAATTTGCATATCATATCGTGGTTGAAAGGATTCACAAGTTGCTGAAATCAGGAGCCAGTCTAAGTCATCCTCAGCCATTCCATCAATTAACCATGACCCAGTGGGAAGCTCTCCTGCTGACTGCATCTTCCTCTAAAGTCCTTATGAGCTCTCATTGTGTGCCACAGGAAAAAGACAATAGGAAAAGAATACCACTAACACCATCATCATCACAACCACCACCACCAGCATCACCACCACTACTACCACCATACCTTTTCTTTTATTCTTATCCAGGACCAGAGCAGAAATAACAAAGGAACATGGATCCACGGAGGACCCAGTGGACACAACCTGAAGTGGACCTTTTGTCTTTCCCATGACTCTCTCCACATTCAAACAGATTCATCCTATCCCACCCCCCACCCCCCAAAAAAAAGACGGAGCCGGGAATCTGATTGCAATATAAGGAGCAAAGTTATTTTGGACCACTTCCCATTGTCATTACTCTGTTAATTGGTTTGTCCCAGCTTTGCTCCCTTTTTATGATCTTTGGACAATAAAAAATGTCACTGTGGAGTTTTAATTTGTACAGTATGGCATGCCTCTTGGTTTCAGTTAAAGATAGTGTCTGGGGCCAGAGGTGACTCTTAGGATAGTATTGCTCTCTGTCGAGTCCATGACATGCTCTCCCCTTCTTTGCTGCTTGCTGCTGGTCCCAAAACCCCGCATCAGCATCTCCACCTGCTCACACATTCCAGCAAGGATCTCAAGGCTGAACGCCTGTAAGCCTAGCACTCCTGAGACAGAAGAATCTTAAATTGAAGGATAGCCATGGTGAGATCAAGAGGTACTGGAAAGGGGGCATATTCATTTCCCCAAAGAACTCAACCCTTACCTCCATCCCCAAAAGCAAAAACTGCAAGGCTCGGGGCTCCACCTTCATTAATTAGGATCAAATCTCAATCCCTAGTAACCCAAAGAAAAGAAAAGGCAGCCAATCATGCTAAGAGGCTGTAAAAGAACTTCCTCTAATCCTCCCAAAGCACTCAAGAGAAGGCTTTCAGCCAAGTCAGGGTCATTTAATGTAGTCTGCTTTGGAAAAGATATTAAAACAGATTAAGTTCATTAAAAAAAGAAAGAAAAGGAACCTCGTCTAAAGCAATGACCTCTGCCCAGCAGCCTTGTTAAAACAAGTACCTTTTCTCAGGATCTGAAATGTGTTGGAAATTTCAACAAAACTATGCAAAGAGGCCGGGCACACCCTCACCAGGGAGCAGTTCTGTCTGCCTAGCAAACCAGCAGAACCCAGAAGCAAACACTGCTGTATGTCCAGCACTGGGGAGGAATGGGAGGAGCTATACAGTCTCTTTTCTCAAATAGTGCAGCAGCCTGGACAGGGACGACATTTAGACAAAAAATAAAGCTGCCTGGCAGCACACAGTGAACACAGCAGGAAGATCCCCCCAGAGAAATGATTCCCACTCTAAACCTTCAGCAAGGAGTCAAGTCTGGAAGAGCACAGAGGGAGATCCTCTAGGCAGGAGAGTGTCTGGAGCCAACACAAGCAATTGACAATGAGGACAGTACACAGTTAGCCCAGTGAGAGGGTGGAAAAAGCAGATTGTATCCTGCAGAGCTTAGACACAAACCAATGAACTGTGAGCTTATCCTAAACTTCAGTGTATGGTATGGTTGCTTTAGCTCTCCCCCGTGACAAAACACTTGACAGAACAGCTTAAAGACAGAAGATTTATTTTGGCTCCTGGTTTCCGGGGATTCAGGCCATGGTTGTTTGCCTTCATAAGCTTGGGTAGATCATCACAGCCACAGAAGTTCATAATAAAGGACTTTTGTCATGGTGGAAGAGAAGCAGAGAGAGGAGGAATCCAAGGAAAATGTACGTCTTTGAACACAACCCCTGGAACCACCCCCTCCAACTAAGCCCCACCTCCTTATTATTCTTAATCACCTCTATAATTTTTACTACCTCCCAAGAAAGCCATCCCATGCTGAATGAACCAAGGGATTAATCCATTCATTAGGTCAGCGCCCTTATGATTTAATTTTCTCTGGATACACCCTCATCTATACCCCCAGAAGTGTGCCCCATTCATCTCTTCGCTTCCCTGGATGGTCTTGGTCTTGTTTCTACTCATAGCCTCAGAACTCACACGTTTCTGTTATGTCATCTTTCTTGCTTTTCTCTATATATTCTCTCAAGATGTTATCAGCTAGGGTTGTTATATCATCAACAGAACATTTGGAGTCATAAATACAATCGGGGAGCCGGGCAGTGGTGGCGCACGCCTTTAATCCCAGCACTTGGGAGGCAGAGACAGGCGGATTTCTGAGTTCGAGGCCAGCCTGGTCTACAGAGTGAGGTCTAGGACAGCCAGGGCTATACAGAGAAACCCTGTTTCGAAAAACCAAAAAAAAGAAAAAAAAAAAAAGACTAAGACTTGATAAATACAATCGGGGATCAAAGACAGCCCTGATGGGTAGAGAGGATAAGGGCACAAAATGAACTCATTGCTCAAGGAAGAACTGCCCTACGTCAGTAGGGACATGCACATGCCCTCTGTGATACTAATTACAACAGTAATAAAACAATAACAATAAACTCGTATATCAACTCTATGGAATAACCTATATAATTTGTTGACAGCATAGTAACAGTGTGTCAAGGGGTTTGTTGAGTGCCTGGATTCCTATCAGGACTGAAGTTATCTCAGCCATGCCCAGCATCTTCTTGTCACTCTAGTAGGTTTATTACCCATCAGTATAAAAAGTCTTTTAAAAAGTGGAAAATAGAAACAAAGGGAACATTATTGTTTCCTCTTTCAGGAATTCCCAACCTAATAGAATCTCCATGTCATCCCCCCCCCCAAAAAAAAATGAATCATGGTTTCTGTCCTGGCATAACAAAGAACAAATGTGCCTCTTTAAAGTATGGATGCTGAGGACTGGGGATACAGCTCAGTAGCAGAGCAATTGTGTATCATGAAGGCTATACTGGGTTCACTTGCCTGCCCTGAAAAACCAGGGGATGCCAACATCAAAGGTAGAAAATGTTTAAGGCATGCTATTGCTACATTGACCATTACATCTCTCAGAACTTCAGATGGCTTCTGGAACAATGTAGCCGAATTTTCCAAAGGGAAAACAAAGAGAAATCTCCTTTTGTTGTGTGTTGTGCAAAAATGTGATAGGCTAACTTATTTCTAAAAGAATCTCAAGGAAACTGCCGATAATCTCATGCAGCTACTGACATGAGAAAAATATAATTCTACAGGATACATTTAGATGGAGTAAGACCCCAGAATTGTGCTTTGGTTTTGTGAGAGGTTAGGAAAACTACTTAGATTTAAGGACTCTTTTCAGGCTCTAATCAAGAAAATTTAAATTTGGAGCAATATCCCAGGCATGTACTCACTAAGAAGGCACTTCTTAGCATCCACTGTAAGCTGGGATACCAGGCTTTGTTTACATGAGCTTCAAAAAGATAACTACGGGCTTAGGAAATGGCTCTGTTGATAGAATTCTTGCCATAGAATTTTGAATACCTGAGTTTGATTCTCAGAACTCTCATAAAATCCTCAGGCACAGTGACACTTGTGCCTATACTGCCATTACTGGGGAAGGAGAGATGGGAAGAGCCTTGCGGATTGCTGAGCAGTTACTGTACCCAAATTAGTGAGGATCAGGTTTTGTAAGAGTCCTTATCTCATAAAATAAGGTGGAAGGTGACTGAGAATGACATCACTCACACACACACACACACACAAACACTCAAGAGAACTAGATCATGGTTCTTACATTCTCAGCAAGAACCTACTAAAACTACTGTTGATTTAAATCTAAAGCCGAAGCTTCTTTGGATACCCTTAAAGATTATGATAAGGGCATGAGACAGCAAAAATTGAAAATGCCCTGGCAGAGTTACAAGAATCACTGTGCAGTCTTTTCGTGGGGATTATCCGAGTACTGAGGGCAGCCTATTGTTCGGTTTTGCAGGAACTGAAGGGTCTCTGGGGACATGGGGACTTTCCAGGTAAGCTAGCTTCTGTAGGTGGGGAACACCATCCTTTGAAAGTGGGTAGGGCTCAAGTGCACAGAGGTACAATCAATGCCTGAGCCAGGCCTTGTGTTTTTGCTCCATTCCAACTTGCATCTCTTCCTGCTTGATTCTGGCATCTCTAGGCTTCTCTCCCGTTATTCTGGGTTCTATCCCTTGAATTCTGAAGGGTCTCCTGCAAGATTTAATTTGGTTTGTTCTCAGAATTTTTAGGGGGAGACACAAAGAGGGAGAGAGAGAGAGAGACAGAGTCAGAGAGACAGAAGATTGGATATAGGCACATGGACACAGATGTCATGCTACATGCATGTGTGGAGATCAGAGGACAGCTCTTTGGAGCTGGTTCTTTTCCTTCTACCTTTACATGGCTTCAGGGTCTGAACTCAGGTAAGAGGCTGGCTTCTATGGCAAGAACCTTTATCCCTAGGGCCTTTCCGCATTGGCCTAAAGTCCTATGAATCTTAGACAGCCATGACTACAATCTGTATGTACCAGTACCCAGTACTACCACTGACTCCAACTTAGTTCTACTCTGTAGATGAAAAGTCGAATGGAAGAGATGAGTAACCAAGACTTAGGAGACTCAGGTCCCCTGAGAGCCCTGTAGTACCTTCCCACCTGGATCATCTTCCAACCCTAACTTAAAAACATCAAAGCAACACCTGAAGTTGATGACTTTTATGTTATCCCAAAAACCTCCTTAGAAGCCAAGCCAGGCAAGTGACCATGTCCTGAAACAGTCCAATCTATTAGACAATGGGGTCTAATCGCTTCTAGCAGATTTCTGTGAATGTAGCAATACTTTACCAGAATGTCCAACCCATGAGAACAACGTGGAGAATTGTGACCATCTTGTATCAGGCATTAAGAAGTGACATGGTGCAGCCAGTGTCTGGGACCTCCTTTGTGAGACCACCCTAGAATGAAACCTTATTTTCTCCCTTTGCCTTCCATTTTTACAAAAAAAAAAAAAAAAAAAAAAAAAAAAAAAGGAGAAAAGAAGGAAGAGTGTCAGAAAGTCCATACCACTCATTCCAGTCTTAGCAATGACGACTACGTACAAGTCAGGAAATGGTTGACAGAGGAAAGTCTGGCAAAGATCCCAAGCTAATAGAATAAGAAGCTGCTGAATTGGCATTCACGTCTCTGATGCAAGCTCATTGTTCTGTCTTTCCTCCTGACAATTCTGCTTATGAAGAGGGTGGAGGATGAGAAAAGAAAATCCGGGAGTATCTTCCAAACTTCTCCAGTCTCAGCTTTGCTAAGGTCCCCCTCCTAGAAGGCCGTCAGGATCTACATTCACCTCACTTCAGGGGAACATGGACTTTGAAAAGCTTCCATTGGGTATCAGGTAAAGCTGCTTACACTCACAATTATAAACCTGTGCAGGAGACCATCCAGCCTCCCAGGCATTGGGATTCATGCCTGGGCTCCACAGACGACAATCTCAGAGGTCTGTGAACCCCTGAGAGACATCAAGCATTCTATGCCCAGTCAGGAGCATTTTTCTAGGAGAGAGTCCATGATTTTTTATTAGGTTCTCCAGATAGTTTCTAACTCCAAACAAATTTGGGGCTACCTCTCTGGAGAAAATGTGTTCCTTATAAAGCAAGAATGTGAATTCTATCCTTTCCAGCCTCAACAGGCTCTGGACACATGTAATTTTAAGTCATTATTCAGACTACTCACTAGGCTTGCATTTAAGAGAATGATGTTTCCCCAACTTAATGTAATATTGCTATTGGCAAATAGATCACTTTTAGAGTTATCGAACCTGCCAACTTTTATATCCACCAAGGTAAAAACGCTCACTGGATTTTGTCTTTTCATTCTCTCAACGGGCTTTAATAGATTCCTGTCTAGGATCAAAGGGTTGGATGAATACCGGCCATGCATAAAGTCTCGTGGGTTAATTAAGATGATCATTAGCCACTCAGGTTCATGCTTAGCTCTGTGATTTGTAGGTAGCAAGTTTGCATCCATCAGAACTAGTTGCTCCACCAGGACCTGCGTGTGCACAGAGAATGTTGAAGCAGATATAAGACCCTCGCAGCGCACCCAGCTTTCTGAGCACCTGTTCTGCTGGCTGCCATGTGAACTCATTTTCCTTGATTTGACTCCTCAAGCCCCTGTGGTAGGAATTTTCATTTGAACATTTATGAGCAATGCTTTCACTATTGGGGTCGAGTCCTTATATTCTCTGTTGGTATGCATCTGTTTTATAGACTGGAAGTTGAAGCAGGGTATCCATTCTGTCTCTTTTATTCATCATTCAACTAGCCATGGAGCACATAGTGTGCTCTATTCAGACTGCTAGATAAGGCATAAAATAAAGTGGAGTATGCAGTTTGTGTCCTCACTGCCCAGTGCAAGGGAAAGGGGGAACTGGGACAATGTGGCAACCGATTAAGTGGAGGTAAATGGCATGCTCCAGATAACTGTTGTTGTACCTTGAATGACCAGAAAAACTGAGATGGGTGAATGGGGACTGATTGGTGAAAGAGGCTATCCCAGGAGGGAGGAATGGATCCTGAGAGAGAGCATGAAGGCAGCAGAAATGGAATGCATTCACAGCAGCTGGAACTCTGTAGGGACAACCATTTCTCTTCCACAGATGTGATCAGTCTCATCAAGGTTAGTTGGTTTCTTGCTGTTCCCGTCAACCAAAAGGGATAGTCACATGCTGAAATCCTAACTGCAAATGTCACAATTAGATTTCGATAGCATCCTAAGGATAGCACTCTTTCGATAGGATTAAAGCATTCATAAGAAGAAATAGATACCGAGAACCTTAGCATGTACCCTAGAAAGGCCCTGGGATCTCTACAAACCAGGAAGTCATGCTTCACTAGGAATCAAATCTAGGGAACCTTGTTTGACTTTGCAGTATGTGGAACTGTAAGAAAGAAACACATGCTGTCAAAGCCACCCAGACCCTGCCTTTTCATTATATCAGGCATGCTAACTGAGAACTGCTGCCTCAGAAAGCCTGACAAACAGTACCTGAGTTCCCAAAGCCCATAAGCCTGAGTGAACTGTCATGCCTGGAACAGAGCCATTTGAAAGTATCCACAGCCAGGAGGAAGAGAAGGAAAGGAGGAGGGGACTTCACTCTTCTGATGGCCATGACAGATAGTCTCCTTGTGCTGTCTTATCTTGGCAATGAGAACACAAAGGGTTAAGAGAATGAGAACCTTATCCACTCTTGCATGGTGATTTATTGGTAATCACTAAAGTCTCTATCCTTTGAAGATGTTATGGGTTTAACTCTTTGCTAGCCAAACCCAAAGCCAATTCATAGCCATTGCCTATCGCAGAAACCCAAGAACTCTGTGCTAAGTAGTATACTCTAGAGATCATCACCATGGATGAACAGAACCAGAGTCTTAAGAATATTAGTAATGTGGATCTAGGGTATTAACTACAAGCAAAGTAAACCTCGTACAAGACTGTGAGAGTTCAGAAACAGCACTGCTCACTTGGTTGTGTTTCTTTACAAAAGGCACTATTGAATGCAAATGAATTACCTGATAAATAATAACTATCCTCAAGTGCTTTCTGTGTGTCAGATCCTCTGCTGGGCACTTCACACACCGTGTGTCTAATTATGGCAGTAACCCAGCCAAATACCTGTCACTTTTCGGTCAGACAGAATAGTTCAGGGACTACTCCAAACCTGAAAAATCACACAGTGTGAAAATCAGGAGTGAAAATCTTCAAGGGAAAGTTGATGGGGACAAGAACTTATTTTCTTCAAATAAAACAAAAACAAAAACAAAACCACAACAAAAGAGTTTAAACAGTATATCAACAACCCAATATTCAAAACACTTTAAACAAGTCAAAACAGTAAACTCAGAATAACTAGCTGACTGTATCTAAAAGTCTAAGTTCAGCTTAGTTATTATTATTGTTGTTGTTGTTATTGTTGTTGTTGTTGCTGTTGTTTTAACAAACTACACCTGAAGGGAATATTGAAATGCCCAAAGGCCTTTGAGGGACCTCAAGCTCAATGTTGGCTTGTCAATATGAATTTAGTCTTCACTGATAGAAGTAGAACCCTACTAGGAAAGGGTATTTTCTTTGGGGATCCCATTTGCTGAATAAATATGGTAGAGCATGGGAGCCCTCAAATGCTCTGCAGCTGAGAAAACCATCACATGTTACAATTCTTTCTGCCTGTGAATTGGAAGCTATGGCAGGTACAATCATCTGAATGTAAAGAAAGAACAAGATCACAGACAGAGTGCTCAGCCCAGCATTGATTGATGACATTACTTCTTGAAACTAGATCCTTGAATCTGAAGGGCCATGAGAGGACTAGAGGTAATTGAGTCTCAGCAAAATCAGATCTGAAATGTTCATGGAGAATACTTTAGGTAAAGACTCGATGGAGATATATCCTTTGCCCTCTGCAGAAACCCAGAGGATCTCTGGGACGAGCCCAGGCAATGTGTTAAGAACATTGTTAGTATGGATCTTCAGATGATGAACAAGTCAGAGCTTTCATCTGTAGTCAAAGTGCACTTGCAGCAGCCAAGATAAGGAGGTTTGCAAATGCTCAAGGTGTTTTTATACTAAGCAAAATTTTCACCATGGAGAAAAGAATCCCTTTGTACATTGGTAAAGGATAGATACTATCACATCTAATAATTCCCAGACCTTGAAATATCTCCACCTCCTGCAGGACTTCCATAGAACTTGGTTCATTACAGCTTCTCAAACAGATGTTATGAACTTTGCAACCTACCAAAACCATTGTCTCAAATTTTAAAATAAAGGACCAGGGATACCATTTGCTAGTAAAGACCTTCCCTAGTATGTATATGGGATTATATTCAATTATGACTACCACAATAGAAAACACAGAGAAAGATGGAAGGAAGGAGTGAGGAAGAGAAGAAAGGAGGAAGGATGGAGAAAGACAGCCTACTACCACATCCAGTGTACATTTGTTGTCAGATACTCACAACAGAGACCCAGGAGAAACCAATCCTGTTCTCAAGGAGGCTGCCATATGGACAGAGAGCAGGATACACACTTCACTACTTGTGAGACATCATAGGTCAAAGGCATAGAGCATGTGAGGATGTCTCTTGAATTTTGAGGTAATAGCAATAAAAGAACCATTTCTTGCTCAGTTATTGGCTTTTTAACAAAATAAATTATCTTGTTTTGAAAACCTAAACTGAACAACTGAGAGGTATGGTAGCAGATTTACACCATGTACTATTTTATATACATGGTAAATTCCTTTCAACTCTCTTGGCATTTCTCCTAGCTGTTTTCCCTTAAAATTTTCGGAGCAGAAATGGGGGAGAACAAGAGGCATAGAGTAATCTAGGAGCTGTCTTTTCCATTTTTCTCTTGCTGTCATTGGATATAGCAGATTGAGTTGTTCATAAAAGATAAAATTTAGTTTGACACCATGACTGTTGCCTTAACTCTGCAATCCTAAATACTCCACAGGCTGAAGCAGGAGGACCACAAGTTCAAAACCAGTCATGGTTACAAAGTAAGTTCAAGTCCAAATAGAGAACTTAGTAGAAACTATCTAAAAATTAAAACAAAGGTTTAGTGATGTAGTTCAGTCATGGAATACTTGTCTGGCACATGCAAAGGCTGTAAGACCAATCTCTAGTATACTCATCCCTGAATTTGTTTGTTTCTGAAGGCTAGGAGGCCCAAGGTCACATCTGACGTGTTAGTTATCCTGTTGCTGAAACAAAACACCTGGCACAAGCAGCTTAAGGAAGAAAGCATTTATTTTGACCCACAATGTAAGTGTAAAATTCATAAGAAGTTGTGATGACAGGAGCTTGAAACATCTGATCACATCATATCCATGGTCAGAAAACAGAAGGAGGCAAATGCTGGTATTGAGCTCAGTTTCTCCTTTTTGTTCAGTTTGGGACCCCAGCCCATTAAATCATGCAAAGACAGACAGACAGACAGAAAGAAAGAAAGAAAGAAAGAAAGAAAGAAAGAAAGAAAGAAAGAAAGGAAGGAAGGAAGGGGAAAGGAGACCAAGTTACATACTTACTTCCAATATACAGTGGCACAAAATAAACATTCCCATTCTAAAATGAGAGAATAGAGGCATAGCAAGGAATAATTGCATTAAATCAAGCCCAACATAAACAGAGAAAGTACCAAACCCAAAGCTCTGCATTCAGCATCTGAGGATCACGACAGAATCATCTGGGTTCCGTATGGCTTAAGTAGACCCGCCCTTCCAGCTCTGCTGCCTACAGCACTCATAGCCTTTCTCTTGGACTGGCTTTATTCCATGCCTAAAGCTTGCCTCATTGGAGGCCCCATTATTTGGCATTTCCAATATTCTGTACTCACTTAGGCTTCACCCTGACAACTTTAAACTATGTCCTTTCGATGGGGTCTCTAACTCTCCCACACATTGCTGGGATCTCTGGAACTATGATACAAGACTCCATGACCTTCTCAATCTGCATCCTTTTTAAAACTGTATCTCTTTTTTCCAAGCTCTGCTGTCAGCTTGGGTTGCAGCCTGATCCTCATAGTCTACAATTTTAGTAGCTTCTGGAAAAACACTTCCTTAGACAACTGCTTTTGAGGAACAAAGAACACCTTCAGTGCTACTCTGTTTAGTCTCTCTGCTTTCAAATGAATTTTTGCATTCTCATTTATGGAGTCTTTGATGAGTAAGATCTTGCTTTCAAGACATCTTTCCTGGTGTCCCAATACAGAAGGCCAAATTTATGTTTAATGGAACTAATATCTTTAACATTTACAGATGGTTTCAAAGCTGATTTATCTATAGGCTTAAACTTGTTTATACTCTGTTATTCTCCAAACTTCACATTCTTAGCATCTTTCTGCTTCACTTTTTGCTCTTTTTCATTATAGACCCTGATGAGAGCAGTAAACAGTAATCACACCACAGACTCAGTGCTCTCCTGTCTTGAAATTATGCCCATCAAACAAATTAGTTCATTATTCCTATATTTAACCTTACTCTAGTTCTCAAGGGATGGGAAGAATGTTGCCAAATCCTTTACCAGAATATTACACAAACGCTCTCTGGTCCAGTTCCCAATAGAAGTCTTGTTCCTCCACCCCCCAAAACCTAAAGAGCTGGGCCTCTACTGAAAGAATTTTTCTCAAAATTCTGGTAATCCAAATTGCCACCAGAATGCCCTATAGATATCTGCTTACAGCATGCTAGGGCTCTTTTGCCCACAGTTTCAAACTCTTCCATATCCCTCCCACAGCCACTTCCAAATATCTAAGAACCACACAGCCAAGTTTATTGTATCAGTAACCCCACTTCTGATACCAATTTCCTGTATTAGTTATTTGTCTTGATGCTATAACAAAATTGACAAAATAAACTTAAGTAAGGAAGCTTTCATTTTGGCTCACAGTTTGAGGAAATGGTAGAACATAGTCATGATGGCAAAAGATTGAGGAGTCTGACCATGTTGGATTACTAGGCAAGAAGCAGAGTCCAGTGAGTGCTTATGGTCAGCTCACTTTTCATTTGGTCTTGGACACCAGCCTATGAAATGATATCACCACATTTAATGTGGTTCTTGTCATTTCAATTAAGTTTATCAGTATAATCACTCACAAATATCACCAGAGATTTGTTTCCATGGTGATTCTAAATCCCATCAAGTTGAAAATCAAGATGGATCATCACAACTGGTAAGGCTAGTCTTATTAGTGGGGACTTTCTCCAGCATCCCTCATTAATATAGGTCATTATGTGGTAAGAAAAACACATTTACCAGACAGAGCCAACTTGTTCCTTTGAGAGAGTGACTCTGAAGATAGTCCATTAACCTTCTAATCCATGAATTGATCAATACATCCATGAGGGTAAAACTCTCAGGACCTTCTTGCCTCTTAGAGGTCTTATATAGGCCTTTCTCTTAATTTCCCAAAATGGGGATTAAACCTCAGCATGAGTTGTAGTGGGGGGGCATTTGAACCATGAAACCATAACTGAAGGCATTGAAAAACATCCTACTCAAAAACATTTGCTATAATGAGTACCCGTGAGAGACTAAGTCCTCCAGTTGAATTTTCTTCAACTTAGCTAGGGTATTTTCTGTAGGTTTTTACCTGGGATAAATCTCACAACACACCCTTTGTATTGCTGTTCTTTCTAGTTTTATTGCTATTGTTTTTGTTGCAAAAATAGGTAACTTCACAAAGAACAAGGTTAAGAAAACAGTATACTTTGAGTGCCAGGAGCTAGATATCCATAGTTACACATTCATCGGTCAACAATGTAGGGAACGTGGCTGTAAACAGCTATTATCTTTATGGAATGCATTTCCACTTTATTTTCATTTCTATACTTTTCTGAATTTCTAATGTGCCCAAATAGAATACTTTCATAATTCAGAAGAAATTATTTCTTTATTTACAACCAAATAAAGAACTATTTATGGCACCCAGGGACGTTCTTTACTCACTACTGAGCCAGTTGTAGAAATTTAATATTTTTTTACAAATACTTGGGAGCATTTTTGAATAGTCTGAAGATCCTGAGATATGAAAATGGACAATTTTTTACACAGACTATGTTTGCCCAGTAGCTTTACAAGTATAATTCCTAGGTCAGCAGCATCATGCAAAACAGAAATACATATGCTTCATTTTGCACACACATGTGCACTCACATACACATTCACAAACCCCTCTTCTGAGTCAGAGATGCCACAGGTAGGAAGTTTTAACAAAACCAGATGTAAAGTCAGAAAACTACTTGTCCAAGACTTAGAGACTTGTAGGCAGGCTCTTAATGTTAATGGTAGATGGGCAATCATGATTTCTTCCTTCTATCTTCCACCCTGTCCATTTGTTTATTCTTCGGGTCAGTAGAGAGTGTGGATGCAGTCATACTGCCTAAGTATATTCTTCCAGGTGTCCGTGAAGAGTAACAAGTTGCCTCTTCTTAATTAGCCCTCAGCTGTTGATGTTTTCATTAGTCAAACTGCATCAATCCAGCAAGTCGGTTCTCCATCTGGATTGTATTAGGCACCAGAGCAATAATGAGGAAACCCCCCTCCTCTTCCTCCTCTTCCTCCTCCTCCTCTTCCTCCTCCTCCTCTTCCTCCTCCTCCTCCTCCTCCTCACTAGGGTTACTCTGCTTTCCTTCATCCCTCATCTGGGAGCCTGGGCCTGCAGGTACCTCACTAGGAAAACAAGGGTTCCTTTACTTGGTTTTACTGTGTTCTATGTGCTGTACCTGTGATACCCACAGAAAATTGAATGACTTAACTGGGCTGGGACCCAGACATCTCATTTCCTAAACTCTAGAGAACTAAGCATGTGACTGCTACAGAAGAGACGGACATAGTCTACATTGTAATTCTGTGTTTTTGCTCCCTGTTCACACCCTTCTGTACCCTAATGGTAACAGAATATTTTTTATGAAATAAATACACATAGCAAGGAATCAATCACCATCTTGTTATTGCAACAGATACAATGGACATGAGTCAATATCTGTCCTCTGTCTGTCACTATTTAAAATGAGCCTACCAGGGAGGACAGATTGCAAATGACACAAAATGGCCCTGGATGATATTCTTTTTTAGAGCTGTTTGAAGAATCCCAATCTGCCCTTTCTCAAATCATCACAATCAGCAACCATTTTGCTTCTGGTCTTTGCAGGCACTGCCAATCTGTGATTGAGGCAGTGGGGGGTACTGGGGGAAAGTGACAGGCTTCCAGCAGTTCCCATCCTGCTAGCTCACTCTCAGCCTGACCTTGAACACATTCCTTAAAATTTCAGGGCCTCAGGCTCCCAGTGTTGAAACACACGGACTCATTAAGGAACTTTAAGGGTCCTCCCATTAGACATATATACATGCAATATAAAATTCCAATATGTTGGCTTGAGGCAAACAAAAATGTCTCCTGTAAGCCCTTCTGAGACAAGTCAGCCATATTTGTGCCCACACAGCCTTAGTCACCCCAGCAGTAAATCCATCCAGAAGTTCAATCTGGTTTGAAGTTCCTGAGAGTGAGACATCTTAACTAATTTGTCTGACCCTACAGTCTGTGACAGTCTTGGCAGGCCTATTTGGCATTCTGGTGACATTTGGCTTAACTATGGCTCTAGCAGGACTTCTCACAGACTCTATGCCTGCTCGTCTTAGATATTCTGAAATTATAGATTAGAAGCCCACATGTTGAAACATCACCGCTCCCATCTAGAGAATCTTGAAGATTCTTCTGTCATTTGCAACCCCCAAATGAGTCTGTCCCAACTTGGGCAGCAAGAGTCAGTCTTAAATTACCTAAAGTGCCCAAGTGCTGGGTCTGGGCTCCATTTGTTTACAAAACAGGCACTTTCAAAGGCCCTTTACTAGGGACTGGCAATTCCCAGGTCCCCTGCTATAGGCTGATGCATAATGCATAAGGTGCTGGGAAATGTGTATTCATGAGGGCGGCTTGGCTTTTGTCAAAAAGAACTGTGAAATATTATGATGGAACAATTTTCATTTCTGCCACATTGTTTTTATAGTGCATTCATGACTGGGGATTGAGGGCTTTTTGAGTTTTGTCTGGTGCAGATGTTGCGGTGTGGAGAGCTGCTTTAGACGTCTGTATTTTCCAACTTTGTTGCTGACAATTACATGAAGCAGAGAGAGGGGGCTCTCCCCTGGAGACAAAGGATGCATGTCCTCAAGTGATCTGGGCCTGATTTACTCTGGAAGGTGGGCAAGAGGAGTAAAAGATGGAAAAGGCGAGAAAGGGAGGAGGGAAGGAAGAAGACAGAAGATGAGAAGGAAGGGAAGCCACGCTCTGAGTATCAAGCATAGGCTGTGGCCTCCATCTTGTCTTTGACTCTTACACATTCCTAATGTTCCTGAGGAGGGAGCATTATCCTCACCTTACCTGGGAGGAAGGAGGATTTGGAGGCCTGGCAAGAAATTACAGAACCAATGACTACACTTGGAACCACATGTATATAGGAGCATTTATGCATTCCCCTGGAGAAGAAAGAGGATGAAGCACACAGAAGTGCTATCTACACCCAAGTGAGAAAAAGTCCTACACAGAGGGGTGAGAGACGGCAAAGTTTCCATTGGGTTCCAGAAAGCAAAGACAATGGTTTGGAATGATAACTGGGCACTAGTGTCCATTGGCAAGCACTCAGGCACAATCACCACTACTGCGTGCACATGTAGAAACACATGTACATACCACACGCACTACACACAGACACAACACATCTCAGGAGACTCATAAACTTGCCTGTGGTTCAACAGCCTCTTCATTTAAAAAATAGTGTGTGTGTGTGTGTGTGTGTGTGTGTGTGTGTGTGTGTGTGTGTGTGTGATGCACCACCTCACTATCTCTATTTATTTGTTTATTCAATTGTTCATTTATTTATTATAGATAGTCTCTCACTAAATCTAGAGATCAGGAATTGGGCTAGCTTCAGACACCCTTCTGCCGTGGCCTCTTAAACACTGAGATTATAGACCTAACCCACCACACTGGGTTTTTATATTGGTGCTGTCACTCTAACTCAGTTCTATCTGCATGGCAAACAAGCACTTTGCCAGCTGGGCCATCTCTTAGGGCCCTGCTCGTATAGCTTTCTTACCAGTATTCTAGCTCAGTTAAAATATGTTCATATTACAGAAACCTCTCATGACAGAATGGATAGCATTTTATGTAAACTATAAGACAGAGGGGAGAGGTAGGTATGCAGTCCAGGACAGAAAGAGAACAACACAAAAGGGGGAAATGGTATCAAGGCCTCATTTCTGGAGGAAAGTTGGTATGGGGGTATAAGACAAGTAGGCCTCTACAGGCCAATGCATACCCTTTGCATTGAATCACAGAGATAGCAATGCATCTCTGGAGACTGTGACAGAAGCCTACTCATGAGTAGGTATGTCCACTTACACTGGCAAAGGCCAGATCTAGAGTCTGAAAACCCAAGCATTATGGTTAAAAGGTAAGCCTTGAATGTCACAGAGTCTGGGAGGATAGAGTCGCAAAGTCATGCATGAAGATGCTGCTACAACTCCAGATGCCTACACCACACGTGGACTTAAAAGTTGCGAGTAGTATCATATACATGGCTTCAGAAAAGGCCATAGGAATATAGCATTTGTCTAGCACATATGCATCACGCATGAAGCTCTCAGTCCCATCTCCAGCACTGCATAAACCAAGCATGCTCATGCACACCTGAAATCCCAACACTTGGGAAGTGGAGGCAAGGAAATGAGAAATTCAAGGTTTGATTACATATCAAGATGAAAATCTCATGAGATGATACAGAAAGAAAGGAAAGAAGGGAAGAAAAAAGAGAAGGGGGATGAGAGGGAGGACAAAAAAGAAACAAGAACATCATGAGGTCATCCTCTTCCTTTCCCTGGCTGGAGGCATCACTATACTGAAGATCTACACATGGAGTGAGTGGAACTTCTAATGATCGCCACTTAGCTTACGGTGGAAAGATCTCTACAAATGCAGCCCCAAGACACCCTTCCCTTTCTAAAATAGACCCAAGCTCTCTCTCACCTGAGGCTCTTCATACTGGCTGTCCCCTCTGCCTGAAATATCTCTTCCCTTCACAGTCCCACAGCCCACCTCAGTTCACCAGTCAGGCCTCAGTTTGTCCAGGAGTCTCTCATTCTGTGTCTCCAGTGTGCACAGCTGGCATCTGAGACAGCTGTTGATGACTGTGATCTTGCTGTTGTGCTTGTCTGCCTCATGCTAAGAAACCAAATCCAGAGCCGCAGGAGTCAGGATGTCATCTGTTCGCCTGTCTGTACCCAGCACTGAGCATCACGGCCAGGACATAGACAGGGCTCAGCAAATGTTTGAGAATGAATGAATCTGCTCACAGTATGATACACAAGAGCATTAATAAGGCATGCCTAAAGGGATTTAAATCCAACACTTTACTTGTGTTCTGCACAAGGCACTTCTGCCTGTCTGAATAAGCTGCACCGGCCAAGGGCAAGCAATAAAGCATGAGGGGACAGATCAAAGCTCTCAGCAAACCAGTCCAACAGCCTTCCCTAGCCTGCCAAGCCCTGGGCAATAGGGCAGACTCTTACATAGACTTGGAACAAATGTGATTTCTAAATTCCATATTCACAGGCACCAATGTTGTAACAGTTAGCCCGAGTTTTGCCACCAGCAGAGAGGACAGCAAGACTCCGCTGGCAACATTGCCCAGAATATTTATTGACTTAGAGGGATATCTTAAACAGAGGTGATTTTGCTCCTGGGGGATGTTTAGTAATGTCTAAAGATATTTTGGGGGGTTGCTGTTATTATTGTTCTTAGATTTAGGGTAGAGGATTGCTAAGCATTCGGCAATACACAATATATGAGATAGCACTCACACTACATAAGATAGCACTCACAATAAACGACCCAGCTCAGAATGTCAACAGGGTTGAGGTCCCAAAGCACTAGAAGTCTGAACTTTTCAGGATCACTGTGCCGGCAGCTCCTTCTGTAAGCATTTTGCAAGTGGCTTATTAACTTTCCAAGATTTCCGAAGCTCTCATCTGCTTGGGCTTGATCCACCCATGAGAGAGCTATTTGGATCTATCCTCTACCACTGCTGGTCTACTTGAGACAGGCAGCAGAGCTGAGTGGCATGTTTGGTCCCTGGAGTCCCCTTGTGGGATCCCAAGAGTATCTTGCCTCCCAGTTTAAACTTCTGGGAGTCCAAAAACTAACCAGCTTGAAGCCCTGCCCAACCACCCATCCCAGGTACATCCACCCACCACCCTGACCGGTTGGTCTGGGACAGTCTGCAGAGATAAGAGCCTGGCATAGTAGCCCTCTGAGAAGTTCTAACCAGCAGCTGATTGAGACAGATGCAGGTACCCACAGACAAATATTGGATGGAGGTCGGGGACCCCTGTGGAAGAGTTAGGGAAAAGATTGGAGGTACTCAAGGAGAGGGCAACCTCACAGGAAGACCACCAGCACCAACTAACCTGTAAAGCTGGGAGCTCCCAGAGACATAGCAACCAACCAAATAGTATACAAGGGCTTGTTTGAGGTCCCAGAAACATATATAGCAGAGGTCTGCCTTGTCTGGCCTCAGTGGAAGAGGATGTACCTAATCCTGTAGAGACAGCCAGACTCCAACTTTCAGAAGTAGGGACTTACAGGGCAAGCTGACAAAGCAGCTAAAAAATATTTCATTACAGTCATTCAGAGTTTGGGCACTCTCAAAAGGCTAGTCACAGCTAACTCTGACCAGACTGTATAGGTGAAGCATGTCCCAGAAGCAAGAGAACACAAACAGAAGCCATCTCCACAAGGCTGAGTGACATCAGAGATGTCAGCGTGCACCAGAGATGGGGCTCCACTTGACCTCTCTGTGCTTCATTGTCTGCAAATGTGACAAGGGGTCAGTCACCTCTTCCCTGCTTATCTGTTGAGGAGACCAGAAGAAACAAAAGGTCGTGAGACACTCAGACAATGAGGAAAGTAAAGAGGTATCCTTGACCAGTTTAAAAATATAAAAAGGACTGTAAGTTATTCCAGTAGCCTCCCCAGTCATTAACCCAGTCAACTCACACTATTTTACAATCTTTTAGTACCAAGTCACTATTGTTTACTATCATGCTGTCACCTAAGATTTACTCACGTGGTTGTTCAGTGTTTATTCACAAGTGAAACTAAAATCACTGCAAAGGTAGCATCCATTGTTGTGGTTATAATTGTCATTTGGTCTCCCATGTTACTCTCAGAACATGTCTATATACTATATATGCTATATACTATATTTAAGATTTTGGATCCTCTGCCACAGGGCTCCATAACCAAATAGTGCTGGGAGAGAGCTAGCCTCCCAGGAGTGTGGACAAGCCTGTGAGCACAGGTAAATACACCATTGCTGCTCAGAGGGATCTACCCAGAACCCTCAGGACACAGGAACCAAGGAGCAGCCTGGAACAGGAGCCTTCTGATTTCCATCTGAGCCCGGAGCTGATCCTGTGCCACAGCACTACATACTCTACATACAAGAGAGAGCTGGTCTCCCAGGAGTGCCGACACACTTATGAACACAGGTAAGACCACCACTTCTGTTCAAATTCCTGGCCCAAGAGGAGCCCACCCAGAGTCATCAGGACGCAGGAACCAAGGAACATCTGGGGACAGGATCCTTCTGGTTTCTGTCTGCACCCCAGAGCTGACCCCACAGCTCTCCATACCCAAATTCCTCCCAGAGGAGAGAACTGGTCTCCCAGGAGTACTGACACAGAGGCTTGCAGGAGGGACAAGCCACAGTCAAAGAGAGCAAGACTAGCTAACACCAGAGATAACCAGATGGCGAAAGGCAAGGGCAAGAACATAAGCAACAGAAACCAAGGCTACTTGGCATCACCAGAACCCAGTTCTCCTACCACAGCGAGCCCTGGATACCCCAACACACCAGAAAAGCAAGACTCTGAGTTAAAATCACATCTCATGATGATGATAGAGGACTTTAAGAAGGACATAAATAACTCCCTTAAAGAAATACAACCATCCAGGATCTAAAAATGGACATAGAAACAATAAAGAAATCACAAAGGGAGACAACCCGGGAGTTAGAAAACCTAGGAAAGAGATCAGGAGTCGTAGATGCAAGCATCACCAACAGAATACACAAGATAGAAGAGAGAATCTCAGATGCAGAAGATACTATAAAAAACATTGACACAACAGTCAAAGAAAATGCAAAATGCAAAAGGCTCCTAACCCAAAACATCCAGGAAATCCAAGACACAATAAGAAGACCAAACCAAAGGAAAATAGGTATAGAAGAGAGTGAAGATTCCCAACTTAAAGGGCCAGTAAATATCTTCAACAAAATTCTAGAAGAAAGCTTCCCTAACCTAAAGAAAGAGATGCACATAAACACACAAGAAGCCGATAGAACTACAAATAGATTGAACCAGAAAAGAAATTCCTCCTGTCACATAATAGTCAAAACACCAAACGCACAACACAAAGAAAGAATATTAAAATATTTCAACCATGCCTGTGTGTGTATATATGTATACGTATATGTGTGTGTATGTGTATGTATATGTATACATGGTGGTTGAAATCTTATATATAATAATGGAACAAATGAATAAGCACAATCTTCATGATGCTGCAAATAAACTCATGCAAACAGCCTCCAACGAATCACTCCTGGTATGTCACTATGAAGGTGTCCCTGGGCTGGATAGCTAACCATTTACCTCTGGAAAAAGCCATTATCTCTCCCCAACATCTAGACAGTTAATAAAGGTGTCCAGTATTTATTCTATTCCTTAGGATGACAGAGCCTTCCTTATCTGTAAATGACTTTTAAACACAGTTCAGGCATCCTGAAGCATTTAGTGGTTTTATTAAGAGTTTCTCTTAAAGAAAAAGAAGGAAAAAAAAAAAAAAAAGCTGGGTTTATCAACCAGTTTCTAACAACCACATTTATAGAAACAGACCCTGAAATGGGCACTGTTGGGGACATTTTAAAAGAAGTGCCAGCACAGGCAGTTACATGCCACTTTGCGCTGGTGGTGCAATGCATGCCAATTATTAAAACTTAACGAAGGACAAATCTGAAGATCTGCAGACTTTTAATTAAGAGTCCTCTGGTTTCCAGCACGCATGTGCCCTGCAGCTGTATTCACTGGAGAAATAGGAAAGTGGTATTTTTGTCTCTACCGTTGGTATTATGATGCTATGATGCGCGCGCGCGCGCGCACACACACACACACACACACACACACACACACACACACACACACACACACGGGCACATTATATTGAAAATAAAAATGTTCACAAAATAGTACTTTTTAAATCCCAGTATCTTGTTTGTTTATTTTCTCTTCCTTGTTGTAGGCTAAGTGTCCCCTCTTTTCTATGTGATCTTTGGCTAAGTGCCTCATTAGCTTGGTCACACGCCCATTTGGCAGGGGAACAGGTGGACAGAGCAGAGGTAATGGTGCTAGAGTGAAGAGGGCAGCAACAACTGAATACTTAAAGGCCCCAGATGATTAAACAATTACTGTCCTCATCGTTCATATTTTAGAGAAAATAGCATTTACCCTAGACTGCATTTGTCATCTGGGAAACTCATCTGCCAGGGGTATGTGGGTCCCCTTATTCCATGATGAAATTTCATCCCCTGGGCTCTCTTAGCAAGCAGAGGTTTCTGGTGTCTGGCCAAATGAAGAAAAAAAAAGCGCTCGTATTTTCTCCCCCTTGTTGAGCATCAATATCTAATTTCCAAACACAACCTCCTTCTGATAGTCTGCTACACCATGTGGCTTCTCTCCCCACGCTAATTCTGGAGCTTGAACAATTTTGCTCCATAGCATGTACTAAGAGTAAAAGGAAGGAGGCACCTCATCTTAAACAGATTTCCAGTTCTCAGAGATCACCCTTTTCAGATGCAGGTAACCTCAGGGGTTTCACATGATGATGAAGAGCAAAGCACACACGTGTGAAAGAAGCCATGTGCATCAACCCCCCTCAGCTGAAGGCTTAAGCGTTAAATCCCAGTGTCTATCTGGGAACTTGGGAGTTTGGGGATGAAAATGGCTCCTAAGATGCTGAGGTGATCCAGAATAATAACAGCCATCCGTGTTTACATCCAGGTAATAACACTAACACAGACAATCATGTTTGTTGAGATACACGGAGGAAGGATGGACTACTACGAGGACCTAAGATGATGGTGGTGTCAAATTGGACCAAGGTCAATGTTCCATATAACTTAAAGCTATTCCTCAAATCTAGCAAAAAACCCAGATTGGTAGAATTCGAGAAAGGTCTGCTCTGGAGCCAAGACTTGACTCTGTTGTGCAGAAGACTCTGTCTCACTCTGGTCTATACTCTAAACAGCTGTTTTAGCCTCCAGCCAGTTTCTCAGAGGATGCATAGAGCTGTTAGGTATGGCAAAGTGAAGTCTGTGAAGGAGAACTGGAAAGATGTCAACCTCACACACTGAAACAGATGAACCAGTAGAATGGACAGTGTGACCAGCAACAGCAGCATGGTCTGGGACTTAGGAGATGCACTGCTGTAACTCCACCCCATATTTCCTGACTTGGAGTCTGCATTCTAACAAGCCCCCCATTTGAAAATTGCTGCTCCTGAAAGCATTCTGTAATCTGCATGTGGGGGCTGGGGGTCGGGGGACAACAGGGATTATAGCTCCTATCTGGCCACATTTAAGGCACTAGAATGTGGGCTCTATGAAGCAAGGCCATTATTTTTTCCCCAACTTTAATAGGCCCATGGCAAAGTTTCAATGAATGTCTATACCTGAGACTCATGTTCCTTGTGGTACATAAGCACTAGACGCTCCATTTCCAACCTCAGAACCAGGACTTTAACTTAAGGTTTGCTCATTACTGAGCATCGTCTATGGTCATCCTGCTTATGTCTGTTTGAGGCTAATCTCAAGATTAGTACCACTTTGTATTTCTCATAAGAGCTCTGGAATAATTTTCTGTTTCTGCCTCTGCCTTCCCCTTGCAGTCCTTTGTGATAGCAGGAATCCTTTCCTATTTTCTATCAGAAGCCTCAAGTACAGATCCTCCATCTATCTTGAATTTCCCTCGAAAGAGCCATGGCCCGGCCTGTGTGTAACACTGCTGAATTTCCCCCAGTGTAGCCATGGAGCAGCCTATGGAGCAGTATTCAATGTCCCACTGAAAGTGTGAACCATGATCTAGGCTATAATTGCTATTTCTCAAATATCAGAGACAATAGAACACAACATATACCCTCTTGTTTTCCCATCATACTTTTCAAAGTAGATTCAATCAGCTACTATCCAAGCTTGTCTTTATTGCAAGCCATCACAAAATAAACAAACACATGACTGGGTCCAAGATATTGGAAGGCAGGCTGAGACAGAAAAGAGTGAGCAATATCCAAGGGACATTTCAGGATCATTTTATGTCCTTTCATACATAGGGTGTGTAAGAGCCTCAAAAGCACGGAGATCAACTGGACCCAGTATTTCTTGTTTCTCACTTAAAAAATAGCCCCTTAACTCTCCCTTCAGTCTCAGAGTGAGGCCCTCCTTTCACACTGACCATCTCTCTGACACCCTCACACTAGATAGCCATGCTCACTGACTGTCTTTCCATAGTTCTGTTCCCTCCCTATCCCACATGTATTGGATCAGAAGTTTCTGTCTTTTTGTCTTGTCCCTACCATGGCAATCCAACAGGAAATGTTTGGATTTGAGGTGAGATGCAAGTAATCTGAAATCCCAACCTCATTCCCTAGCTACCTGATGACTTGGAGTGATCCATTTAACATCTTAATATCACAGTTTCATCCTCTCTAGAATGTTCCACACTAGGGGTTAGCACAGCAGTTAACAGTATTACTGTTCTTTGCCAAGCACCCACTTTAGACACTTAGCAATCACCAGAAAATCCAGCTCCAGGGGTCTGATGATACTCACTTCTGACCTCCACAGGCACTCATTAGTGCGCGCGCGCGCGCGCACACACACACACACACACACACACACACACACACACACACACACAGAGACACACACACACACACACACACATACACACACACACAGACACACACAAATACAACTTTAAATTTTAAAAATAAAAAATAATCTATATCAGGTTGTTCTGAAAGTTTTAAAAGCTAGTTATGGGGCTGGATGGATAGATGGCTCAGTGGTTAAGAGCAGTGGCCACTCTTCCAGAGGACTCATGTTTGATTTCCAGAACCTACACAGAAGCTCACAAACATCTGTAATTCCATTTTCATGGGATCCAACTACTCCTGGCCTCTGAGGGTACCAGGCATATATATACATACATACAGGCAAAACATCCATGTTCATAAAAAAGCCAATAGTAATAAATATATTTTTTAATAGCTAGTCCTTAAATGGCTCATAGGACAATGGTTAGTGCATACTAACTGTTCCCAGTTTCCTTCACTAATCTCTGCTAATATCATTTCTATGGGGATCTTTAGAAATCAGTGGTGTCAAGAGATGAGATGGTGACAGGACCATGGTTCCTATTCTGCCTCTAAATTAGACTCCACCCTTTGTTGGTACCTTCCCTCTCTTCACCATAGAAAACACACTTGACAACCCATGAGTGGAATCAAATGATCAGGCAGGAATATGTATTCTTAGGGGGATGGATAGATGGAAAAATGGGACATTTTTCAAGTCATGCAATAGCTGGGTCACTTCAAATAATTCACTTAATTTTGGGGGCTTCTTTCCTTATCTCCACACTGGAGTTAGCTGTGGCTCCACGGTTTGGTAGGGGATGGAACAGCATCTAAAACAGAAGGTGAGTAAGTAGGAGAAGCCACAGTCTCTCTTGACTTTAAAAAAAAAGTCAGGAAGAAGGTTGCTCCTTAAGCAAGTACAGCCATTCCTAAGCCACCAGCTAGGTGATCAATGCAGTTATTCATTAGCATAAATATTTCACAACAATGTCATTTTAATGCTCCCCAAGAGCACCTGTTATCTTTTCCACAAATTGGGCTCTCTATGGCATAACTCATCAAGGAGCACTTCCCAGGTAGCTTAAGTGAAGAACTGCCATTCCAACCAATAAAGCAGATACTAAACAAAACAAAGCCCACGCTGTGACTTTAATAGTTGATCAATTTGCAGATCAAGGACTTTAATTCTTCTCAGCTTTAGCCTGACAGCAGGAGGGTGAGTTTCCACTCTTAAAGATAACTGCTTTGGTATGAAACAAAGGCTCATACGGGTCCTCCTTATCCCCAGGTTCCACATCCATGGGTCCAACCAAATATGAATAAAAAACATGGGGGAAAATGTATATCGAAGATATACAGACTCTCCAAACAGTGTAGTATAAGAACCACGGATATTGCATTTATATTACATTAGATATCACAAGCAATTTAGAGGTGGATTAAAGTATATGGGGGGATTGCATAGGTTATATGCAAATGTTGCACCTTTTTATATAAAGGGATTGGAATATCTGTAGGTTATAGGAATATCTGGTGTCTGTGGGTGCCCTGGAAGCAAGCCCTCACATATACTAAGGAATGGCCATAAATACATAACCCACGGAATATGCCTATGAAAGTTAAACCATGATACAAGGCTATATGAATTTTCAAGTTGGGGGGGTGGCTGTTTCAAGCAGGAACATGTGAGCCAACTAGGGTTGGGTGAGAGAGTTTTGTTACTAGATATTTATTTTTACTCTGCTTATTTGATGCTCATTTTATAGAAACTGATCCTGTAAGTCCAGCATGGATCTGGGCATGCACTGTCAGGAAGTGTGCATCGCATTGAAAGAGCAGAGCTAGCAAAGCAGAGGGGGTGGGGCTGGGCTCAAGTTCAGCTGCCTGCCTACCTTTCTGTCCATTCTGGAGTCTTTTTAGCCTAGAGAGGCTCTGCCTTTGTTATGGTGTGGTTGTCACTTACTATGTTTAAGTCAAGAGTCCTTTGTGTTAAAGCACTAATGGGAAGTGGTAGAGCCCCTAGGAAGTGAGACCACATGTACGGCTCATGACTTAGGAGTTTATGATCATCTCTCAGTGTTTTTCTACTCCTGGAAAACTTACATTTGGAAATAGGAAGGGAGATGACAAGATGGTGGTTCTAGGTTAAATTGTGTTCCCTACATTCGTGTGTTAAAGTCCCCAGTTCCCAATACTTCCAAATGTGGTATATTCACAGATAGAATTTTAAACAAGTAATTAAATTATAATAAGGCACTGACCAGGTCCTTATCTAATCTGATGGTCTCCTCTAAGAAGAGGCAGTTAGCATGCTGGCATTCACAGAAGGAAAAAGCGCTGAGGACACAGAGAGAAGAAGCTATGTGTAAACCAATAAGAGATGGCACAGAAGAAGCCAACCCTGCCCATATCGTAACATCTGGGCTTACAGTCTCCAAGACTTTGAAAAGTTTCTTTGCATGAGCCACCCAGGCTATAGTACCTTGTGATGGCATCCATATACATACAGGTGACATGATCTTTTCCCGTGTTTGCAGTTGATAGAATGGGATTCTTGGACTTTCCAAATGTCCAATCCAATTTTCTTTGGAAAGAGATAAGTCATTGTTCTGTAGCTTTGGAACAGTGAGAGTAGAGAGCTTCCCTTTATAAAACAGAATAATTTGCTACGTTGATGGTTTCTCTTTCCCTTGTTTAAAATTAACTCATAGAAAATATTTGCTCATTTTATCAAAGTAGTCAATTTGTCCATTTGAACCAATGGCTGTTAGTAGTTTTAAATCAAGAAGTTTGCCCTTTAGGGCACTGGGGAGCTTCATAAAAAGGGCACAGACACAGCCATGCTTGCTATCATTGAGTTCAGCTGCCTCTGAGAGCTTGGGATATCTGTGACATCTGTGGTGTGGCTAGGACAATTCCCGGTGCCCCTTTGGATGCCTTTGTCATACTGAGCATCTCCAGCCAGGAGAAAGTAATGGAAGGCACACAGTTTACTGCCCTTTAGAGGACCTTCCCACACCGCCTTGCCTCTGTCAGTCAATCAACACACAAGTATTGGCAGCTAACTGAGAGCAGAGCAGCAGCAAGAGCAGTTGGAGAAACATACAGAAATCTGAAGAAACAAATACCAGACTGGCAACATTGTTACAAATTAACCAAAAGTAACAAGATCCTGGGAGTTGGGAGGGGAACCATTTCTTCTAGGCAATCCTACTGTGAAGCATGGTCCGCACCAATACAACCCTTTAGGATTTCCCCTCATTTAGTCCACGATACTACCTGTATTCTCTGCTTACTTGTTGCTAGGGAGATGATTCTGGTGAACGCTGCCAGACATTAAACACACACGCATATGGACACACACAGGCATACACGCCTACCTAAAGCTAATTTCCCGGCTGTTGCTATAGTCTCAGTAATTTTCTCTAACCTTCCTTCCAATCTTTTCTTCAATTGCCACAGAGTGTATATAGTTGAGGACTTGACATTTCCTTTGAATTAAGGCTGTGAGTTAAGTGGACATTTTCCCTTAGATGGATGGCTATTCTGGGCCTTCCCACAACTAATCACACTGTAGCCTGAGATCTCACCTGTTCCTTTCATATGCACACTCTCTGCTTGAAATTTACCAGCAGGTTCTCAATAAAGAAATAGCCCTGATTGCTCATTAAAAGCAAGAGAGAAAGCAATTAAAACACAAAAGGCAGTGCAAAGATTAACACTCAGGGAGTTGAAAGTTGAGTACTAGTGTCCTTGAAGGCTGGGAACCAATACAGTGGAGTAGGGCTGAGTACCCCAGTCAGTGAAAGAAAGCTTGCAAACAGACTAGGCCTCAAGCCTGGTACCCAGCATTTAATTTTTTCAACTTCATTTCATTTCAATTCAGTTATATTCATTCAGTTCATTGCTCACAGCAAAAGAACCACAAGGTGGGCAGTTGCTGCATGGGACTTAGACATGGAGGTGGTGAGATCTCCAGGGCCAGAGAGTAGCCGGCGCTAACATGGAATGGTGCCCATTTTTATATTTCATGCTACAATTCTCTTCAAGTCCTCATGTCCTCCCAGAGTTCTTCTGGAGAACTCTGTCAATTCCTTTCTGTGAACCCACATTTTAAGTCACAACATCAAAGATTCTTGCTTTGGCCAAACTTTGGGTAAACTACTGAATATTCTCCTAGGCCAACCTTTGAAATTCAGTGTCAGGAAAGAAGTTTGCCTGGTCAATTTAGCAAGAACCATCCATCCTTGATATCCAATCATCCTTGATGTCTGGTCAGTTCTCTAAGCCTATACCACCAAGTCAGGAATATTGTGAGAGGGCAGAGCCAAATTAATATATTAAAGAAGACAGTCGGATAAAATACGCAAACTGTTTTTCACCTGAACTGTTGTAAAAACCAAAACAACAACAACAAAAAAACAAACACAACAACAACAACAACAACAACAACAACAAAACTGAAGAACAAAACAAACAAAAAAGCAGCATGAGAGAAGGCAGGTGACAGAGGAGGCTCCTGTTCGCAGAATGCTTTCCTTTTTCTTAGTACGCTCTCTTGTTTCTATACACATCCATCTATCCTTCATGTAGTTCTTTGCCCTGGGACCCAAGATCCTGGAAACTCCAGCAGATGCCCTTGAAACTTGAGTGGGGGTCTGTAACAGCATCTTCTGGGTGCTGATGATCGTCCTGGCCTGTCTTTAGCAAGAATCCTCTTAAGACAATTTAGGTAGAATCCCTCTGTTACAGCTAACCTTGGTCATCAACTTGTCATACCTGGAAAGAGGGGACCTCAATTAAGGAATTGCCTCCATCATGTTGGCTTATAAACAGGTCTGTGGGAACATTTTCTTCATTGTTAATTGATGTGGGGGTACGCTGTGGGCAGTGGCATCCCTGTGCAGGCGGTGTGGGATATATAAGAAAACTAACTAAACGTGAGCCTGGGAGGGATCTAGTAAGTAGTCTTTCTCTATGATCTCTACTTTAGTTCCTGCCTCCAGGTTCCTCCCTTGAGTTCCTTCTCTGGTTTTCCTAGATGATAGCCTGTAAACAAAAGCAACGTTCTTCTCCAAGTTCATTTTGACCAGTGTCTTATCATAATAACAAAGCAAACTAGCACCTCCTCTTTCTTCTAATAGTTGCAAATAGTCATTTTCTGCCTATTCACCATTCTACCCTTTTACCATTACTTCCTTGCTGTCTATGATGTGTTTACAGTTGTACCCTGTGTCTCTCTCCTACTGTAAAGCTCCATCATAGTAGTCTCTATGCCAGTCCAATGGTTCTGAATAGTCTATCTTCCTGGGCTATAACAAACGGCAGTGGATGGATGTATATTCTTTATTTCTTTAGTATACAAGTCTGTCTTGCTATTAGAATCAGTAAACATTTCAACCTATCTATACATTTCTATACCTTGCCCCAGATCCCAAGATGAAACAAACGTCCCTGCCCTACCCCCCTGCAAGTCTCTGTTTTATGTACAGATCCACAGTTGGTGTCACTTGCCAATAAGATTGGAGTTAGCTCAAAAGAAGACTCATGATTGGTTAGAAGTAAAATTACAACCCCTAGGCTGGATTTCCTAGAAAGATTTTCGGTTGACCCCAAGTATTTGTGTAGAAATTTTAGTCTCCTTTGAAATTGTTCTGCTCCTGGGTAAGTAGCAAAGAGCCACTATCACTACAGAACAATGTACCAAGCAATAAAATTCATCCTAGGTGTTAATTAGCTCAATATTTATCTCATCTAATATGCAAATGAAGACACTTCGGTCTCATTAGCGTCATCTGAATTTCCTTTAAGCAAAACTACATCTCCTGCCAATGCAAGAAAGAGAGAAAAAGGAGAAAAAAAAAAAACCCAAAATCAGTATTTCTCTTTGAAGCTAATGAGGATGTGATTTGGTTCTTCCTTTGTTATGAGGTAGCAAGTTAGGAAAAACACATTATAGATATGCAAAGTGTGGCCTGACCTCATCCATCAGCAGCAAGAGCCCAACCTTGATGATTTGTGGTTATTAGGCTTTCTGCATCCAACTTGTCCGCTGGATGGGGTCTACAGAGCAGATGAGTGAGTTTGCAATAAGTCTGTGATGGGGAGATTAACAAAGGAAGGAGATGCTGCCTTTAAGAGCCAACTCAAAGAAGAGATGCTACTACCTCCATGGCAGGAGCAGAAGACTGTTGGTTTTAAGGCTATGAATCTTAGTATGAGAAACTGTATCTCAAAATCAAAAATCGCAAAGAGACTTAATCCCATGAGTTCTGTTCCTTTTTACCTCCCCATTTTAGGATTTTAGAATTTATACAACAATAATGAATCATCAAATACCTACATTGTGTCCCCCAGAAGAGGCTACATGTGCTGGGGAATATAACAATGTCACAAAGTAATAGCTCTAGAAGTATCTCCAGCCTTCTAAATCTTGGGCAAGGCACTAGAAGTTCCACATTCACCAGGATCAGGGTATTACCCCATGATATTGTTGCTAGAATTAAAATCTAGCCTGTTACATCCGCAGGTGCTGGGCTCCACAGGCTCCATACACCATGTCTTCTCTGCCCTTCTACCTGATGTGAAGAGCTGACAGGGGACACATGCGGTAGCACTGAAATCTTTCATCCTTTGCTCTGCAGCCTGGGAATCAGTCTCAACCCAACCACCTACTATGGCTTATGTATTAATTAAGCCTGCAGCCTTATGACACAGGACCTCTCCTATCCATTGAATACCTGTAAGAAGCAGAAAATGCTTTAATGGTAGAAATGAAATCGCTCTCCACTCATCTGCTCCCCCCTCTATGTCTTCCTCTATGTTGTTCTTTGTGCTAACAAGTCTATCCTGAAAGGGATTCCCCTGAGCACCCTTCTTTCTTACCTAGCACCGTTCCTCTCCATCCCCCAAGCCTAACACAGGCTGGAGACAAGTTAGAAATAAAGCACCAGCTTTATTCCAGGGACCATCAATTTGAAGAGATGGAGGTCGCTCAACTTTAAATCTGCATCTTGGGAGTCTCAGGGCAGCAAGGACCTTCAGTAGGGGTGGGAAGGAGCGTATGACAGCAAGGCTTGCGTCACTGTTATGTTTCGTTTTTATTTGACAGTATGAAACACTGCAATGGACCCTCACCTCTTACAACTATGTTCTATATTTTCTTACTTCTCTACCAGTTAAAGCTCACACTGGTTTACAGAATCAAAGATCAAAAAAGGGAGTTACGAAAGTACAAAAACACACGCTCTAGGTTCCATAAAGCTAATGATTATTTAGCAGTTAATGTCTTCCTTAGAATCTAGCATGATGCCCAAAAAGGAGACAATGTCAATCTAGCTAAGCAATTAAGAGGTGGTGCCAAGGTGGGCATGGGAAGGATGGGGGCAGATAGAAAATGAAAGTCAACTTCAAAAGCATGCCCTGTCATGATATGACTACAGGAGACTCCTCAAATAAATCACTTGTATATAGATTATTTGGGGCCTTTGTTTTGAAATACTACAGCCACACAATAGGTCCAGGGAAAGTTATTCCTTTGGCTGATATATTTGCATGTATAAAGGACCTCATCGTAAGGATGCTATGCTACCCTCTCTACACCGGAGGGAAGGACTAGATCATTGTAGACCGTGAATCGGTGAGAAGGTACCAACATAGGACTGCACAACGAGCCTCAATTTTATTTTCCTGGTCATCTTGTCTCAATCAAGGCTTGCCCTCTCCTTCCCCCTGCGCTTCAAAGAAGGATGTATTCAATCCTGAAGTCTAAGATAGCTCCTTGAGAGCTATTCTAGAGATTCATCTATTTCACTTAGGTTTTTTTCCACACATGTAGAACACAGGCTTATATTAAAGATATATTTATTTTTTTCTCATATTAATCTGTCTTTTGTTCAAGGAAGTCTCTGAACAGACACAAGTGAGATGAAGAATAGACGAAATGGCTTTTCTTCCCTTATGATCTGTCTTAGCTCTCGCTTCTCCACTAACCCAAAAGACCTTATTCTCTCCCTAGCCCTCTCTCTTTGTAGCAGGTGATGCCTTTTGGTTCAGAGCAGTAGGTCACTAGTCCAAGGTCGTGCAGCTTAAATTTGCCCAGGCAGAAGAGATAGATCAAACGAATATGGCAGGCCAAAGGGAGGCAGTCTAATTAGTGAGGCGTCCTGCAGGCAGTAATGGAAAGGCTGAAAGGGTAGCAGACTCCACCCTCATGCACCTTGTGTTGATTCTCCACTTCCTAAGGCCACAAGCTCCAGGTGGTCCTTTACTCTCCTCCCTTCCTGATTTTGACAAGTTACTTGAGAGCTTTGTTGTGAACACAGTCTACTCTCCAGGGCAGGAGAGAGACCTGTCTGCATTCCGATGCTTGCTGGGCCTGAAAACTGAAAACTATTTCTGCAGGCAGGCAGAAGCTGATTTCCATATGTCGCAGTCATGTCAAGTGTCACAGGCACAGAACAAGAAGAATTCTCTGCTTTGGTGACCTGGGACCGGCAATAGAAGTAAGAAGATTGCTCTCAGAGGCTTTGAGAGGAAGCAGGAGAAAGAGGCCGTGACCTTCTTCTGACCTTTGGCTCATAAATGACAGACTCCCCAGAGCACTTCTGTCTAGTTGGATTCTGTACCTGGGAGCTCGGTCTTTACCTAGAAGCCAAGCAGCTGAGCAGAAGGCAAGGTAAATGAATGTGTCTGGGCCATGCTGGGGTGGAGGGGGTGCACGGTGTGTGTGTGTGTGTGTGTGTGACACTGCTTCCCTTTCTGCCAATGAATCCAGAACCAAGTGCCATCAGAAAGTTCTGTGGACAGACGTTCTGAAATGGTGGGGTCTTTGTGTCTCATGCTAGAAGTTCAGGGTGCGTCTTGTTTTCACATTAAAATATATATATATATATATATATATATATATATATAATTACATCAGTTCCCCCTTTCTTTCCTCCCTCCAGCATTTCCCATGTCCCTTCCTTCCAACCCCGACCATGTATGCCCAACTCTCAAATTGATAGCTTCTTTTTTGCTTATTTTTGCTTTATCTATTATATCTTGATGAATAGATATAGATGTAGATAGAGAGTTAAAGATAGATATAAACAAACATATAAATACAATCTACTGAATTCATTTTACTTATATATTTTTGTGTGTATTTTGTATATACACAAACCCTATTTGTCTATAGAGGGTTTCAGGACTGACAATTTTGTATTGAATAATCAATTGGGGAGCTCATCCTTGGGAAAGGCTAATTCTCCCTCACCTAGCATCATTAGGTGCCTACAGTTCTTTGTCTGGTGGGAGACCCCTGAGATTTTTCACCCTTGAGTGTTAGCATGTCTATTGACATTGTCATTGTTCAGGTCTTGTTTACACAGGCATTTCAAAGAGAGGCAGTTATCCACAAGACTTCCTGGTATTCTCATGCTTATAATTCTTCTGCCCATTTCTCTACAATGTTCTCAAAGATGTTTTTTAAAATATGATCTTGACCTTTTGTTATCCCCTGAGCTCCACAGCATGGACCAAAGAATATGTGTATTCACTGGGTGGGATGCTTAAAGCCCTCAAAGGCAAAAATGGCTTTTGAGAGCCAGAGAGCCAAGGAAGCGTGGTAGGGGGCATGCGCAACCACATTAGCACTCTCCCTGTACCATCATCATCAAATAGGCATTGCTGTTCCCATTTTAAGGACTGAGAAACTGAGACTAAGCATGCCAAAGGAGGCAAGAGTACTGGAGCATTTGCTGAGTGCCTGCTGTGGTGGGGAATGGGGAACACAGGTAAGAAGACTCGGCACATCAGAGACAAATAGGACAAAAAGGTTGGTAGCTTGGGCATTGTACATACAGAATTAGAGGAGAGGCCAGGTTGTCCTTCCTCCATAGGAAGAAAAAGTAAATATTACTTGGTGGCTTGCCTGTCAAAGTAATACCTCTCTTCCTGTCCCAGGACCAGAGCAATAGCAGTGCACTGGGAACACAGCAGAGCAGGACTTAAGCTGGAGTCATCTCTAGGCCATGGTGGCAGTAGTAGACATAGGAGGGCAAGCTAATTGTCTACTCCCTTGGGTGTGCACGGGGTGTTATTGTTGATTGGCCTTGAACTTGTGGTCATCCTGCCTCATTCTCCCAAGTTCTGAGATTATAGTTGTGCACCAACACACCTAGCTGAAGATGGAATTTGAAGCCTACTGTTGTGTGGAGTCTCTGTGTCTTTTGCTGTTTGTACAGCCACTGATTGATGATGTTGGGTTTCTCTTTTCCCCCCATTCAATAAGCTTGTTAACATAAACTTGCTCTCAGAACGATTGCCTTGGGTTTCTTTAAATTATGTAATAGATTTTACAAAATGAAATATACATGAGGACTAGGCAAGATATAAAACAAAATCATAAAACTCAGGCCCACATGAAGACCACTTGCCTTGAGAAGTAGATTGTCATTAGCATGCTGGACTCTGAATGCTGCTCTCTCAGAGTTTGACTCCTAGCAATATAGTCCATGCAACTAATTTTAATGAAATTCATTAAAAATTATACTTCATTGGATGCTATAGATCTTAGTGATTCATTGACTCCTGTCCCCATTTCACAGGCATAGATGTTAAGCCTAGAGGGATTAAAATAAATCACTCTGTCAACATGTGTTTAGCAGAGCCAGGATGAGGACCTGGGTTATCTTGCCCCTGGAAGTGGTACATTATACATTCCAGGAGCCCACTCCTCCTTTTGTTGGCCAGATGAAGATTGGTGGCCCTTTTCTAGGGCTGTGTACTGTGGGACCCATCAAATTCTTTGCTTTGCACATTACATAGAGTAGAGGCATCTTCACGTGCCTGCCAGGACTCAGTGCCCACATTTTAGGAAATTTGACTCTGCTATTTGTTTTATTTCCCATTACTTTATTTGCAACAGTGAGCCTACTAAAAATTCTTCCACACATAGTACCATCCTGGACAAATTACACTTGGATTACTGGGGAAGTCTCTCTTTTTCTTTATTGTCCTGGTACCCATAAGCACTGAGTGATACAAGAGTAGGAAGATGATGATGATGAAGATGAGATTTCAGCTGGTTACTAGGGATGCTGTGTGACCATATTCACTCAAATGGGATTTAAATGCAGCAAAATTAGGGGAAGGGAGGAATTGTACTCACTGAGCACTGGTAACAACCCAATACCCAAAGGAAGGCTCTCCATACATGCTTCTGAATTCAACTGTCCCAGCAGCCTTGGCACCAGTGGTTTTGTAATCCCCACTTTACAGAGGTGCACACTGAGAATTACCGAAGGATAGAAGCTGGTCACTTTGTTGGATCAAACGATTTTCATCTGAGCCAAGCCCCTTGCTCTTTCACAATTATGGATTGATTTCTTATGCCTGCTCAGTGGGAAAATTCGTCAAGCATCTACTGAGCATGTAAGTTTCAGGCGAGTGAAGAAACTGAGTCTGAGGACTTCCTGCCAGAGCAAACAGCCAGATCTCTAAAGCATGGGAGGGAGGTAAGAGGTCACCTTCCATCTTCCACTAGGTCTTAAGAAGCAATGATGAGTTTTACAGGTGGCACTGTCTTAGTTAGGGTTTTACTGCTCTGAACAGACGCCATGACCAAGGCAACTCTTATAAAGACATTTCATTGGGGCTGGCTTACAGGTTCAGAGGTTCAGTCCATTATCATCAAGGCAGGAGCATGGCAGCATCCAGGCAGGCATGGTGCAGGAGGAGCTGAGAGTTCTATGTCTTCATCTGAAGGCAGCTAGTGGAAGCCTGACTTCCAGTGACACGCCTCCAACAAGGCCACACCTCCAAATAGTGCACCTCCCTGGGCCAAGCGTATTCAAACCATGACAGCCACTCACTTCCAATGCTGCCCCTTCTGAGATGCTCAGGCAGTGGAAGGGAGCTCATGTCTTCATACCCATTGTCACCTGAAATTTCCATGCCAATTCATAAATTATTTGAATAAACCTTTTGTCTTTGAATAATTGAGATTTACTGAAAAGTTACAGTTATAGTCAGGGGAGGTCTCACCGGCCCTGTACCCAGTTTTCCTTACACTACTATCTTCTAGAACTGTGGCAGGTTTGGCAAAATGAAGGCATTAACATCAGTACAATACTGTTGACCAGGCTAGGGGCTGTATTTGGTTATCACCCCCTTTTCTACTCACATGTTTTCCTATTCCAGGATGTAATCTAGATTATTAGGTACTAATTTAATTATTTTAAGTCTCCAAACTTTTGAAACACTCTGTTTGACCACTCACTGGGTAATGAGAGTTTTGAGAATGCAAGGACCCTTGTGAATTAAACAGAAGGTATGTGATCACGAAATATGTGCAATAGATCAGCTGCTTTGAGGGGCTGTCACTAACAGAGTTCCACTGGCTGCCAAGGCTCCACTAATCCTATTCTACCTACACAGTTAAGATGATAACTGTTAAACCCTTCTTTAAGTCTTCAGAGACTAGAGTGCACAAATACTTCATAACATATCTCCTTATTCTCCAGCTCTCTGAAAGTGTCTGTGTGAAAACTACATGATTTAACGTCAAGAAGTCAGGCTTTATTGCCATGTCTCAGAGAATAAGTATTAAGAGCCTTTGGGTCCCCTGATGAAGTCCCTGATGATGATGACACAGCCTTCCAGTTTGTCTAGCTGTATCTCCTTTCTCTCCCAACTCATGGGTCATTAAAAATAAAGATTAAAAACCATGAAAGCTTTAGGATCAGTTGGGGAGAGAATCAGCAGGAGGAGGAAGATAAGAGAAGACAACAGGGAAGGAATATTATTAAAATGTATTGCATATAAATTATATAGATAAGAAAATGTTATAACAAAACATCATGATTATTAATATATACTCGTTAAAAAGACCTTCAAGTACCTATATTCATTCCCTAATGTTCACTTTTGAGGCAGTGGCCTTTTTTACAGATGCAAGATTGCCAGCTCTTGAACAAATCTGATCCTCTCAAACATGGCTCTTGAATATTGACCTTCAAGTGGCAGACAGCCATGGCCACTTACATATTACTAAGTAATATAGACATAGCCAAACTGTGTGATAATACATGTCATTAAACTGTGGGGAAGCTTAAAATGGCACCAGTACCTCAGCACCTCCTTCACCCATCTCCTATATACATTTCCACTATAATTACATTGAGAATTGATATACAAAGTCACAAACTATGTAGTGTAGTGTTCTACACACACACACACACACACACATACACACACACACATACACACACACACATTACATCCCTTTAATATAGAAAACAAACACAGAAACATATTCCATTATTAAGGATGTGTTTCAAATCAACTGAGAGATGTTAGACAATTCAGTGAATGATTGAGAGCCCCTGGCTATTCATTTGACATAACCGATTTGATTACTACCTAGTTCCTACCTAATACCATTCACAAAGTTCCAGAATTATTAAAGTGTCAAATATTGAACAAGTTAATACATTGAATGGCTAGAAGAAAGAGGGATGTATTTATGACATTGAATAACATCAGACCTTTGGAACACAAATATTATGAAAGGAAAGAACAAAATATTGGATTGCAAAATTAAATGAAAAAAACATACTCAAAATACATAGCAGTCCAAAGATTGATAATGGGAACGCCTAAACAAAATGCCTGATCGATAAGCAAAGGCCCAAACACACCAACAGAAAAATGACCTGAGGATTCACATTGGCAATTCACACAGAGAGAAGCATAAATACCTGGTGACATTGAAGCCTATTTAATTTCACTGGTTTTCAGGAAACAAAATTTCAAGCAACCATGAGATGCCATTTTCCTTTTTGTTGCCATAGGTTAAAAAATAAAAATAAAAACTAAGAATAAGCCCAAGTTTTTGCTAGGGGCTGGAGGATTTCTGCCTGGCTCTGAAGAGCATGAATGTACTGAACTATCAGAAAGAATAGCAGCAGAACCAGACTGATCCAGCACTGACTCCTGTTTAGTCATCAAAGGCCAATGCCACATCTGCAGACCACAAAATGGTGGAGTACCTTCCAGAGGACCATGTGTAAAGGCAGTCTCCAGCTGGGCACTATTGTGTGATGATAGAATCTTCAGAAAGATGGGACTTCATAGGGGACATTCGGATCATCGGAGGCCTCTCCTAGAAGAACCCAAGTCCCTCTCCTTTTTCGTTTTTTATTCTTTTGGTTTTGTTGTTGTTATTGTTTGTTTTTGTTGGTTGGTTGGTTTTGCTACGTGGTAGCTCTAATGTTTTAACTCCATCATGTTCTTTTGCATGACAACACACTGCCTCCTCTCTCAATCCCAAAGCCTATAGGTAATGGCTCTGCCTGATCTGGGGACAGAACCTTCAAAACTGTGCACCCAAAGCAACCTTTTCTCTTTAGTAGTTGGTTTTGCAGGTACAGACTAGAGCAACAAAAATCTGGCACAGTTGTTACGTTTTTGATCTCTAACTGGGTCCATATAGCTAGCACCCGAGAGATGGATGTAGAGCTTCAAGACTCTCCCTATTCTGCAAAGCAATTTATTCTGGAGTCTAAAGATCTAGGTCAGATGTGTCAGTGTTCGGCAAGAGGGTAACTCAGAAGCTTCAGCCCCAAGTCAGGACTTTCTCTAAAGAACCAACACTGTTTGGTGCAGGAGGCATGACTTAAAAGCAGAGGAAGAACATTGGAATGTTTCCTGATGGGTACCATGTCACTGGGTGTATGCGCTGTGTCTGGGTGATTCAGCAGAAGACAGGAGGCCTGCAGCTATAAGCATAGTAAAGCCATTTGTTGCTAGCCCCTCACACTGGCAATTTCTAGTCCAGCCTCAGAGCCCTTTCTGAGAAAATTCTTTTCCCTGAGTTCCGTAGGGCCAACTGCCAGGTTCTATGCTCAACCTGGAGGAAGTTCGTCTAATGATACTTTCAGGAAGGACCGTCCTCCCTTGTTCTCCCAAACCCTTTCCATTGATTACAAGGCCTGAACACCCAGAGGCCCTGACACAGCACCCATAGGAGCCATACTTTATCTTCTGCAGGAGCCAGTGTTGCTATCCCCGAGAAAGGCCAAGCATTTCAGGCTCTGTCAAGGAGCCTTGCATGACTTATGAGGTTTATTTAGAGCCTAGGAGTGCCTTCCCTCTGGTGGAGAGAAACTATGTCTCCTCCTGGCTAGAGGCCTGGACAATTATGTGCTGGAATATTGGCTGGCAAGAAGCTGAGAGGCTCTCTCCAAACTGCAAAGCAATTTATTCTGGAATCTCAAGGCCCAGGCCAGGAGTGGGGGTATTGGGAAGAAGGTACTGAAGACCTTAAAGATATTCTTAAGGAAGTAGCTCAAATGCCTTCAAATCTGTCCTAAGCAGATCACTCAAAGAGGCAATACAAGTACTAGTGTGGATACTTCCCAAATGGCAATCGCCTTCTTAGTCAGAAAGCTTAGTGGCTGAATGTTTAAACCCATTTTCCTGACAAGAACATTCTGTTGCTACCGATGCTAAATTCTCTGCAGGTGCAGTATTCTCTAGTCTGTACTGTCAGTGAGTTACTCTGACTGTCCTGTACTTAATTTCTTCCTTTCTAGACCTGGTTTAAAAACAGAAAAAAAAAAATGAAACCACTGTTCATTGAATGTATGAGACTAGACATCAAAGGATGCAGCTGTCTGCTCGTTGATCTGACTGTCAACTTGACTGGATTAAGAAGCACCTGGGACGTTAATAAAACACAGCTTGAGGGATAGCTGAGGACCTTTCTAAACACAGCTAGGTCCAGGGGACTTTTTTCTAATCAGTCTATGGTTCTTTATAGAAATATAAGATGGTGGCAGTGCTGCGGGGGGGGGGGGGGGAGGGGTGAGTGAGGAATAGGAAGTAGCACCTGGCTGGAAGAAGCAGGTCACTGGAGCTACATGTCCATGAGGGTTGTATTGTGACCTCCCTGCTTCTTGTATTCTCTATTTTCTGTCTGCTATGAGTTTAAAAACCTACTCTATCAGATGATTCTACTGCCATAGTGTCCTATCCAAGTCTACGGGGCCAGTAACCAGTCATGTTCCATCTCAGGGTAGTCTCAACAATACTCCATAATCCCAGGAATCCTCCGGTTGAGCAGTTGTCTTATACCAAGGTCTTCCTCATTCCCTGGGAACCTCAGCCCACACTCCCACACTGCAGAGGGAGAAACTTTGGTATCTACATTTATTCATGCCATTTCCTCAGGTTCTAACCCCAGCCCATCACGCAGGCTTCATCTTACTGTGACTTTGAATTCAAGCCATGCCATAGATTCCCCAGATAGACAATACTATTGGGCCCCAGAGGTTCAGTTCAACCACAACCACCTGCTGAGCTGAACTGTTTCTATTGCAAATCAATATACTTATGTACACTAGTAACTCTTCATCATTCTACAAACCCCATCTCCATTGCTCCTTCCCTGGAGTTCCCTGAGATCTCTAACGCCCCAGGTCTATGCTATGGGCATCTTTACCTCAATGAACTACCTACATCCCTGGGACACTAGATGTCTCACCACCTTGAGATCCCTATATAAGGTAGAAGGAACTTAACTAGGCGGGCCCAGCCACAATGCTGGCACATGTACCTCTGACACTTCTTTTCTGAGCCAACCTAGAATCTGACAGCATGGCTAAGACTGCTGATGCTGAATCAGACAATGGAACCAGCCAATGAGAAAGAGACAGTGCCACATCGGGCTACATGAGAGCCAATGAGATTCTGGGAGGTGGGTATAAAGGTTTGCCCAGTTCCTATACTGAATGAGTCTGCTTTTGCCACTTGCCCGACTTCCCAAGTCTGTCTCATTGACTCTACATTTTCTTACACCCACACCCAAGGGTCACAAGGTCAGGGTCACAAGCAACACTATGTCTAGATGCTTCCTAGAATCTGGTTCACATTCAGTGAAAGACAGAAGAAGAATCCCACAGTTTGAGATTTCTAATTCTTTAGGCAGCTAAAAGCATTGGAAGGTTAAAGATATGAACCAAAGATAATGATCAGGGCTGGTTTACAGGTGGGATTTCATGAATAATATAGAAAAGGTTCCAGAGCCTGGACTCCTGACTGTAAAATTACAGAGAGGAACCTCTCTGGAGTGTGAAAGATAGATTGTTGGTCTCTTGGGACTATCAGGCAGATTGAGAATGGGAACCCTGCATCTGGAAGAAGCTAGCATGCAGAAAGCTGCAGGCTACTCATTCTGCTGCAGTGTACCTTAATACACCGTGAGGAAAGAGGGCAGGTGACAGAAAACCTGGGCAGAAGCATAACAGAAACTTTTCAGGGTCATAAATAATCTCTACTCTGTCAACACTGAAACCAGACAGCTTGGTGTACCTCTGGGGTTAAAGATCAGAGTTCCTGATCAGTCTCTGCTGGAATCCTGCTCACACCAGTTACATAGCTTCGTATCCGGACCTTCTTGGACACTGCCTCACACCGGAACCACTCCTGAGTCAGGCAACTGCAAAAAACAAACAAACAAACAAAGAAATAAACAAACAAACCACCAAAACAAAACAAAAGCCACCACAGCAAAACCACATCTGGTAGATGGCCCACATCTGACTCCTGGAGGCCTTTACTCAAATCATGATCCTGTGCTTACTTTCATTGTTGCACAGTGAAGTACTTTCATTTCAATCCTGTTTATTTTAAAAGATGTGTGTGTGTGTGTGTGTGTGTGTGTGTGTGTGTGTGTGTGTGTGTGTGTGTGTGTGTGTATGCAGGGGTTCAATCTTAAAAACCATGATTCCCGTATACCTTCTAATAGTTCCTCTCCCCTTCCCCCCCATCATAGGACTGAACCTGTCCATCTGGGTTCTGAGAGTCACATGAATTAGGGAGAACCAAATGAAAATAAGAAGTAAGTATTCATTTCCCCTAATAAATTTAGTTGGATGCATTTTTCAAGGTCATTTAAAAAGGAAGGAGAGATAGTTCTGTAAGATAGCTCAAGTTTTCAGAGCCTTTCACACGCAAATAAACAGCATGTACGAGTTGACTGTAAACCATCAGCTTTGGAAGGCTCGCCATATGCCATATCTCAATCTCTCCTAAACTTGGATTCCCTCATTCCCCCTAGGACCAGGTTTATAAGGAACATGGCTTCAGAAGTCCAAGTAGAGCAGAAAGTATCACGGACTCTAGGCCAAATCCATGCTTGCCATGTAGCATAGCTCTTTGAGTGAAAATGTAAATGTTAATCATATCTAATTGGTGGGAATTTTTCTTTCCTACCTTTATTTTTGAAAGTTCTATAAGAACTATTTTAATATCCACACTTTAAATTTATGAGTCAGTGCTTACAAGTAAAATGAATATTTGAAGACATCTTCCAAACCTTACCTCTTAAAAGTATAAACTTTGAAATTTCCCATTTAGGACTTTCAAAACACTTCATTAAGTATGTTTTGTTTTGAAGGCTTGGCTTCGATGACTGCCAGCTCCGGTTGTTACTGGGAAGCAGGTGAAAGTGTCCTCATGTATTAATGACCCAGTACAATGCTTGCCACATGATGGGCGCCCCATAAATATTGGTTAAAATTAGCTTCTTGCTTTGGGATTGGCAAGCTCAGGCAGGAACCCTGTGTCAGTTGCTTCCAGAGCTGATGACTTCCAGAAGTTGCTGCTCCATGCAGATTCAGAAAATTTACACCTTCCTGGTTCCTTGGAGCCTCCGAAAGCAAACAACCAGGAAAAAGATATGTATCTCCCGTTCAAGGGATCTTAAGGTTCGTTCCCAAGGAGTTCCTTTGCCTGCCAGAGGCCAAAGTGCATTCCTCAGAGTGATGCCAAGAGAAATAACTCTGCTCAAAGGAGCAACATTTGTACAGAAGGAGAAGCAAGAAGGTCTCCACATCCCACAGGCAAGAGCTATCTGTTCTCTCGACCAGTTCCCTCCATCCAGTTCCAACCACTCTTGGAAAGCTCCTCCTGGATTTCTATCATGGTTAAATTACTCATTTAAAACGAAGTGCTGCTGCAGATGGGTAAGTCCCTACAAAACCATGCCAGGGACTCTTTAGGGCAGATCCTGCTACTTGGCATAAAGAAGCCCTGATTACTGCAGCATCGAGGGGTGTCGGGCTTGCCAGAGGCCTGCTTTTAATGAACTTTAGCATCCAAAGTTGGCCCAGAAAATACAAGTTGGATTTTGCCAATCAATTGGAATTGATTACGTCTCAAATTTTGGACCTTAGCTTGCAGGAAACAGACGAAACACACCCAACTTTTGAGGGTTGGTTTGATATTTTCGGAGAAAAAGGAGCTCCTTCCAGTCTGAGAGAATGATGGAGCGTGTTCCAAGAACACTGTGTGGACATAGTTTTCTGAGGGGAACTCAGGTGGGTAAAGAGAGCTTTGGAGCCTCAGAGCTCAGACAATCCCTGGTGTATTTTTCAGATATTTATTCTTATCCATCCACCTTCCTATCAGAGCCTAACAATTCCCTACTGTGAGTTTCCTAGCACCCAGTGGTAGAAACTCTGACTGGCATGTGATTGGATGCCAGGCACTACAATAAATAAATAAGTAGCCCCTACTAAGAGTTGATTGTAATTCAAGTTTGAGGCTATGGGATGTCAAAGACAAGATAGCCTCTGTCCAATGAAGGGACTAAGCTTCTAACAGATGAAAGCTCTTCCTGGAAGGATAGAAAGGGGAGACTTAAGACTGGGCTGGGTTCTGAAGAATGAAGTTGTGTTCTCTCATGAGCAAAGGGAAGGGAGTAACATTCTTGACCTCTCCCATTAACCCTTGGATACATCCACTTCTTCAACAGGATATCAAATGCCCCCTTTGGTTTTATTGCTTGAAAAGAAATTTTCTCACACTTGGCTCTGGGTGGACATCTGGCCCTGATCCTGGTACCCACATTCCTTGGTGTCATCAGATGTCTCTTGCCTGTATGATTTTTTTCCAAGGGAAGAGAGCACAGTGCTGAAAGCTTATTTCCACAGTCTTATCTTTAGATACAAATAACACTATCTCACGTGCACAGCAAATGCTCACCAAGTGTTCTCTGAATGAAGAAAGCAGGAATGGATATAGTGACAAAAGGGTGGCCCTGAAAGAAATTGGTATTGGAATATGCAAGAATGACATCCACTAAGGGCCCCAGTATGGATGATGGCCACTGTGGCTCTCACATGCACGGTAGGAGGCGGCAGCAGAAGGAAATAGAGTCCCTGGAAAGGAAAGGTAACAGATCAAGGGAGTTCGGCCCACAAATCTAAGCTTCTTGCCCTTCAGTTTCCCTGACTCTCCAAAGTGCCACCTTGGGAATGATAGAGACATGATGCTTCTGGCATCAGTGGACCTCATGTAGGGCTATGTGTGTGGCGTGTGGTGTGTGGTATGTAGAGGGCGGGGCTTGGTTAATGCCCAACCACAGATTCGAAAGCTCTCTACTGATGTCCATATCTGAGAGATCAGGCAGCAGCTACCACAGGGCTTAGAGATCACAGCACAGCTGTCCTAAGCTAGAGATGGATAAGGCCCTGGCAGGGAGAAATGAGTGGAACCAGCTGCTCCAAACAAAGGAAGGAACAAATCAGACAGGGAGCAGTCACAGCAATGGAGAAGAGGAGGCAAGAATGTGGGAAAGTGGCAGATGGGAAGGGAAAGAAACATAGATGGTTAGAGAAGGAGAGACTGAAAAGCAAACAGAGTCACAAGAGATAAATGAACAAGGTGGACCCAGGCTGAGAGAGATGAGCGACAAAGGGAGAAAGAAAAGGTGCCCAGAACCAGGAAATCATTTAGGAAAGCTAGAGAGTGACCTCCACCCTCCCTGGGGCTTTAAGCCCCACAGCCTTCCTATTGCACATGAGCTGTGAATGTCTTCATCCTCATACTCAACTCTGTTGAAATCCTTAGAATCTCAGCTCTGCCGTGACACTCCTGAACCAATGTGTGTTCTCTCTGCCTATCCTCGTCTCCAGCATCCCTACCTCATCCTTCCTAGAGAACAAGCAGATCCTCACACAGCTAATTTGGGGAATGTCCCTCCCTCCCTGCCTCTTTCCCAAAGAGTGCACAAAACAGTACTGAGCAAGATGGCTAGTCTTACTTATTTTCCATTCTCTGATTTACAGTTCTCATAAGCAGGGGAAAGCCTGTCTTTGCTCTCCCTTCTATTTAACCTATAGATATCTATACTGTTTTCTCCAGAGCTTGCCAAAAGAGCCCTGTTTCAATTAACGTACAATTCTTTCTTAATGAGCAGAAGCAGGAGATAATAAGCATGTAAAGTTGGAAGGGGCCTTGGAGATCTTCGGATCCAACCAGAACATTCTATAGCCCAGGAGGGACATCCAGCCCAGACAGTCAAGGTCAAAAGCTATATAAAGTCGTCTACATTTATAGAGACATTGAGACGTGAACTTGATTCTCCCTATCCTCACATTTAGGTTGTTTGCACAAATCCACTATCATCTATCATTTATTATGCCATGCTTGGCCTTACATTGCACAGCCTTTGGTCTTAAGTTCCCAAGAATCACCCCCATTTGCTAGTGTTGACAACTCATTCTATTTTAGAGTTAGAAACACTTTTTCTACTTTCCGGAGTTCAAGGAGGACCAGCACCCAGTTCCCATACCTACGTAGAGTAGAGAGGAAACACTGGGAGTAGATACTCCAGCATGCACTTAACTTATCTCCCCTCTCCAAAATCTACACACCCAAGTGGCCTCTCAAGAAGCCCCATCTTCAGAGAAGACAGCCATCAAAGGTGGCATGCAATGCAATTGTTATAAATGCAAATGGCAGCTGAGCTTGGTAGTGCCCTGCATTGTCCCAACAACCAGAAAGTTGAGAGAAGAGATTCACAAATTTGGGGCAGCCTGGGCTACATAGCAAGGTCTTATCTCTAAAATAATAACTATAGCAGTAATTTAAAACATAATGAAGAACTATGGATGTAGTTTAACACAATGTAAGGTCCTAGATTCAATTCTTAGTCCAAATAAATAAGGCTTATTTATTTATCTTTATTCTGTCAGCCCATTTAACTCACAAACAGTTCCAAAAAGGAAACACACCCAGACCATTTACCCATTTGAAACAAGTGAGCCTTTGAGAGCAAAAATGTCACACCCCAAATTCTGAGTCCTAGGCCAACCTCAAAACCAAGTTGTATCACTTTCCTGCATCTATTTTTCTTTGATAGACATTTGGGAGTGGACAGTGGATGCTCAAAGAAGACAAGTGGAAGAAGAGATGCTCTTTATGATTAGTGAGATATTAGTTATGATTAGTGAGATATATTGGTTTTGAAAAGTGAGCTATTAGTCATAGTGAGCTATTGAACAGTATCTCGGGGAGGATGCCACAGTGATCAGGACCAGGGAATGAAGAGACTAGAGAAAGAAAGAGGGGAAAAGGGAGAGGGAGAGGGAGAGGGAGAGGGAGAGGGAGAGGGAGAGGGAGAGGGAGAGGGAGAGGGAGAGGGAGAGGGAGAGACCAAAAAAGAAGGGACCGAGGGCTGTAAGTGCAGTTCATAGTACATGCATGAGGCCCTGGGCTCAAACCCCATCATTGCAGCCAGTTAAACAATCAATCAAAGAGGCCCATGGATTGCTACTGATCCACGCCTGCCTTCCCTTATCATTTCCATTTCCAATCTACAAAGTCTCTGCCATACCCAAAGAGTATCAGCCATCAAAACAATGCAGAAGTTTCTTTTCAAAGCAGCCTTTCTTTCCAGCCTCCCCCCCCCCCCGCCCCCGTTTCTTTTGCTCCTGGATCAATCCCTGCCAAGGGCAGTAGAAGTTTGGAGTCTGAGTCCCTGGGTGATCTGAGGTGACAGGCAAAGGCAAGAAGACATCTATCTGTATTCTGCAGAGCCTCTCCGCAGCATTACTGAAAAGGCATTTCGCAACCTTTAGCTAGCTTTCTTTAAAGGCTTCAGCAATTTCGATATTTGGTTCAGTGTCACTATAGAAAAGCTTCACAATTCTAGCTCGGGAATTAGAAGATGTATTTGTAATAAGAATTGCTAACCACTGTCAGCTGGCAGGCCCATGGCCGTGCATGAAAATGATGCCATTAGCTTTCACAACTGTGGGCAAAATGTAAAGATCATATAAGAAAACAAGAAGAAAAACCCACCACCCAGTCTTAGCTCCAGGGGATTTCTGGAAGTCAGGGAGTGTGGCTAGCATGTATGCATTTAGCCCCTGATGAGGTAGAAAGCTCAATACCACTTGTCTTTGCAAATACTAATCCCTCCTGATTGTATCTAACTGCTTTCTCCAATAATGTTGATGAATCATGCAATTGCATTCTAATGAGGAGACTGTAAAGTCCCAGAGACAGGAGGGAGGGGAAAAGCAAAGCAAAGCAAGACAGGGAGCAGCCATTAGTACCGGGTCCCTTCCTGCAGGCCAGTGAGGCTCAGCTGGTCCCTAAAAGGAGAACAGATCTACTCACATGCATGTGTGGTGTGAACAGACCACAGAATCAAGAAGACAGAGCCTAGGTTCCTGCTCTCTCCTTTCCAGGTCATATGAGCTTTGTTCTGTGGGTGGTAATCTCACACCCATCATTTCCAGTAAGATCAGTTCCCAGACAGTGGGAGACAACATAGCTGCATATTTGTCTGTTTTAGAGGTTCAGAATCCTCCAGTGAGGTAAGGGCATTCCTGAATTCGTAATCTTTAGATTTAGTAGGATGAAGATACCAAGAACCTTTATGGACTGGGCCTCCACGAAGATCCCATAGGGTAAGGTAGCCAAAGGGCCAGGAACATAGGGCTGTTTGACAGACACCTGTTTCTACTCCTCCTTGGGTACATGTATTTGTTGCATCACCCAAGAAAGCACATTCTCTTTAGCACCATTTCTAGAAAAGGAAGTAGGAGATGGTGACAGGCTATGAGGACTTACTGAGGACAGCAGTTCTGAAATGATGAGCTTTGCTGTCTGGTGTTGGCTGTGGGTTTTTCGTGTTATCTACCCCTTTAAAATCCAATGTGGTACATCTACACAATGGAGTACTACTCAGCTATTAAAAACAATGACTTAATGAAATTTGCAGGCAAATGGATGGAACTTGAAAATATCATCCTGAGCGAGGTAACTCAGTCACAAAAGAAGGAACATGGTATGTACTCACTGATAAGCGGATATTAGCCCAAAAGTTCAGAACGCCCAAGTTTCACTTACCAG
>CM052707.1:32834850-32948964 GCA_028551405.1 Uromys caudimaculatus
AGCTGAGGGAATTTGCAGCCCCATGGAGGGAGCAAGAGAGTCAATGGGCCTGACCTCCCCCCCCTCCCCCGGTCCTCCTGGAATTCGGACCACCAACCAAAGAATACACATTGATGGACTTATGGTTTGGACCACATATGTGGCAGAGGATGACCTCGATGGCCATCAGGGAGAGACGAAAGGCCCTTGGGCCTGAGGAAGTTAGAGGCCTCAGTAAAGGGGAATATCAAGGTGGGAAAATGGGGATGGGTGGACGGGGGGTGGGGGTGGGAGATGGAATTCCCTCCTAGAGGCGGGTTGGGGAGGGGATGGGGGGTATACAAAGAGGAGACTCAGAAAAGGGGAAACATTGGAAATGTATATAAAGTATCAAAAATAAAAAAGGAGGAAAAAAAAAAATCCCAAGGCAGTTTCCAGGGCTTGAGCTCCAGGAAGGTTGGATGGTGGGTCCCCTTACAGGGAGTCATGTGACAATGGCACAAGGAAAGGCTGGGAAATACTTTCTGACTCATTCTAGAGAGTAGGGGTAGGAGGGTGGAGGTTTGTGAAGAGATTGGAGCCTGGGATCCTTTAGCTGGAGACCAAAGGAGAGAAGTCAGTAGAAGTGACACTAGGCAGAATTAAGGGACCAGGACTCAGAATTCAGACCTCTCACATCTGTCACCTCAGGGCTTAAAATGAGTCTTAGTACCCCTGCTCCTTGTCAATCCTGGCTTTGTGGTTACAGTAGTTGCTAGTGTAGACTCCCTTAACTCTAACCCCTTATGAAGTACCTTTTATTTGGAAAAAAAAAATTGTTAAACATTAAATGAAAAAAGCTTGTTGTAAAAACAATGTAAACACCAATACATTACTTTTAAAAGGTACCATTCAGAAGATATTTGAAGGTTTGCAAGGTGTTTCTCATAAGACACTCCTAAAATGTTCTCTTAAAGCCTGGATATAGGAGCTGGAGAGATGACTCAGTGGCTAAGAGCACTGGCTGCTTTTCCAGAAGACTTAGGTTCAATTCCCAGTACCTACAAGACAGCTCCCAACAATCTGTAATCCCAAATCTGGCATTGTCTTCTAGCCTCAGAGGATACCATGAATGCACATATATGCAGACATGCTTTAGGAAAAACACTTATACATGAAATAAAACTCTCAAAAACCAAAACAAAGCAAAACAGATAAACACAGAAGTAAAGAATGAAGTCAATACTCCAACCTCCCACAACTGCCTTTTAGAAAGCCCCAAATTCAAGCCTAAATTTATTGACATCAAATCGATCATATTATCCCACCACAAAGGCCTCCCAATGGATGAATCAAACTTGACTGGATTCTAGCCATGTGCCTTGCACATGTAGCCATGATCCAATGAATACAAACACAGAATTTCTCAGTGTATTCCTCAGGACACCTATGTAGTACCCAGGCTCGCTGGAAGCTTCTTGGAACACAGTTATCAGATCCTATCCCAGACCTTTTGGATGGAAATCCCTAGGGACCGACAACAGACTAGGGTTATTAGTCAACAAGCTTCTCAGAGATTCTTACTGGGCATCCACTACAGTCAGATGGAGGTCATTGTCTCTGCCTCCAGCTGACAAGAGAAAGGGGCCATGGCACACTACCATCTTTATATAGCTAGCTCTGGTGTATGAAATCAGTTTCCAGTCTTTATTATTCACAAACCTGTGAGCCAACAAATAGATTTATGCAGATAATAGTGAAGTACTTCTACAGGGCCAAGAATGGTTTAGGCTCATATCATCATACCAAGCTGAATTCTCCCCCCTAGTTTCTCTAGATACCAATTAGGATAGGAGCCAAAAAGAAAAAAAAAGTTGGGACTTGAGCATCAATAAAGAGCTTATGGAAATGTGTAGCATCTGGAACTATTTATGGACACAATGGTAGGTATTTCTCAAAAACAATGTACTAAGTTCTATTATCTTGTTTAATCAGCCAAGCAGCTATGAGGAAGCATTATTACTATGCACAGTTCAGAGAACTAGGTATCGTGATCAGGGAGCCTAATGGAATGGTCTAGGGGCTTACAGTAAGTAAGAGATGAGCCAAGTGTCTAATTTCTCATTATTGAGCCCTATCCTGGGAAAGTCCTCTATCCCCATCGAAACTCCTGAAGCAAGCAGACACCAAGCATCAAGCTACTAGGTTTAGTTTCTTCTGCAATTGTGTGTAGTTGATTAACAACCTCCCATAAAACAGACAATGTTAATACCTATAAGCTAATGTTATAATGTAATGATCATTAGAACAGCAATCAACATCACCTGAACACTTTAATGAATTACTGATGACTTCCCATTGCCTTAAAGGAAAACACATCTCAACAGCCAATCCCAGGAGGGCACAGAAGAGACATATGATGATTAATAAATCAATCCATTTAAATGGGTTATTGTGCTTGGGAATGGGTTATCACCACCCTCTGAGAGCTCAGACTTGCTGCAGATCTTGTACAGGTCACCCATGTCCTGCCTGGCTGAACCAATATTTAGATTTGGAATACTGTTACCAGTCGATTCCTTTCCCCAACGTCATTTCTGCTTTCTCATTTAACAATAAAGGTCCAATCATAAGACAGAAGCCAGCTTGTTGTTGTTGTTGTTGTTGTTGTTGTTGTTGTTGTTGTTTTGGTTGGTTAGTTGGCTACCCCCCCCCCACTGCTCAGCTTTCCATCATTGTGACAAAATATCCTCTTGAAAAGATAAAAGTGGGGGGGGGGGGTTGTATGGATAACAGTCTTGGAATTTCAGTCCAGGGTCAATTAGCTTCATTGCTCTGGGCCATTGGTGACTCCACACACCATGATGGAGAAGAGGACAACCTGTATCATGGCAGCCAGGAAGTCAAGGGCAGCTTATAATGCAGTAAGGTCACCACATCCCCTTTAAAGCTATGTCCCCAGTTGCCTAACTTCCTTCCACTGGACCCTTCCTCCTCTGGGTTCCACCACATCCCAGGAGTGCTGCAGACTGGCCTCCAAGCCTTAAGCACATGGGTCACTAGAGACAGTGAAGATCTGAACTGTAGCACTACTTGTTTGAACTGGGAGGCTTTAACACTAGGAACAAAGCCAGTAGCACATTGATTCAGCTGCAGGAAGCAGTTGCTGCTGCAAGGGCTGGGAGAGAGAAGAGGCAGGAGGACCCCAAGCTTCAGACTGAAGAGGCGATACTCACCTCCTGGGACAGGCATCTCAAGAGACAGTGATGGGAGCATTTCTGCAAATACTAAAGAAACTCCTTGGTGTTTAGGGCTGATAGGGAGGAGCTGCTCCATCAGGGGAGGGTGCAGCACATGGGACTAGGAGCTGACAGGAAGCCCAGAGAAAGGGCAAAGTGTGCACTGGAGTCTCTTCTCCTGAAGCATTTCCACATTAAATGTTTGTTGTCTGTTTCTCTGAAAACTGTCTGGGGCATCAGTGAGCACTTGGGATCTGGGTTTTCTCTGACACTTCAGTGTGCCAAGTCTGAAATCACAAACAAACCATAGAGCTTTTGCATATCTGAGTATCTGCTCTGTGCTGACACAGTTATTACCTTACTCAGCTTTTCTGGTCATTCTATTCTAGTGTCATCAGCCAACTTCCCCCTGAGAGGAGAGGTGCCTAAGACTACTCAGAGTCACACAACTATCTCATCCCATCTTCAGGAAGCCCTCACCTCAGTTCACACACGAGTCTTGACAGAAGTTGGCACTTGGCACCTGCCACAGAATGTCTACAACATGTGATGCTCCAGAGCCTCTGTGTTAGTTAGTTGGCCATGACTGTGACCAAAACACCTGAAAGAACAACTTAAAGGAAGAAGCATTCAGTTTAGCTCACAGACTTAGAGGGTTTAGTTCGTGGCTTCTTGGCCCATATATTTCAGTAAAACACTATGGAGCAGGTAAAGGAGGCAAGTCCTTTACCTCATGACAGATGGAAAGTAGAGGGAGGGGGTTCACTGAATGGTCTAGCTCTCTCCTTTTTGTCTTTACACTATTTAGAGTTTCTAGCCTATCTGACAGCCTCACCCACGTACAAGGTGAGTCTTCTCTCCCTTAGCTAATGCTTTCTGGAGATGTCCTCACTGACACCCTTGGAAATCTAAATCCAATCAAGGGCTTTGCAAAATTGAGATGGAAAAAAAAATGGTTTGGTAGTATTGAGTAGATCCAGAGTTCAGATCTCCAGCACCCATGTAATTCCTAAGTGGACTTGGCAGCCCAAGTGATAGCCCTGTGCTCAGGAAAAAGAGACAGGATTCTCTAGAGCAAGCAAATCTGATGAGTTCTGGGTTCAAATAAAAGATTCTGCCTCGATACATAAAACAGAGAGTAATTGAGGAATATATCTGCTATCAATATCTTGTGTCTACAAGGTTATACACACATGGGCATGCACACGCATGCACACACACACACACATCCATACACATTTGAAATCACACGCACTATATCCACATATAAACACATACAAAAACCCCTCAAAATTATCCATCATACCCTGTGCATACAAAAGGCAAATAGGACACAGATTGCCCTCCTCTCCCTAAACACATCCCAGAGAGCACACAAGACAGCTGTCAAAGTGTATCCTTGTCTCGTGCATCACAGCAAAATGCCCTGAAGCATCTTCCACGGTGATTGGTCTTAAGAGATGCTCCAGGGAAAAGTCCTGTCTTGTCAAATGCATTTGGGAGATGTACTGATGCCATCCCCTCTTGGAGGGTCACTTAGCAGGTTGGCATAACAAAGGCTCTTAGAGAAAAACAATGGTGTGCCATGCAAAAAGTTATTTGATTTGGTTCAGTTAAGTGTGCTGCAAACTTATGCGTCTACTTTTTTCAGCCTACAACATTTATTAATATTCTGTACACACAGTGTTTTGTATTATATACTTAGAGTTATTTCCCTGGGGAAGGAGAGGCTTGGGTGGGACAGAAGAAAGGCCATTGTTGTCTTTCTTTTGAGAAGACAGAAGCCATGATCTCTGAGCTCAGAGGCAGGGAGCTGGGGCACACTCTGGGATGCTGGAAATCCTGAAGTTCAGAGGGGTGCACCATCACTGAGGAGGGACGATGTCAACATGTAATTGGATGTCCAGATCCTAATGGAGAGAACAGAGACAAGGAGACAGGAACAGTGCAGCTGGGAAAGGCTCGCTAATTATCTCAGACAGCAGCTTTTTAACCTGATGCCCTTTGAAATGCTCGCTGCATGGCATCTTCGAGTCTCAGTCAACGTGTATAACTGATGAAGAATTAATATTCAGGGAATATTAAAAACTCACACAAATCAATAAGAAAAACAACTGATGCAGCAGTGGGAACAAGAAAGGAGGGGCAAATCTCAAAGTGGAGACAAAAGTCAAACACAAGAATATAGAAAATATACCCATTTTAACAATAATCACTGGAGTGTAAATTAAAATGGTTTTTAATATTTCCATTGAATTGTCTAGATCTCTAAATCGGTGAAGGTGAGTCTTCATAGTTATTCTGACTGCATTAAGACACACCAAATGAGTCAAGTACACCTGTGAGCATGCCCAGAGACTCACTAAAGGGAGGACACCGAATGAGAGTGAAAAGAAGATCCATTCCATGGCCTGAGAGATGGGAGAAAATAACCCAGAGAAAAGAGAGAGCCTGGCAGTGCTTGCCTTCTCTCTCTCTGCTTCCTGGCTGCCCGTGATGGGAGCTGCCCAGTCTACTGTGCTTTTCACACTCTGATGGGAGCTGCCTGGCTCTACCATGCATTCCATACCATGGTGGAAGCTGTCCTGTTTACCATGCATTCCACACCATGATGGGAGCTGCCTGGCTCTACCACATTTGCACACCGGAATGAACCAGAATCTCTGAAAATCCTTGGATTATTTTTCGCAGGTATTTTTGTCACAGCTATAAGTAATTCTGACTGGCATTCTATTGAATACTGGTAGTGTTACAAAATGGTCTATGTAGCTATTTCAGAGAATAATGTGCTCATTAAAATGCAAAATGTATGAACCACCTTTCTTCCAAGTGTTTCACTTGTTCAGTCCTATTGTAGGTAAATGAACAGTGAGATATAAGGCTGTTGTCTTACTTTTGCAATTACTGTAACAAAATATTTGAGATAAATCAAATTTAAGGAAGAAATATTTATTTTGGCTTATGCGTTTACAGGTTTCAGTTCATGGTCTTTGGTTCTGTTGCTCTTTGGCCCATGACCAAGAAGATCATTTCAGGGAACTCAAAGGGAGGCAAGGACTCATCATAATAGCTAGAAAGCAGAGCATGATGGGATAGTGTTTGGGTACAAATACCTCCTTTACATGCCTACCTCAGATGGTCTGACTTCTCGGAGGCAACACTTTCACTGCTTCCTATAGCACTGCACACTAAGGACCAGGGCTCTAGAACATGGAATTTGGAGAAACGTTCAAGAGTCAATCAAAAAAAGATGTTCCCCTTAACATTGTTTGTGATTGCCCTAAATCAAAACAGACCCAAAGTTAGCATAACGTGAAGTGCCAAATGACCATTTAAACTCTTGGCTTTCAGATGTGCGTATCCTAACAATGCAGAGAGACCCAGTAACACATCACCATGTAAGAGAACCAAACATGTGTTTACACACTAAATAGTGGTTGTGTCAAATCATAAGAAAAAGACTGGAGGGAAAGCCTTTAATGTCAGAAACTGCCTCAGGATGGAAGCAGCTTTGGAGTTAAGGCATCAAGGAAGACCCACAGTTTCTCTTTGATACTTGAAGCTCTCTAATGAGAGCATCTTTGTATGTGCTAAGATGATTTATAAAGCAAAGCAATTTTAAGTGAAGCAGTAAATCAGTATATGGTGTAGCAGAGTCAGACTTGTCTTTCAGCTGACAGGAAATAAAGAGAGGAGAACATCTGTGATTGACTGGAAGGAGTCTTAAGCTTCGTGTGTAGTACCAGCCAAGTTGGCATGTGGGGAAAAAAGCCAGTTTTGCTAAAGTATATGCTGTAGACCAGACTCAGAGCAAGAGACTTTGCAAGTTCAGAATCAATCCAGTCTGCAGATGAGGATGCATCAGTTTGCTTGGGAAACAAACAACCAACCCTTGGTCTGAAATCTAAGTGCTTAGAGACACACACACTAAGGAATATATATTTTTTCCAGGAATCTTCTCCTGTAACAATATAACATGTTTGTGTGCAGAAATTATCAAATATACAAGTCAATAAAGAACAGACAATATGGAAAGAGTCAGGATAAAAGTGGTGGCAAATCTTTAAAAAAAAAACAGTCAAAATGCATAAGAAAACACATTCATCTTAACAGCTATCGGTGGAATGCAAATTTAAGCAAGAACATTGTTGCTTTTCTTTTTATTAGATTAGCCAAAACTAAATTTAGCCTGGTGATACAGAATGCTGGGAGTGCTGTTAATGGCTTTATCTGCTTTGGAGAGCAAACTGACATTTATAATTAAAATTTAAAATATACATAGTCTCTTTCCTGACCATTTTATTTCTTACAATAAGTTATAAATAGACAGTTAAATTTAAGGCCTACCTAACTATCATAGCACTATCTACTGCCTCAACTAGTTGTGTGTATATGACTGACTCTTAACTGGAAGTGAGTTTGTTCCTCGGGGTATGTTTAGCAATGTCTGGAGACATTTTGAATCACCTAAACTGAAGGAAGAGGGATACTTCTGGCATCTAGTGGGTAGAGGCCAACGCTGTTAACACTCTGCAGTGCACAGCACAGCCTTTCAGAGCACAGGATTTGCCCAGTCCAAATGGTAAAAGCACTGAGAGTCAGATTCCTTAGACCATACCTATAGGAATTACATGAAATCAGATATCTTCTGGAAGGTCCTGGCAAGGTCAGCCTAAAGTACCCAACTTACGTTTGGTCTCTGAACTTAAGATTTGCCCAGTTCCTATACTTAGATAATATAAGCAGTGAAAAATTATTGCTCACTGCCCTTTGGACCAAAGTAGCTCACGTTCTCTCTGCAGCTTGTTGGGAAAATAAATAGGAGGGCAGAAGAGCTGACATCTGTCAAAGATAATGCTGCTACGGCTGAGGTAATGCTTAAAGAACGGGTGGAAATAGTCTCCTTGGCTTTTTTCTCTTTCACCAGGGAAAAGGCTTATGATAGTCTGAACCCATTAGACTGGGAAAGTACAAGGAATATTAATATGTAAACAGAAATAGCCCATGTTGTATTTGGAGTCTGTTCTTTTTTCCTGATCAGATAGCATTTGGATTTGAAGATATGTTTGGATAAATAGTCTTTCTGAGCATTTATCAACTCTCCTTTCAGGATGGATTCTTCTCATTTTCAGCCTTTTAAAGTCTATTTCCACTAGTGAAAAGGTGCCAGCAATAATTAAAGCCTAATTCTATCTCTGCATTCATTACAGAAAAAAAATAACCCAGAATATTATCTGTAAAGCTTTCAGAAATAATAGTCTCCATATCTTCCCAGAATAACAGTGATTTCAAATAGATAAGGTACATGGGAGAAATATCCAAAATGCAGTGCAATTAATTGCTGTTTTAAACGAAGCTGCTTAAAATGCAGCCATTAATTGACCTATTGTTGGAGACAGTTTCCACACAGTTAATAGCCACTCATTTTAGACACACGAAGACAGATTTCTAGTATTTGAAACCAGAACCAAATGACAGAGAGTGGCTTGATTTGGGTGACATGCAGCATGGCCAGATGGGGTTTCGTGAGCTATCATTTAAGCTCTGTAAGGCAACATGTCACTAGTGGTTCTGAGAGCTATGCTTCCAGGCTGTCCTGAAATAGGGACATCTCTTATCCAGGGGGTAGATTATATCTGGAGAGAACTTTCTCAAGGGGTTGATGGCTTTTAGGAAGCATGGTATTGGGGCCAATTGTTCCTTTTTCACTGGTCTTGTGCACAAGCCAAAAGTCAGCACTCTGGCTCCCTCCTCTGGCTCTTCTCACCATCCCTGTGATTGGAAAGTTCATTGTAAATGTAACTCTTATTTGTCAGATGTAATTGTCTTCTCAGAGGGTTACTGCTGAATAAACTCACCCTTTCTAGTTCTTTCTGAACTCAGCTGTTCTGGCTCAAAACTCCTTTCCAAGATGACTGAGTCAAACTGGCTTCTCTTAGATTCTCACCAAATTGCTTTGTTTCACCTCAAACTCTGGCAATTTGTTCTAAGCCACTGCTCCTTCTTATTCTCTGGCACTTTCTGTATTCAACTGCAACCTATCTCTAAAACTGTCCCAGTAAAACTTCCTCCTCCTTCTCTCGATTTCTGCACGGGTGCCTTAATTTGCCTCTCTTTCCGGTCCTGCTCTCCTGAGAGTTGGGCATATCCTATCTCTGACTCATTCTGCCAGTTGTTGCGCTGATTCATCTCTTTGTCTGTTGGTTCACTGATTCATCACTTTAAAACATGGCTGCTTCCTTCTACAAGCTAACTCTACCCCCATTGTTAGGGATTAAAGGTGAGTACTCAGGGCTTGTTTGTACTCCAGCCGGACCATACTGAAATTCAGAGTATCTCTGCATTCTAGCCAAATCATATTTTTTTGATGTGATTATACCTTGGCAGAGCAAGCATGTTGCTGGAGTAAAACTTCTCTATAGTTCATGACATTGGAAGCTCAAAGTCTTAGCAAACACTAAACTTCCATGAGACTTTAATGTTGATCGCCAAAATATCAAACCCATCCCAAACCCCAACTCTCATTGCTGTTGCCCTTGTATTGAAAGGTTGACATATTTAGAGAGCATTGACTCTACTCTTTCAGATGGAAACGATTGGGAAAGTTTGGATTTTCTTTATCATAGAGTTGGGATTGAACTTAAAAGTTTTTCAAAACACATCCTAATATACAATACTGGTGCTGTGTGCCACATCTCTCAAGCCAGGACTCATGCCTCAGAAATTGTTGTGCCATTCTTCCTAACCCAAAGACAAAGGAAACTTGCTAACTCTGGTTTTATGTCATTGTTGCTTCAGGTTTTGGTTTTGGTTTTGTGTTTACAATTTTTGCCTAGGCCTTCAAGCAAGACTCTGAGTGTGTATCAGATCATCATGAATCCTTGCATCAAAATTTCCCCCCAAAGCAATATGCAACTTTGTTATTGTTTGCTTTCAGTTGCTGTGGTAAAGATCGTGAACAAAAACAACCTGGGGAGGAAAGGGATTATCTCACCTCACAGCTTACAGTTCATCATGCAGGGAAGTCGAGGCAGAAACCTGGCATCAGGAACTGAAGCACTTCTTGAGTAGTAAAGGATCAAGTTCTTGGCTCTCCCATACTCAGATCTACAACCTGGTCTGTGGCTTTACAAAGCAAGAAGTTGAAATGCAAAGTTAAGGAGGCTCCCTCCAAACAAGTCCAGCAGTCTGGCTTCAGATAAAGGTTTCTTCTGAGTAACTAACATCTCCTATGCAGAAGTCATTCTATTCTTCTTCGTGACTGCCATGACGATTCTATATCAACTACATTTCTGTGGTGGAAAGTACCAAACAGAGATGTCAGGCCTCCAGCATCCATTGAACTGGTTTTGGCTGTAGGAAAGAAGTTTGGTAGAAGGCCCAAACACAGGCTTTCCTTGGCTTGGAGAACTCTGGGAGTATAAGGGTCATATTAGCGCCTGAGAATTACAAACAAGTGTCTGCTTTTCTCATACATAGTTGCTCCACCTATCCCTTTAAATAGACCATTAGTGCAAGTGGTTGAAAATAATGTGTACCCATTTTCATGATCGGTTCCAGAAGAAACCCAGTGGCTTCACCACATTGATATGCCAACAAACACCTCAAAGTTAGCTGTGTGAATGTGTCCCTTGGTCGATACTCATTAAGGAGATTTTACGTACAGGAGCATTAAAATAACTAAATCAATCTACCATGTAAAAGGTGAGTGAATAATGATAAAGAAACAGAGAAAAATACCCTTGAGGTATTAGAGTAAGGTTTGTCAAGTCTTAACAAATGTTCAAAAAAAAAAAAAAAATAGAATTCTTCACAGCCTCTGACAGCACCATTTAAAAAAACTTAATATCTGTTCTCAATCATTTTTTATATGCTTCCAATGAAATTTGTTGGTTGCTTTTTAGCAAGTGTTATAATATGGGCCATTAGAAGCCAGGCCGCTAGCTGCTGCTTATATGGAGGGCTCTGTCATTGTGTATTCTAATCACCTGCTTCCTGAGAACATATATCCCAGGCTGAGGACCTGAGTGTGAGGCAGTATGAAACAATTATTTTCTTTCTTACCACCCAAAGAGTAGCAGGTCCCATTATAGACTTTACTTTTGCAGTTTTAGTTAAGGTTCATAAGAGGTATAAACTTTAAATGAAACAGTCCTGGTCTGTTGGACAGCAGGAGGGGCCGAACTTTCTCTGGGGGTCACGCATTTAAGTTCCGTCATTTAGTGCCTTTCATTCAGTATCCAATCGGAAGAGCCCTGTTTAAAGGGTACTGTTTGGAAGGGAAAAAGCAGGGCAGAGCTAGTTTAAAAAGAAACCACGGAGGTTAGGGTGGGAGAATATTTATGCTTTACGGTTGATGCAAGAACTGTGCAGCAGGCTGAGCTATTTGTACACAGAAGTAACCTGTACATGCTCAGGGGCTTCTAAAGGAGTCATTACATTGGAAGAAAAAAGGGGGGGGGCATGGATAAAAAAGATTCTGAATCATCAAAAATAAAAGTTCCAAATACTCTAGTAAGGAAGGTGGGAAAGATCCCAAAGTCTTTCTTGTTTCCCCCTGCACCTCGTTGACCCCATCTCCTGTAATATCTTTTCTGTTCTTTATTGGTTCCAAATTTGAAAATCTACTATAATTTTTAATATGTCTTCTGTTCTTATACATATTTTAAAATAATCCTATAAAATAATATATGTCTCTACTACTTTTTCAGATATTCTTAATATTATTAATATCTTTCTTCCTCCCTCCCCCATTCCTGGTTAACTCCCGTGTGTGTGTGTGTGTGTGTGTGTGTGTGTGTGTGTGTGTGTGTGTGTGTGTGTGAGAGAGAGAGAGAGAGAGAGAGAGAGAGAGAGAGAGAGAGAGATTACATACCAGTTCCTTCAATAATTATCTCTTTAGTCTCTTCTCTAATTATTTTCTATTTCAATTTATTTCTGTTATCTCCTCCGTTTGCATTTATCTGTTCCCCTGAGTTGGTTTTGGGTTCTCAGTCTCAAATTGACTGAACAGTTTACTTTTGTTGCTTCCTACTTAATAAGGAACTGACTTGCCTTTCTCCTTGAAGAGCAGCTCAGGCAGTATCGCACAGATCACTAGAAAATATTCTTACCTTCATCTTAGATCTAAACAATCGGTAGTATAGACACCATTATTCTTTAACTAGAGTTTTGTTTTGACTGAATTTTTTTATGTTCATTGTTATTTGCTTTTACCTTTAGTTATTTACATAGTTCATCTTGTAAGCTATTTACTTTAAAGAATTTGTTATGCAGCCAGGCATGGTGGTGCATGCCTTTACTGCCAGCACTGTGAAGGCAAAGGCAAGCAGACTTCTAAGTTTGAGGCCAGTCTTGTCTACATAGTGAGTTCCAGGACAGCCAGGGCTACACAGAAAAATGTCCTAAAAAACAAACAACAACAGCCAAAATTTATTATCCTTATTCTGTAGCTTAGAATAAGGTAGACTTTTCTAAATTGTTGTTGGGTGTTTAAAGAACATTTTACCTTATATAAACCTAGCCTATTATCTTAGTAAAACACACACCTACAATCCCAGCACTTGGAAGGCTGAGGCAAGGAGGATTGTGAAATAGAGGCTAACCTGGGCTACATACTTAGACTTTATATAAAAAAGAATAAATAAACAATAGATTGACTCGCATATTGTTACTTTCGATCTTTCTTACCTGCCGCCATTAGAGGATTATTTTATTCCTAAAGTAACCATGTTTGTGTAAATTCCCCCTTTTATTTCTAACATTTCTAGAGTTATATATTTTGATGTAGTACTATTCAGCACATAAATTTCATGACTGTTTGATCCTCACTGAGAACTGTAAAATGACATCCTTTGTCTCCTTTAATACTATTTGGCTTGGAATAAAGTCTTCACTAATGTTTCCAGCCCTGTTTCCTATGTTTTTGCATTGCCTTGATAACATTTTAATTCAACTTCCTCTGTCCTTTAGTTTTATTCAGTGCTAGCATCTAATTCTGAGCATAATACAGAAATATTGAGATATCTAGTTGTTAGGAAATACTGTCAGATTTTTAAAACATAGCCTAGAAAGCTTTCATTGGCTGCCAGAGCGTCATGTCTGCGTGGCTTCCTCTGGGTGGCAGAGCCTGAACTGAAGCTCTTGGTTTATGTCACTCCTGTTACAGTATGGAAGGAAGGCCTCAGTGAAGCTTGGCCTACAGACTGTGCAGACAAAAGTACTTTGAGAATACTAGAATGACCTGTAAGAGGCCATAACTCTGCACAACCTTGGCACCTGAAATAGAAAGTCATATTATCTGTACCATGTGTTTCTGTGTGTGTTTTTTCTTTGTATAACAATGGGATGGTAAAAGGATATATTGTGAAAAACTGAGAAACCCATATTATAGATTTTAGATGCATCCTCTTGTGCAGTGAAAGCTTAGACAAGGACTTTGTGCCCGATGTCCTTGTCCCATGTGAATAGATCTGCACCAAGGAAATGCTATCTATGTATGTTAACCACATGTGCCTCAGTTCCCCTTTTATAAATTAAAGGCTGAGGTTACAGAGCACATGGGAAACACTAGGGACAATCTCTTGACACATAGCTCCCAATGCAGGAGTTAGAGTTGCTACTGACCGCCTTGATCCATCTACTTTGACCATTTCCTCTCATAGTCATATATTTTATATATTTATATTCTGATCTACATTTTTTCAGTCATCTCTAAGAAATGTATCTCTTTAAAAGTTTGACAGCGGATTAGTTATTTTATATCGAAATTATTTTTCTCTGTTTCTGACAGAGTTCTTATTAACTCCCACCCTCTTAAGATGAGTCTTTAGCAGGCTGCTGGCTTGGTGCCCTACCTCTCTCTCACCTCATTTTCTGTCAGTGTATGATCGAGCATCATTTCTCGAGAATGACCTAGGCACTAGCATTCCAATTGGACGCATCTTTACCATTTTGGTCACCGTTTGAATTTCTTGGAAGAACTCCTCATACCATAGTCTCCATTCTCAAATCATTCATTTGAGTCAGTTCCTTATCATGGACAGCTCAAAGGAGGTTCTGCCTCTTGCAAATAAGTGCTGACGGATAGCCTACTTAGCAAAACTTTCAAGATGCTACTTTGAAAGTGTGTTGTCCATGTGTATAATGTGTGTCTATGAGCATCTGTGTGCATGTGTGTGTGTGGTGAGTGTGTGAATAATATGTGTGTGCTTGTGTATGTGTAATGTATGTGTCATGTGTGTGTAATGTATATTTATGTGTGTGTGCATGTGTGTGTAGTGTGTGTGTATGATGTGTATATGCTTGTGTGTCATGTATGTGTATGTGTATATGTGTGCATAGTGTACTTTTACTGTGTGTCTGTGTGTGTGTATATGTGTGTGTGTGTGTGTGTGTGTGTGTGTGTATGTGTGGTATGTGTGTGCTTTACCTATAAGGACCATTTGCTAATTACTTCTCTTATCACTGTGACAAAACCCCTGGCAAAGGAAAACGTGTAAGGAAGGAGAGAGTCAAGCTGTCTTACAGGTTGAGAGGATACCATCTGTCATGGCAGAGGAGGCACGGAAACAGGAGATTGAGGTGGGGTCTCCAGTATGGAAGCAAAGATGGGCATAACGTGCAGCTGGGTGACAAAACTCAAGGTCCTTCCTGGTGGTGCATGTCCTACAGCAGGGCTGTTTAGCCTAACGTTTCCACAACCTTCAAAATTAGTGCCTTGATCATCTGCATGAACCTCTGAGGTGCACTTTATAGTGAAACTATAGCAGCAGTAGAGTGGTATAGTTCACCTTAGTTGTTACAGCTAGCAGAGATTGGAAAATTCAATAGCAAATGTCATATTTCTAAAGCCTGGGAAGACCATTCACATGTTGTTAGCATCTTTCCACACCCTGGAGAGGTCCTGCTTATGGCACCAGGACACAGACATGTCGATCCCATGTCAAGACAATAAGAGACAGTATAATCTTGTTTTTACAGCAGAACCAGTCCAGTGATAACCCACTAATACTTGAGTGCGTTAATCCATCAAGGAGCATGGATTCTCATGACTCAATGATTTCCAAAAAGCCTCACCTCCAAATACCTTTAATATCGGAGTGTTGAAATTAACTTTCCAATACATGAAATTGGGCGGGGAGGGGGAAGGGGGAACATATTCAAACCTTAGTAGGTGGTTGACTGTAGGTGATTTTGGTTGCATGCTTTCCCATGGAGACACCACACACTCTGTTGCATTTTCTTTTTTCTTTTAAAGGTTTATTTATTTTCTATATGTAAGTACACTGTAGCTGTCTTCAGACACCCCAGAAAGGGGCATCAGATCTCATTACAGATGGTTGTGAAACACCATGTGATTGTTGGGATTTGAACTCAGGACCTTTGGAAGAACAGTCAGTGCTCTCAACCGCTGAGCCATCTCTCCAGCCCCTGCATTTTCTAATGTATCCCTCACCCTTCTGTTTGTGAACGTTTATTACCTTCCATTATAACACAATGGCGGTTTTAATCTTATTTATTTAATCTTTTTTCCAGCCTTATACAAGACTAATGACACTCTTGATAGTGTTTTTTCCAACCTTTCCTTCTTCATCTTCTAGAGTACCTAAAATCAAAACAGGGCATGGTGAATGCACCTGCAAATGGAGCCCTTGGTAAGCTGAAGCAGAAAGCCCCCCCCCCCCCAGTTTGACACCATTCCAGACCATGGAGTGAGGCTCATGCCAGTTTAGGCTACAGTGAGACCTTGTGTTTAAAACATAATCTAAAATTGAAGTGAATCATATTTCTTCTCTGTTTCTCTTTCCTTTCTCTTATCCTTTGCTTTGCAGCCTATGACAAATATACTTAATGCACATCTCTTGGAGGAAAGATAGTGAAGAAAGGAGGGAGAAAAAGATAGGAGAGCGGAGGGGAAGGAAGAGAAGGGAAGTCCATTCAGGACAGGCTTTCATGTTGCCCCTAGTCATTTTGTCGACCCTCTGATCGTCTCTGTCTTTACTTTGGGTAGCCGATCTCCTCATCCGATGACGCAGTGAGAGTTCCTTGCAGGTTTCCTTGTATCCTCAAGCACTACTTTTTTAAATATCAGTTCACTTGATGGTTGCTGTTTGCAAAATGTTTTCCATAGTGTTTGGATTCTAATTTCTTGCATCTTATCAAGCACCCTGTGTGCTCTATGCCCACGTGCTTATTTCCTCTCCCAAACAGACATTGTCCAGTTGTACCACATACGATTGGTACCCTGTGGCAGGTGACCTTCTAGTAACACACTGAGAACAAAGCAGTCCCTCTGCTTGGTTGACTTCTTTTTTTTTCCTTTTTTTTCCTCCTTTTATTGAGGGATGGTTTCTGTGTTGTTGTTTGTTTGTGTGTTTGATGGTTGATTTGGGGGATTGGGGTTTGCTTTGCTTTGTTTTGTATTTTTATTTTATTAATCATTTTATTAGTTTACATTCAAATGTTATCTGCCTTCCCGGTCTCCCCTCCACAAACTCCCAACCTTCTCCTCCTCCTCCTCTTTGCCTCTAAGAGGGTGCTTCCCCACCCACCTACCCACCCACTCCTGCCTCACCCCTCTAGTATCTATCCTCCCCCTCCCCCATCTCTGGGGCATCAAGCCTCCACACGACCAAGTGCCTCCCCTCCCACTGATGCCAGATGATGGTTTTCACTGTGTATCCGTGGCTATCCTAGAACTTACTTTGTAGACCAGGCTGGATGCAAACTTACAGAGTTTGCCTGCCTCTACCTCCCAAGTTCTGGAATTAAAGACATCTACCACTATGCCTGGCTCTGTTTTGTTCTATTGCATTTCAGATTAACAATATAATGAGACATAAGAGTACCTTTTATTATAAGCATTGATGCCAGCAACATCATTGCATCTTCCAGAGATGGTTCTTTCCCTCTGGAGACTGGGTCCTGAAACATAGAGGTCCTATCATTACTTGAGTTTATCTCTGATGAATATCAGAGAACACACAGCAGGAAGCAGGGTGGCTGTTACAGGTTCTGCTGTGATAAAATACCCTGAGCAAAAGCAAGTTAATGGAAGAAAAGGTTTGTTTCAGCTTACAGGTTATAGTACATCATTGATAGAAGATCCTAAAAGCAAGAACTTAAAACAGGAATCATGGAGAAATGCTGCTTGATGGCTCACTAGGCTTTTGCTTTTCTAGTATTTTTATATTTCCCCACAAAACAGTGCCTTCCCTAAGGATTAGGCTGCCCAGTTCTACATGAGTTAACCATCACACACACACACACACACACACACACACACACACACACACACACACACACACACACACACACACACACACACACACACACACACACACACACACACACACACACACACACACACACACACACACACTCGGAGACATGCCCACAAGACAGTCTGATCAGGCCAATCTCTCAGTTGAGCCTGCCTTCTCAAATGACTCTAGCTTGTGTCCAGTTGACAGCTAAGTAGGACAATGGCTGACTGCCCTTTCCAAGAACATAAAATCAAAGGCAATGGGGTAGTGTTGGGAATAGAACAAGAGACCATTAAATAAATAAACAAATATTTTATTGTTGTTACAGATCTTGGTTGTTTGAGAATGTATTCTCTCCCCCCCCCCCGGGTGTGTGTGTGTGTGTGTGTGTGTGTGTGTGTGTGTGTGTGTGTGTGTGTTTATTGATTCAAGGAAAGAACTAGTCTGCAGGGCCTTGAAAGGCAGTCTGGTTTCTGGTAGAGCTAAGGTTTGAACCCCGTAGGCCCAATAGGTTGTCTCCAGCAGAGGGCAGCCTATAAGGGACAACAGGCGTTTGCCCGGCTCCTAGAAAACAGCTCTTGACACTTGCCTATATCTCTCCATAGGTCTGTGACATTTGGGCAAGTAAAAAGGGAAACGTCCCTCAAGCCCCTCCTCAGGTAGAGGTGTGGTCATGCCCCCAATCCCCACCACAGGTAGAGGCATGGCCACATAGTCTCAAGACATCCCCATGTTAATGAGACACCTAGAGGCTTAGCCATGCCCCTTCCCAGTTACTATTTCAACCTCGCCCCTCCCTGAGGGCTCGGGAGTACGGTCTTACGGTCTTACCCACGCCACTCTCCACAATGATAATAAAAGCTCTAAAACTCTGGACTGTCTCTTCATCCACCGTGGAAAACAATGGAACCGGCCTTCACCTAAAGAGCCGCGTCTAGCCTCCCACTGAAATCATCTCAGTGTTTCCAGCCATGGCAGACATTCACCCAAGCCAATGCAGCTAGCCAGCGCACAAGTCACCAACCAGGTCCCGCCTTGGGACGCCAGCCACGCTCTGTGGTTCCATTTAGTTCCCGCTCTTCCACGGCATCCAGTGGCATCTGTGATGCCCAGAGCCTGGGAACCCCACGAGCAGTTTGATCTAACACTAGTCTTGAAAAGTTTGCGTTCTTTCCTGTATGTAAAAGTTTCACTATCTTAGTTTGCTTTTGTCTACTAGTTTGCTTTTAAATTGGTATCTATCGAGCCTGAAAATATACTTGTTCTCATAGAAAATGAATTAAAGATTCAAACTCTCTGAGGACAAAGACTGTGTGCTTAGCCTGCCAAACTTCCCAGTGGCCCAGAACGTGTACAGTTTTGAGGGAATAAACGAGTGATTAAGTAAAGTTTGAGGTTGCTCACAGCAGGCATATTTTAGAACATCAAGGGCAAATCTCCTCCTTGACATCTATTTATCCTGTTCATATTGGTTTGCAAGCCGATGCTTCTTAAGTTTGGAATTAGAAAATCATTCTTCCAGCATCCAGCATATGGTGATGCTTTTAATGAGAATTTATTTTTTTACTTCTCATTGTAATTTTTGATATTTTAATTTCTCATACATGGTGTCAAAACTGCCGGAACCAGCAGAATTAGCTTCTGACACATTTGCATATCAGGTTTACATACATGAAGATGGTATGATTACTGAGGTTTTGAAAATGTGTTCTTATCTCTTACAAACCATTAAAAGACATTTGTAGAATAAGAAGGGGTATTTCCATAATCCCAAAGCTGCAAATAATTCCTATCATCCACCCCAGCAGCTCCTTCTAAAGAGTCTTTTCAGTGTGGATTCTTTTGGCTTTGAGTGTGAAGCCATTTTCCAGCCAAAGCCCAGTGTGAGGGCTAGACTGTGAAACTTAGCAAGAGATATGGATTCTACAGGAATGCAGCTCCAGCATTATTCTTATCATTTGTGTCCTCCCACTTTGAAAAATAATGGCTGCTAGGCAAATCCCTGCACACTGACACAGCTCAAGCCATGGAGGGGAAATCTGAACCACTAGAGAGAGCAAGGGTCAGACAGCTCCTCTGAACAAATCAGAGGAGAAGACATATCTTAGGGCAGGCTGGAACCAACAAAATGCCCTTTAATGGTGGCTTGGTAAGAATGTTATTATTCACATTTTACAAATTTAATGATCCCTACTAGCAAAAGCCTACAAAGCTATGCAACTCATGATCGTGAGCCTGACCCATGGAACGTTGTCATGGGGTGACTCTGTAAGTCCAGCACAGCATGAGAAGAGGGATATTAGATGGGAAAAAATTTCAGCTAAGTGAAAACAATTTTCTTGGCAAGTAGAAACTGAACATTTTTACCATGTCTTTGTTAGAAAGAAAAAAAAAAGGTAGGTTTTTATTAGGGCTCTGCTTTGTAATATTCAAAGGTTATATGAATTATGGGATATGCCAACTGTCTAGAAATCTCCACAAAGTTTTCATTTCAGATTAGGTTCAGCCGTGCTAAACCATCCTTTGATTACCTTCATTAGATCCTAAATTAGATCCCACCCTTCGCCCTCAGCTCCCATAAAATCTGTTCTGTTAATTATGAAACTCTCAGGCCTAATCCAATGAGATGCAGGTAGAAGATTTCAGTAATGTAGGCAGAGTAGATGAAGCACCCACTGCCCATCATACAGAAAAGGGTTCTTTCCCAGTGTATTTCTGGGTGGCTGTGCTAACTTTTAAACATAATTAGATACAATGTGATGTGTTTTTCTGGTTTAGTTCTTATACACATTAATATAATTACATAACCTATAATAATTCATATTCTTCTCTTACTGTATTTTCAAATTCACAAATATGCTCATTATATTAAGTGGTCATGTAGGACCATCAGCATCTATTTCTCCTGTTGTGGGGAGTCTGGATTGAATAAGTCATATAGAAAATCTCCAAATGGAATATTCTGCTTCAAAGCTGAATTATTCAGACTCTGACACTGGGTGAAGAGAGAAATCTTTCATTGAGAAAAAAAGCACACAGCATTCAGAGCTCTGCTTTTCTGTAACTAGTACTGCTTTTGCTTCTGCTTTCTAGTAAGTCCCCATTTACACGGAATCTAGACTTGCTTCTATAAGAAGCTCCTTTGCATAAAGAGACCAGGGGATTGGTTCTTACTTTAGGAAAGGATGTGGAATAGCAAGTAGTATGAACCCAGACAAGCACCTTCCTCCTGTGGCCCCTGGTTCCTGACTCCCTCCAAGGGTGTCTCCCAGCATGGTCTAGTTTTAGGAGCTGATTTGAGGTAGTCAAACTTCCTGACTGGATCCATATTATTTGTTATTACTTGAATACATTTTAGAAAAAGGAACTCTCCAACTACAGAGCAGTAGGCTTTCTATTTTTAAAGCAACATGAATAGATGAATCTCCTCTACCACAAATAATTTATGTGAAGTTTGGCAACTGTGAACAAAATAAACAAAAATTAAGATGTACAGTCATGTGATTATCTTTTGGTGGTGAAATTCCTTTCAAGATGTCCTGAGAGATAGGAGAGAGAAGGGGCAGAGCAACATGGGATCTTTAGTTTATAGATGGAAGGAGCAGTTGGCAATGGAGCAAGGAAGGGTAACTTTACACCAGACAGTATATGAACTATCAGTTTTGTTATTATTTTTACATTCTCTTCAGATAGCATCCCAGCCTGCCCACATTCAGGGCAGGCACACACCAGATTAATCCACCATCGCTGTGTCACTCAACTTACACTCCAACATCCCTAACAATACAACATAGGATGCAGTAGTTGCCTCTCTTATCCCCTCTTCCAGTATGAGGTACCAGAAATGCACATGATGTAAACAAGAGGCCACATTGCCAGAAGAATGTCAAGCTGGAATCTGAATGCCAAGCACTCCCATGCGAAAGCCTACAGTCTGTAAAAGTTGATGACTCCAGAGCTGGTGACAGTCTCAGTCTTTAGTTAGAGATGGAAGAGGAGTTAGAAGATACACTGAAAGCTACAGAGTGTGGGCTGGAGCTGGAGCTTTGTGGTAGGTAGCATGCTTCCTAGTATGCAGGAAACCTTGGGTGTAATCTCCAGTATCACAAAAGAAAGCAACAAATCCTTTTAGAATTTCTTGACCTAATATCTTTTCCTCCCACCTCATTGTATTTTAGCTTAATTAATTAACTTTATTTTACTTTATGTTGTTCACCATCTATTATGACAACCATTCATATGCTGATGCCCTAATCCAGAGTGTCTCAGAATGTAATTATATTCAGAGCTAGGTTCTTTAAGGAGGTAATTAAAACACAATATGGCTATATGGGTGGGCCTAGCTCAGACTGAATTGTGCCCTTACAGAAGAGAAAAATTTGACACATTATAGGAGAGAAGATAGTCACACACAAGCCAATAATGTAAGTGCACCAACACACACACACACACACACACACACACACACACACACACACACACACACACACACCCCAAAGGACCAAACTCCATTAACACTTTCACCCTAATTTCCTGCTTCCAGAGTTAGGAGAAAACAAGTTTTCCTAGTTTAAACCACCCAGTCTATGGTCTTGACAGCCCAAGCAGACTAACACACCATGATTAGACTTGCATGACAATAGTACACTTGGGCATCTATCCCATGCTGAATCCTGACAAGCTCAGTTGCTCAGGTGGATCCTGGAGCAACTCTTTCAGTGTCCCTAGAGCAAGTTGAGTGGATGAAGGCCAGGACTCTGTTATTTGCACTCAAAGCTAAGATAAGGCTGGCCCCAGGTGGACATTCCACTAAAGGGCTCTACCATCTTTTGCTCTGTCTTCGTCAAGTGGATTTTTTTTTCCCAGAACATTGTAATGAAATGAATCTTGGCTGTCTTTGGCAGAGACAGGCTCTCTGTTTGGGAGCTACTGAATCAGGGCCTTAACCAAACACGAAATGACAGAACTGTCTCCAGCAGAGGATTAATTGAGCCAACTCAAGGCAAACACAACGTATTTTGGCATTACTTTTGACAGATGGAAATAAAACAAACATTAGCGACTGGATTGCAGCTAACGATATGCAAAATTAAAGAAGGTACCTTTTCCACTCTGTCTAGAAGCCCATTGGCTTTTCTTATAAAATCTGAGAAAGAAAAAAGACAGAGCTGTTAATCTCGCTATGCAACCAGTTAGCACATGCAAACAAGGAGAATTAAAAGTCTTTGCATTCAAGGGAAGGAATAGATATTTGACATATATATTTATTAAGGAGGCTGGACTGGAAAATAACACTGCTGTATTCATCAGAAATGGTGTAGAAAACATTTAAATAACACAAGAGAGTAAGTCCAAGCTGCTTACAAATGGAAACTTAAGGTCTAAGTACTTTTTTTTATTTGAAGGTTAAATTTTCAATTAATTTTTTTCAGCTCGTTGCTATCCCTTCCAAGCCCCACTGCTAATTGCTACATGAGGATGTCTCTCACTGTTTGAATTCTGGACATGGAAACATGGAGCTGTCAGCCATCTAATAGCATCAGAATATTGGGGCAGAAGCCAAAATTATCTTATAAAAGCTGACCCAAAATGTCAGACTCTGAAAAGCCAATCAACTTTCTAAAACTCACCGTTTTGCCATTTGCCTAGTGTTGTAGTCTAGTTGCAATGCTATAAATACCTGAAGTTCAGTAATTTACAAATAATATGCGTTTTCTTCTTAGAGTTTTGGAGGTTAGCAAGTCCAAGTTCAAGACACTGGCAAGTTAGATACCTGGTAAGGGACAGATTTTTATACACTGGATCTTGGATGCTATTGTCTTATCCAGCACAAAGGCAAGAGATGAGTCTTTGTAGAATTAGATGGACCTAATTTCTTCATGACTTACCCATCTTCTAACTCCCTTCCTCTAGTAGCACTAGAATATAGGCAATTCAGTTTCACCATATGAATGTGGAAGACACATTCCGACATAGCACTGAACATTTAAGAACTTCCATCCCTAGATTCCAGACCATAGTTGAAATCAGCAAATTAGAGCCAAATAGCCAAGCTCCTGGGTTGTAGCAGATAGTGGATTCAGACAGGATAAGGGACTCCTGGCATTCTTTAAGATGCACCATGGGGAAGCCTGGCCCTAGCTGTAAGGAGCTTATCTAACCGCTCAGGTTAACTAGCACTGGGGACTCTTCCCAGATTATGTACTGTTTTACTTACTTTTTTTACTCTTACTGTCTGAGCTATAGGAAATGAAACTTAGGACGCAGTGATTAAGTATTAGCTTTGGAATTTATCAGGAGGGAAATTGTGCCTGATACTGTAAATTTGGCCAACTTAACACACTGAGTCCAAATAGAGGTCTCATGTGACGTCATCTACCAGAGCCTATCAATGGCTAAACTCCAAAGAAAGGGTTTAAATCCAACTGATTCTTCCTCTTCCAGATACTGTCAGCTATCAATAGCTCCTCAGTTGGGGCTGGGGATTCTGAAGACCTTCCTGACTCCATGCTGGAATTCATAAGTGATTTGATATTGTACAGGGCTTGTGCTGTACATTTTTTAGTGTGATAGCCATGTCCTATTCAGGAGACAGCACTGCAGGGCACTTCTTCTCATTCTCTTCTCTCTTACATTGGTTCCCCCCCCTCTGGGGATGGCCCCTGGGCTTTGGGAAAGCAGGGTGACCAGATATTGCATTATGGTTTGGCCCTCATTGTGGCTTATTCTCGGCACTTTGAACAGTTGTAAGCCTCCATATCAGCTATCGATCAACATAATATGAAGCTTCTCCGACAAAGAAAGGGAGAACTACAAGTCTGCAGATAGAAAACTATCAAATTAGATGCCCAGGATATCACTATAGACAGTAAAATGCACAGAACGCCTACCTGATTATTTAGCCCCAATGATAGCATTGACAGTAAAAGAGCCTGTATTGGTTATAAGAGATAGATGATAAAACAATGTTAATTTAGCATTTGATGATTTATGGATAGCTTAGATAACAGAGATAAATGATATCTATTCTGACATGGATAGACTAAGCATTCAACAAACAAAAATGACCCTTTGTATGGAATTGTCAATATGATTCCCAGCATTAGAGCTGGGATGAAATCAAGAATGTTGTTGAAGACCAGATAATCTTCTCTTCATTAATGACAGTGTCCTAACCAACCATCAGGCTAGGTGTCCTGAATGTTTACATTCACTTTGGAGATCATCCAACTTCAAGAGTAGAATTAGTAGTATAGCTATGAATTGAGCCAGTCGATATCAAAGTAGAGTGTTGGGTCAAGGGTGCTGGTGTAGTGACAGCCCACTACATGTTTTGTGGATGTGTACAGAACCCCATTAGTATTGAGCAACCTGTGTAAATTCCTGGACTTCAAAGCAGAAAAGAGTTGTCCTAACATCTATTTCAGGGGATGGCCTCATTCATAGCCAATCACGTCCCCAGGCACATGTAATCAGGCATCTGGAGCATATACACAAGGGTAACGTGGGCAGATTTGAGATTTGTACAAATAGAGAGTGCAAGATGCATTCTGGTGTTGTACCAGTTCTTTGAAAGGACAGTTGCTTATTGATGTGCAGGGAAGAAACTAGGAAGGAAACATTTGAGGTTTAAGCTAACAGGGGTGCTAGGCATCGGGGAACAAGAATAGAACCTTTGAAAAGTAATAGGCATATCAACTGCCTGTAGTCTCCTCTGACTTGCAAGAAGGAGGGGCAGTACAACCAAATCAAAATTTCAACATTACAGATCTATAATGTATACACAAGAATGCAGAGACTAAGAGAACACACAGAACTCTTGGCTGGAGAAAGGCTGCACAAACAAATCTATATGTATGCAAGGTCCATGAGACTATCATTCAATCATTGACCTCTCTTTTCACACCAAGACTAATTTGCAGAATTCAGGAAGAAAAATATTGTGCTTGGTGATAATTAATTGCCATTACTCACAGGTCCAAGCAACCACCAATCTACTTCCCTATCCCTATGCATTTGCTTCTTCTGGGAATTTTATATGAATAGAATAATGTACCTTATAGTCTTCAGCATATGGCTTATTTTACTTAACATTTTCTTTTAAAAATTTAGCCTTACTATAACATTCATCAATACTTTATTCCTTTACATGGCCCAGTAATATTCTATTGATTAGATATATCAGATTATGTTTTCCCAGTCACCCATGAAAGATGTGTTTGGCCTTTTATATGCATGTTTTTGTATAAACCTGGCTTTTTAAATCTCTTGGGTCAGTATCTAGCAGCAAAATTGCTATATCACTGGGAGAATTTTGTTCCTTCTGGAAATGTCTTATCAAGTCATTGATTGACTGAAAGTTACCTACTCTCTTAGTCAGGGTTTTTATTCCTGCATAAACATCATGACCAAGATGCAAATTGGGGAGGAAAGGGTTTATTGAGCTTATACTTCCAATTGCTGTTCATCACAAAAGGAAGTCAGGACTGGAACTCAAGTAGGTCAAGGAGCAGGAGCTGATGCAGAGGCCATGGAGGAATGCTGCTTACTGGCTTGCTTGCTTCTCCTGGCTTGCTCAGCCTGCTTTCTTATAGAACCCAAGATTACCAGCCCACAGATGGTACCACTCACAAGGGACCCTCCCCCCTTGATCACTAATTGAGAAAATGCCTTACCACTGGATCTCATAGAGGCATTTTCTCAACTGGAACTTCTTTCTCTGTGATAACTCCAGCTTGTGTCAAATTGACACACAAAAGTAGCCAGTACACCTACTATGTGCTTATATCAAACACTCCTTGGGAGACTTTCTATAAAATCCTTTGCAACTCTGTTCACCATTAAATAGAGCACAGCTTTTAGTGTACAGTTCAATTCAATAATGCTCTGAAATCACCGGACAGAGTTGACAACATGAAAGATGATCATTCTATTCCAGTCATCTGAGACTTAAAATTATGGGTTTTTGAGTTGTGTCTGGTAAGATCAGGAAGGAACTAAAGAGGTGGTGATAACAGCCTTTCCCTTGACATTTGTCACCTCACATTTCCAAGGCATTGGAATGTCTGTAATACAATTTGCCTCCCCAAGGATTAGTTGCTTCATTTAAAAATAAAAGTCATCACCATGCTCATCTCCCACTGTGTAGTGATTGAATAAGAATGGCCCTCATAGGCTCATATAATTGAATGCTTAGTCATCAAGGAGTGGCACTACTTAAGAAGGAGTAGGAGGTGTGGCCTTGTTGAAGTAGGTGTGGTCTTGTTGTAGGAAGTGTGTCACTGCGGGTGGGCTTTGGAGGGTCTCAGAAGCCTAAGGCAGATCTAGTATTGTTCTCTTCCTGCTGCCTGAGAATCCAGTTGTAGAATTCTCATCTACTTTTCCAGCACCATGTCTGCCTACCTGCTATTATGCTAACCACCAATATGACATCAGATTAAGCCTCTGAAACTGTAAACCAGCCCCAATTAATTTCTTGTTGCTGTGGTCATGGTGTCTCTTCCCAACCATAGAACACTGATGAATACTTCAAGTCTCCCTAGGATGAAGTCAGTCTCTTGGGCTGGTTGGGTAGCTGTAACCTTTCAGTCTAGAAAGATTATAAACTTCAAGGGAGACTTAAAGTACTGAATATGCTGAAATACAGCATGCTTCATCCTAGTCACCATTTTTTATTGCACTTGGGATTTCTTCATACACAGTTATGGTATTTTCCTTTTAAATAGAAATAACAAAATAATAATACTATTGTAGTTTCATTACAAGACACACTTACACTGATATTATTAAATTATTAAGAATTATGACTCTGATCTTATGGTTCATTAAAATCACCTAGGCGGGCTAGGGAGATGGCTTAACATATGAAATGCTTGTATCTCCAGGCATGTGAGCACTTGTATACAAACATACATCCATATACATGGGAATACATATGCACACCACATACACACAAACATATACACAGACACACATGTACATTCACATAGGTACATATGCACATATGTAGACACATATATATACACACATACTTACATACTTAATGAAGTAAAAATAAAATCATCTGGAGCATGTAATAACTTGATATGTCACTCCAAAGATCTGCTTTAGTGAATCCAGAGAGGGCCTCAGAAATATAGACTGCTTTGCTTCTTAGGTTATTCCCACACAGACCCTGAGTTTAGAACAGCTAAAGTGGAGTGTGGAAGAAGACACAGATGTTATCTTCTCTGTTTGTTAAGAATCTGGCAAGGTGTTACACTATTTGTTCAGACTTGTACATACAATACATGTATCAGAGTCGCAAGGCCATTGGTCTTTGAAGCCAGGTCTTGAGATTCAGTTTCATACTCTTTCTATAACATGTCTTCTGCAGAGAAAACTGAACCAAAATGCAGTAGGAGTCTTGGGGGGGGATTCTCAATGGGTGGCAGCAATACAGATTTCTACGATAAATGCAAGGAAGAGCATCCTCCTCCTCTCTGCACATACCCAAACCAAGGCATGGCTTGTTTAAAAAACAGTGTTCTAAGAAGAAGTTTGATGAGAGGTGGAGAATCCAGGGAGAGAAAAATCTATAAACAAGATCACTCAGTTACCAACATAGAAAAGCCTTGTGAGCAGGTGAACAACTTTGTCACAGTCATAAACAATGGGCCCAATAAGCATGACAGGCATTAGTGTCTCTGGGACACTCCAGAACCATGGACAGAGGTAGGACTGCTATCTGAACACAGAGAAGTGTGATAAGGGACACCCAGGTGAGACCACACCCCACCCATGGCCTGATTAAGTTCTAAACAACGTGTGAAGCTGTACAGAAATGGGAAAAGTGCTAAGCCAAATGGAATGCTCTAGAAGAATCATTAGATTTGAGAATAAAATGGGTATTTCAGATCCTCTAATTAAGTTCCTCTTTTTCCTATTAATGAAAACAGAACCTCTGAAAAAGGTGTGTTGCTTCAAAATCTAGAGCTAAAGGGTGAGGCAGGCAGCCCCACCCCCAGACTCTTAGTTCTTCCGCCTACCATGGGCAGCACAAATAAGCCTCTATTACTGCTGCAGACTTCTCTACCTCCTCACACAACACCATTCGCTCAGTCTGCAGAGCAAGCAGCCAGTCAACTTCTGCTCAGTGTCTGTAAGATCTGTAAGATCTAGAGAGCACCATTGTCATCAGACTCTGGCTCACATTTTGCTGTGTATGTCTTGGGGTTATTTGGTTCATCTCTTCAGGCAGATTCTCCTTAAGAAAAGCTTTGAATGGGAAGAGATGTGTGTGTGTGTGTGTGTGTGTGTGTGTGTACATTATACACACCACATATGTGTTACAGTGGTCATGCCTGTGTGCATGTACACAGGTCTGCCATTAGGTGCTCTGATCACTCTGCTTCATTCCTTTGTGACAGGGTTTCTCATTGAATCTACAGTTAGGGTGGCAACCAGCAAGTTCACAGATCTCTGAGTCTATTTTTCACAGCACTAGGGTTATAGGCAGGCAGTCACACCCAATGTTTTATGTGAAAATCAGATTATCATGCTTGCCTAGCAAGTGCTCTGATCCACTGACCCATCTCTACAGACCTACAAAAAGACACATTTGTTAATAACATCAGTTGGTCTATGCTCTAAACCAAGACTAGGCAGTGTAAAGGCCAGATTTTGTCTATCATTTATTTATATAAATAAAGCTTTATAGAAATACAGCCTTGTCCATGTATTAATACTTACATCTATGGCTTCATTCATGTTTGAGCAGCAAAGTAGAACAGATACAACAGGACAACCAATAGTCCATCACCATAAAACTACTTCCTCTTTGCCTTTGCAGGCCTGCTTGCTGATCTCTGTAAAAGTACATTCTCTCTACTTAGTGCCTGTGGGACACATGGGTGTGCATGCACATTTGCCTATAGTGTGTTTATATAGTCCTGGTCCAAACGAATGTTCTGCTTGTGTGTTTGCATTTCATGAATTGGGATTCAGGCACAGGGTTGCACCCTTTAATGGCACTCCCGGTTACTGGGATTATGCCAATAAGAACACAAAGCTTTGAGAGACACCAAAACATGACTAATCAACTAGCACAAATTCAATAAATGGTGTTTTCATTTCCCTAGTTTCACCGGATATTAATATTCAGTTCTATACCATGATATAAAGTAGTGCATCGTAAGTACCTCTATCACTTTAAAGAAATCTGAGTTTCTCTAGGCACAAGGAGAAGATACGCTGGTATACATGCATGCCCATCCATGTCAATGATCTGAAGAGGTTGGCACAGCTGTCATGTGATTGTCTATCTCTTCCACATAGCAGGGTCATACTTAGGGGATCTTTAGTCTAAATAACAAGACTCACCTTTTACTAGATATTCAGAAAATAATGGTGAGTTCATAAAATCAAATACATGGTCTAATGTAAAAATAAAACTTGACGGTTTGTTTTTGACGTTTAGCCACATTTAACTAGAAGCACTTGATCCCCTGCTTACTTGCTGCTATAAACAGGGTGACATTTAAAGAGAATTACCTTCAATGTCCAGTCTCCTTTTCATTTGTTCTTACTTTTAATCCACTTAGTGAAGCCTCAGTCTTTAGAGTCACTCTTAATTAGAATATCTTTTTGAAACCCTTGCTTCTTTTGTCAGGAAAACTAAGACCTTTGAGAATGCTCTGAACACCACAGTTGGCACAATTTTATTTGAAGTCAAAGCCACCACAGGCATCCAGCCTCTCCTGACCTGGTCCCAATGCTCAGGAAACCACGGATAAAATATTGTTTCATCTTCTCCAGACATGACAAAGACAAGAAAAGAAGCCTGTCTCTGTGATTGGGCTCCATCGACATCAACATGTGCCTCCTACAGCTCGGCAATGTTTCCTTCTGACTAATTATTTGCCATTTTTGAGATCTTTGATTGTGTGTGTGTATGTGCACAAATGTGCACATGTACCTGCTCTCTAATTCAGTGGTTAGCCCTTGCCATCAGTAATTGAAACAAGTATCAAGTGAACACTAATTAGCATCAAGGGCTAACCTTTAAAATGTCTTCTTGTCCAGTATCATTCCAATGCAGAATTTGTACTTAAACATGTTTCTGCTAATGGCAGGACCTTTTCTTCCTTAAAGAATAGGAAATGCCCTTTGCTAACACATAGACATTTAGTCATTGAAACACATTTCCGAAACTAAGATGTGCATAACTTTTTATTCCAGCCGGTTCATTTACACCCATAGCTCTATGGGTTGAGGTGGCACCAGCTGTTTGTTTCATGTTTCTGCTTGTCTTCCAGGTCTACTCAGTAGCATTTTGTATGTTCCTCTCTTCAAAGTAAAAGGACACTATCTTTAAGCTTTGAGATTTAGTATTTCTTTGTAAACTGTTAGAAAGGCTCCTTGTAAAACCAAAGACAAAGCTACAACCACACCTTAGGCATCTCAACCTCAAGCCAGGAACCAGAAGTGCTGTACATGTGGAAGCAATGGGCTGTTGGAACCTTTAGATTCTTAAATATGCCATAAATATCTACTGCCAGAAAGATTCGTCATGATAAGAATGTTCTTTTCTAAAACCAAGGTTTCTATCTTCATACTTAACCTATTCACAAAGAGGAGGTTAAAGCTATGCACCTTAATCTGCATCTATTACAATACCCATAATTAAAATGACTTTTATCTGGAGTGCTCCAGGAAGATGACTTTTTTTTCTCCTAACAATTCTAAAAACATAACGGAATGACACTGGAAAACTTGAAAAGATACTGTTTTTTAATTAATTCCACCTCTCTTAAAAATGATAAACAGGAAGAGTTTTGACAAGGGTGATCATGTTTGGGAGGCACAGCCACTTGGAGAATTTTCATAAAAGGCAGGGGGGCAAGTTCAACTCACACAACCTGGTCAGGATGATTTGGGATTCAGGTGCAAGGTTGCACCTTTTAATAACACCCCTGGTTCCTGGAATGATGCTTCAGAATGCAAAGCTTTAAAAGATGCCAATTTCAGTCTCTCTCTCTCTCTCTCTCTCTCTCGCTCTCGCTCTCACTCTCGCTCTTGCTCTCGCTCTCTAACACAGTTCATATTCTATCTTCCAACTCAGCTCTGAGCTCCTGTTATCCACTATATACTTAAATATGCATCTATGACGCATAACCTGGTGAAATTCATGAGATCTGCATTTACATTTCAAGTCTTCTCTTAAATGAGTTTATTCAGATAGAATCTTATAATACCATTAGTAGGCCAAAGGGCAGGAACATATTTATAGCTTCCACCTTGTGTTGCCATATTGCTTTCTTCTAGTGTTAAGAAATTTATATTTAAATCATCAGATTAAAAGGACCAATGTTTACCACAATGCCACCAGTACTGTGGATTTGAATTTATTTTTACTTTGTTTTGCTAATTTAGTCAGTGTAAAATGGTATCTCAAGGTAGATTTAATTTGCGCTTTTCTGCATCTGATGAAGATTAATGTTTCCTCATATTGATTTGCTATTTATAAGTTTCCTAGAGTTACAGTTAAACTTCTATATCTCTCTTTGTGTTTAGGGCAAGGCTTATTGTTTTTATCTTGATTGTCAAAGCAATTAATAACAAAGATCAGACTAAAAGGTGGTGATAAAGTGAAGACCACAACTTAATGTGTGAACCAATGATGCCACTCTGGGCCAAACTACCTTGATTATAAGTCCAAAACCTTACACTTAAACCTTAAGGTACATTGAAAAAGATGGAGGAAGAAAAATATTCCAAGCCTAGTTATCCAGCCACCAGAGTCTGAGACTGAGGTTCATATCCAGGGAGTTGTTGGAGCATCTTTCTTCAGGATGCTGGGGTCAACTGAGAGTAGACTTTAACAAGGTACTCCACTGAGAACTTTCAGACACTACCATCAACTGTCAACTACTCTTCACCCAGGGAACAATGGGGTGAAACCCCAGACCCAAAGAGAGGACCTGAGTGATAAACCAGTGGAGGGTTTGCAGAAGAACGTAATTTATTGACTCTATCTTCTTTAGAGGGTGCTCTTGATTTAATTATTACAAACTATTTCAAACATTAGTAGCATAGAAGAGCAATAATAAGCTGAAGAATTGGAGAGTGCTGTGAAGGTTATCTTCCAAACACAACGTGGCCATTGCGTTCACTCATTCACCACATATACGGTTGTGCTGTACAGGACTTATGTAAGATCAAACCAACAAGATTAGTCACCATCCCAAAAGACCACAGATGGACTCAGTGGGTTACAGAGAAAGAGGAGAAGAAGGAGGAGAAGGAGGAGGGGGGGAAGGAGGAAGAGGACGGGGAGGAGGAAAAGGAGGGTCATAAAGGAAAGTAGTGCTATGTCCTCATTTTCGTGGGGAGTGGAAATGCAGTCAAGATATATTGTTCACATGTATAAAATGTCAAAAAACTAAATAAAAGATATTCTATTAAAAAACCTCAAGTAATAATAAAAATACTATAAATGTTGTGTTTCTGAAAGCTTAACTCGGCAGCTCCTTGGCCAGTCCTACTGATGATTTTTTCTGCTTACATTCTGCTAATGAGTTATCTGTAGGGCTGGGCTTATCTGAAATGTGTAGTGGTGGAATAACAGTTTATTTAGTTCACCGAGTTGATTTGTTAAAAAATACCTAAGGCATTAGTGAAATCCACCTGTGGGAGTGTCTGGGCATTTGCAAAGTGGATTGACAGAGAAGACCCACCCTGCACATAGGTGACACCTTCTCATGGACTAGTGCCCAACACTGAATGGGAAGAGAAATAGGAGAGAGCCAGCTAAGCACCCATATTCCCCTCCTGATTACTGTTCTGCCTGGATACAAGAATTCTCAGCTACCTGCTGTAGCCTGTCGTTTGACTACTTTGTGGATTCTTTCTTATTCCATGATTTTCCACCTTTCCTCTTCCTCCCTTTCAACCGCCTAACACTAGATAGGAGAGAAGAAATGATAGAGAGGAAAGGGAGAGACTATATCATTAGAATACATCCCTCTGATTAGGAACATTGAGTTCCTTGGGGCAAACTTGATCTTCGCTGTCAGGATATCTAATTTCTTCTTGCTGTTTCTTTGAACACAACTACTTGACAAACCACAAGAAACTACAGCAAACAACATCCAACCATCAAGTAGCCAACCAGTCCCTTCTATTGGGGTTCTAGAATTTCTATATCCTTTGCAAAGTCCCCAGAAGATCAAATGTTACACACTTGCAGAAACTATCTGTGGCTGGCAAAACTATACCCCTGCTAGAGCATGAGGCAAATCATAATCACTTGCTGTGAAGCAGTCTCATATCCCCATACCTGGGATTAAAACAAAAACATATTCCCACAATATTTCTGTTTTTAAAGAAACCAAAATGCTCACTACAACCTGCCCCATAAATTCCTCATAGTGAACTATTGCTTTCTGAAACTGTGGGCCTAAACAAAGCTCTCCTTCCTTTAATTGCTTCTTGTTAGGTAGCCACAGCAATGGAAAACAAGCATACAAACAAACACAGATTCCCTTCTCAAGTTCTCTCCAAGAAGTCTCAGGGTCTCTTCTCAGTGTGTCATCGCTAAAGAGTACCCTCACTTGAGCTCTCCAGTAAGGCAGCTGGAGACTGAGAACCAGAACAGAGCTCAAGGATTTAAAACAGATTCTCATCTCATCACTATGAATATTGGAAAATAGAAAGTTACAAAGGGGTGGTAGCTACTCATCTTCTCCATCATAGACCATTTAGTGACAACCCTGCCCCATTCACTAGCTAATCATTGCATTTGGATTGTAGAGAAAAGCACCTCTTTACCTTGACATCATGTTCCTTTGGACAAACAACCATGTCCTATTGAGAAATTACTACTTTGGAAAACTTGCAATGTAGCCTTCTCAAAAGGTTTTAGTACATTCTGCTGATTAAGGCAAGTCCTAAACAGTGCCCAATTTTAATTCATATAAATACCAAGTGACACAGTTCCTGAGGAACAAACAATGTAGGAATCAAAAAGGTTTCTCTGAGGGTCACATGAATATCCTACTATTATAATGTAGAAGAGGGATTTTATTTTAAGGTCATACAGAAAGTCACACGACCAACAACCAATCCCATGCCAGTCTGTCAGCAAGGCCCATACTCACTCTACCATCTGAGCAGGTGCCAAAGGGTTACTTTTAGAAATGAACTACCCTCAATTTCTTACAAAAACATGTTACAGGAAAGAGAGAGGCTTTGCTCAGGCTTAGTTATGGTTAATGTAGAAAACATTAATCACTTGAAGTGCTATTTGGAGCTCATGAAACTGAAATGAAGCACAATATGAAATGTTCATTTATTTTTGAGGGATTTACTTTGTTACATTCAATCACTCAATCCTCTTTCCCTTGAAGTTTGAAGGGTGAAGAACACTTATTTTTTAACAGGAAATTCTTCTCTGAATGATACAAATAACAGTTTCCTCTCTTGAGGATGAAATGGCCAGGGGTCTTTAGTAGAAGCAAGATATCCATCATGTTCCCTATACATCAGAGCAGATTTCACTGAACAATGATCAACAGCTGTGCTTCCTATAAGAACCATAACCCATTATGGCCTCTCTAAGTTCCTACCTTCTGACAGAGAAGCATCTGCCCAGACTTAAAGATTAGCTGTACCACTTATTATTTAAACTATATGGCTATTAAATAGTCATAAATGTCTAGAACTTTGGCTATTTTATCTCTAAGTTCAATGAAATTGTGATTACACTGTAGGAATTATGTTTAGGCAGAGAAAAGTGTGGACACTTTGTCCCTCACTGGCCCTTCCCATGGAAGGCAAGAGCTGCAGTGGGTGTCATAGACCCAACAAAAAAGAGGCAGATTAACTCTTGTTTTATCTTTGTCCCTTAGGGAAACTAGAGTAAAAGGAAAGTTGCCAGTGAACTGAAGCACACCATCACCATGATTTGCTGACCCTGTACCACAAGTTTTGAACAACCTTCTTCTCATCATAATATCCCCAATATATCTCTAGTCCATTGTTTGTAATTCTTGCAACCGGCCATCAAATAGCCTTCCTGGAGAAGAGCTAAAGAAATGGCGTACTTCTCCTTTGTGTCTCCTTCTGTGGTCTCAGAGACACACAGTGATTTTTCTCTGTCATCAGTCATCCTTGGACAACTGAAATCATAGGAATAATTTGAGCCCTTCCCTTGACTCATCTCCTCTCCTATTCTTGAAGAAGAGAGAGAGAGAGAGAGAGAGAGAGAGAGAGAGAGAGAGAGAGAGAGAGAGAGAGAGAGAGAAGACAAGAACAAAATGAAGTCTAGAAGTCAGCCACCATCACTGGATAGAGTCTCAGCCTCCAAGCGTTCTATGAACATACTATGAATTCTTCTCCATATGGTCTTCCTTACATTTTTATAGGGAAAACTGTTGTCTCTGAAATGTTTAGGAACTTAATGTGCTGGTTAAGTGAATGCTTTATTTAACAGGAAGACGCCAGATAGTGCATGCATGGAATTCTAGTTTTCAGCATCTGCATGTGGCAAAAGTTTTTCAAACCAAATTTTAATCAAACATAATTTAATATTTATCTGATAGCTGTAAAGGAATAGTGGTTTTTGATTGCCTCCAAGGCATGATTTTTAAAAACCAACCATTTTCCAAGACTTATAAGGACAAATATGTGGATTACTAGAATTACTGGTGGTTTCTCATTTAGATAGTGAAAATGACATAGGCTATCCTCATAGTTCAACAGGTCTGGGCTAAACCCTGACTGTAGACTTAGGAGCCGACTACAGTCAGGCAAAATAATCTAATCCTTAGATTCTTCTTTAATCTGTAAATTTGATATAATAGCTTTGCTTTAAGGTGGTAATCAGATAATCATTGCAAAGCCCTTAGCACAAGCCTGCCTGCCTCAGAGTACATACTTAATCAAGTCAACTCTATTTTCTCCAGTTTTTTTTCCTTTCAATTCTACTTCAGCTCCATGAAAAGCAAATATGCAGAGGACCAGCCAGGAAAAATTACAGACGCCCCAGCTGCTCTCATGGAGAAGACCTTTATGGAGCAGGTGTTGGATGGCTATGCATAAAGGAAGGCAGAGAAGATATGTGGGAGCTGATCTGCAGCTCTGCAATGCACACTCTGCAAGACCATACATGGCTTTCCTGTGTTTGGAAACACAGGCTGATTAGAGAGGCCAATCTAGGATGCTGACCTTACTTAACAGCAAGATGCTGCGAGGCCATGCTTAGGTAATGGCTCTTCAGAGTTTCTTCTACTTGCCAAGCTACTGGTGAACCTTTAACATTGGGGTTCAAGATCCTACACTCTGGCCCCAAATAGCCTTACCACCATGAGTTCTGAGAAGGCATGTAAAGCTCTTGCCTGTGCTTTGTAGTGTGATTCCAGACAGACACCAAGGCTTTTCTCTGTCCTCAGTCACTGCTGGCATTGAAAAGCAAAACTGTTTGCTATCGATGTCTTCTCAACTGCTGAGTCTACTATGAAGTCAGCTAAATCTTTTCAAATGATAGTAAAGGACCTACTTTATTTCCTGACTCATTCTTTATCTCATTCTTAGTGTCCCTCAATATCATTTAAGCCAAGAGGTGACAGACCTTGGTTATGTCGTTGGATCTCGAGGGATAATTCCTCTTTGCCTTGGTCTCAACATTTTGGGTTTTACTCAGGGTATTTTGTTTTTCTATGGGACACCTTTCCAGGGAACACTTGGGAATCAAAACATTGTCCTGAAATGTAGACAGGAAACTCCAAGGGGTTTCTGTGACCTACAGAATAGTGGTAAGAAGATGTAAGTATATGACCAGCAGGGCAGAGAGCAGCCCCATATCTTCCTGAAGCTTCGAAGTGAAGGTCAGCCAAGCAGGGGACTTTTCAAACTGTACCATGGAGTTGGTCAGGTTGTAGAGTGGTGATGGGTAAGACAATATTGTTTCCATTCTACTGGATGAGTGGAGGTGAAAGAACAGAGGAAACCAGACTTTAAGATGCTGGGTTTGCCAGCTAGCAGGCAAGCTGGGGATGAAGCTTAAAGGTCTTCCAGAAAACCTCAATCAGCTGGGTTTGTGTACAGTCATCCCGAAATGCCAGGCATGAGGCAATGGTTAGACACATGTAGATTTGCAACTCAGTGTTCCAAGTCCTATTTTGCCTCTCCTCATATCAATAGAGGGGTCTCACATCTCTGTTTTATCACACTTATGTGGGGGTGAAACTACTGAACTTGGAGTGTGGTGGAGAGATGAAATGAGACAACATAATTAATCTTTTCCTTTTCCCCACAACTTCCTTCTTTGGTTCAAATGCTTTGACAAATTGTGGACATGCTCCTTCGCCCAATTAAAAAATAAATTCTCTGGTTTTATTCATAGGGAATCTAAAGTTTGACTAACCAGTGACAACTACTAGCCTGCCTTAAAGGGAATAGTGGCCAATGAAACTAAAGTCATTATTGAGTGAGACTTTGGGGAGAGCATCCTTCAAAGCTTAGCTTTTCCACCCGGGGAACTTTTGAGCTCAGACACAGCTGGCACAAGCCTGGTGCCAGTGACTCTTGCTGACTGAACAACAGGAACAATAAAAATAGAGGCAATTAACACTCACAAACATTTGCAGGATGGCTATCAACATACTAAGCCTTTAGTTATCTATTTAACCCTCAAAATAATTCAACAGTATTTTTCCCTGCCATTTACAAGTTAGCAACCTAAAGCCCAGGATGCATAAATAAATACATGTAGGCATTAAGGCATGAGCACATGAATGAATGCATGAGTTAAGGAGATCAAGGAATTCAAGAAGAATCAGGTGTATAGGGTGGGAGGTAAGTATATTACTTTCCTATTCCTGCTGTAGTGACCACCATCATGATGGCTTTAAGAATCATGCATTTTATGGAAGGGCCCATGGTGCTGGACACATACGTGGCTAAGGTGGACCTTGTTGACCATCAGTGGGAGGAGAGGCCCTTGAGTCTGAGAGTGTTAGATGCCCCAGTATAGGGGAATGCCAGGGAGGGAAGATGGGAGTGGGTGAGTGGGTGGGGGAATACCCTCATAGAGGCAAGGCGAGAGGGAGGGGATAGGGGGTTTCCAAAGGGAGACCTGGAAAGGGGAAAGCATTTGAAATGTAAATAAAGTATTAAATAATAAAAAAAGAATCATGCATTTGTCATCATACAGTTATATAGGTTAGAAACCAATATGGATCTCACCGACCTAATATGAAGGTGAATCAGGGCTGTGTTCCTTTTTGGTGGCTCTAAAGACCAACCTGTTTCTTTCCCTTTCTTGTTTCTCTCACTTTCCTTGCTTTAAAATCCTTCTTCTACCTTCAAAGCCAGTAACATTAAACCAAGTCTTCCTAGTGTACTCCCTTCCATTCTGTCTCCTCTTCCTTTAAGGACCCTCTGATTATTATTTTAGCCCATTCAAACACCACCACCACCACCACCACCACCACCACCACCACCACCACTACCACCACCATCATCATCAAAATTGTCAATTTGAAGTGTGTATATGTGTGTGAGTGTGTGTGAGTGTGTGTGTGTGTGTGTGTGTGTGTGTGTGTGTGTGTGAGAGAGAGAGAGAGAGAGAGAGAGAGAGAGAGAGAGAGAGAGAGAGAGAGAGTGTGTGTGTGTGTGTGTGTATGAGGGGGTAGAGCGAACAACCTCAAGTATCGGGCCTCCCTTTCTTCCTTGTCTGAGACAAACTCTGTTATTGTTCACTTTTGTACTCACAAGACTTGCCAGCCCCCAACTTCCTACTGTTTCTATCTCCCATTTCCCTATAAAAACACACCAGGATTACAGAGACCCATGAGCATCTCAGGAGAGTACTGCGAATTTGAACTCTGGTTGTCAGACTTGCATGGTTAGTGCTTTACCCACTGAGACATCTCCTCAGCCCTGACCCACCCAGGTTACACAGAATGGTCTTCCTCAAGGGCTGTTAATCAATAGCCTTAAGTGCCTCCCACAACTGTAAACTCCCATTGCCACATGGGGTCTCATAATCATGGATTCCAGGGATTACAGTGTAGACATCCTTGACGGCCAATTTGCTCACCAAAGAGTGTTTCTGCAAGAGATTCCCTGTCATTCATAGGAACATTTTTGCAAGAGGAGCAGCTGTAGCATGCCCCTGACTCCACGGCAGCATGTCAGAACTATGATTCAGGATCATAGGAACAGGAGCCCACTTGGCTCATCTTCCTGGCATGACCTAGTGGGTGCAGCTGTGGTCACACTGTGTCATGCTGCCATCCTTCTGACGCATAACTTGCAATCAGCAATTTGAGGGAAGAACAGAAATGATGCTGGCTGGTCACATCTACTGATAGGTTCTTAGGATTCTGGAGATTTCCTAACCATGTACCTAATGCTGCCTGGCCACGGGGAGTCATCTCCAAAACATTTAGAAAAATAGGAGTAACACAAACCATGTTCAGTTTTTATATTTCGTGTCTTTAATCAGACACAGGGAACAAATCACAAATTAAACTCCTGATGGACTGAGATGGAGGGGGGATGGGCACCAGGTGGCCCACCTGATATGTGACAAAGAAGGAAGTGGAATCTGGGATTATCTAACCAGCTGATGTCTAGCCAGCCTGATGGTTTACTGCTCAGCCCCCGCCCCCATGACAGAGCCATCTTCAGTCCAGCGTTTCTCATGTTAGAACCTCTTTGTGCCCTTGCCTGCACCTTGAGTCCCCTCTCTCTGTTCAAACCCCTGCTGCTTTTATGGAGCAACCTCCCACCACCCCATACTGAGTAGCCCATACAGACTTCCTGTCTTCTCCATTGTCTGTCTCAGCCCTTCCACAAGGATTGGTGACTCTGTTGTGTCCACAATGAGTCTCTCTCGACTGACTTAGGTAAAAACAAACAAACAAACAAACAAACAAACAAAAAAACCCAACCAACCAAGTAAGCAAGCAAACAGAAAACTTCTGATCACAGTTGCCCTCTACTTATTCACTCACCTCCCCCACCCCCTGTCGATGCCATAATGTCTTTCTCGCCGTGGACAGTCTCTAACGCTTTGCTGTTGCTTTGGATACTTTAGGTTGACCCTATTCCCCATGCAGTCTCCTTTAACCATTTCCCCATTGTGCAAGAAATCCCAAAGCAAATCAGTTACTTACTATCCCTTGGTACATTCATGAGTTTCTAAATTCATATTTTAGGTCCTACTATGTCTCTGCTTGATTTTTCTGATGAGGAAAGAAACGCCTCCCTCTGTGTCAATTAAAAAGCAGAAGACCAATCAATTGGTCCTTGGGCTCTCCTTGATACATCCACCAGTTGAATTACTGCAGGTAATACCAAACAACTCACAGTTTTGAGACTGAGAGGCTTTGTCCCCTCCAGGCTTTGTCCACTCCCAACCCAAGGAGCAGATGGAAGTTTTATGCCCAGCTGAGCATTGCTAAACACTAGTGTTTGAACAGAAGCATCCACAGGTCACATCTCAGAGATAAACAGATAATTATGTGAGTCCCTGCTGACTTCCACTCCTCTCCTGCCCAGCATACTGGAAATAAACATTGCTCCTTTCTTGGTTCCTGTAGGGTGCACAGGGGTTTCCATGTCCAATGGAACTTTCTGGAAAACAGGTCTATGCCCCCATTTGGGGGATGAAAACATTGGGAACAGACAGGACAAATGTTCCAGAGCTGTAGGGGGGAGTGGCGTCAGAAACTTCGTCCCAGCAGTCTCTGGAGCTGAATAGAGAGGGCAAGCCGGCTGTGTTGAAAAGAGTATAACACGTTTCTGGAGGCCTTTGTCCATCCTTGCATGGACCTGACCTTGGAGCCCTTGCCTTAGCAGCTTCTGTGTATCAAGAACTTTCCTGGATGGATCCACATTTCACTTGCTCTTCCCCACAGTCTCATACGTAACAAATTCCATTTTTTTTCAATCATCAGCAAATCTCATAGTTAAGGGACTGGAATTTCTTGCTTAAGGCTCCTTCATAAAGGCAGGGGCAAAATCCAAACTGGAAAGCAATGGACTCACTCATTTCGATGTGCTCTTCAGCAAATATCTATTTCAGAATGACCCTGTGCCAGGCACTGTGCCCATCAAGAAGCTGGGCCACTGGGAAAAGTCAGCATCCCTGCAGAGCTGGGCTTTAATGGAATGCCCTAGCCAGACAGGGCATGCTGAGTCTCTGGGGCTGAGTCCAAGGAGGAATCTGTGCCCTGGAAAAATCGCTTTCATTTTGGCATTTCCCTCTTTCCTGAGGTGAAGTTAATTATGGGATCACTAAACATGGTTTTACAAGACCTTCTCGTTCTCCCAAATCTGGGAAGGATGCCCCAGAACCACAGGCTTTCTCCCTGCCCATCTCCTTCAGACGTTTTCTTCATTATTCTCTCATTCGGATATGGCTTTCCTCTTCCTGTTGTCCATGACATTTCAGTTTTTCCATTAAAATCACTTTATTACTTCTCTCAGTGGGGCCTATTCTGTCCTCAGGTCATAGTGCATGTCTCCCTCCTCTGTGCACCAGAAGCTGCTGTCTCCTGTCTGCAAATAGACCCTCATAAAACTTATATTCTTCTATAGTAGAACTGGCAACATGTAGGGTCATATGCTGGGGCTCAGGACAGTACTGGGAACATAAATTCAATAGTTGAATATTTGTGTGAAACAAAAGCATGTTCTGCATGGAAAAGCTGGCCATGACCATGGTGGAGCTCAGTTTTCTGTCTTCCATTCTTGCTGCTGCTGCTGCTTCTGCTGTCTCTGCCTCTGCTGGTTCCCCCTCCTCCTCCTCCTCCTCCTCCTCCTCCTCCTCCTCCTCCTCCTCCTCCTCCTCCTCCTCCTCCTCCTCCTCCTCCTCTTCTTCTTCTTCTTCTTCTTCTTCTTCTTCTTCTTCTTCTTCTTCTTCTTCTTCTCTGGAGTAGACCGAATATCCTTCTTTGTATTTTGTTGTTTTAATCAAAACTTGGTTTATCTTTATACAATCCTACTTTGAGAGAGGGATATGTTTTGACCACTGCTTCTTGAACCATACAGCAAGAGAGAATGTCATAAGTCATGGTGTGTGCTTCTTCAAAGGACTCTAATGATCTAGCAGTTCAGCTTGGTCAAGGAAGGGTACTCCGTCCCTCAGCTGGCACCAATAGGAGGAGCATCTGATCACTGAGATAAGCATGGCTTTGGTGATAGCAATGGTTATCATGGCCTTGTTGCCTGCCCTTGCTTGCCATGTAAACTTCTCTACAAAAAGCATCTACTTAGGCTTCTTGTTTGGCAAAATGACTTCTGGAAGCTATGTATGATCATTTTATTTTTTTTCTTCTAGACATAGAAGCCAAAGTTAAGTGGCAGTCATTTTTCCTGTCCCAGAGCCGATATATAATTAGGGTGTAAAATAAGGGCTTGGTATTGCAAGACAAGCCGACTCGAGACTACCTCCTGGATATTATTAGAGCCAGTCTTTATTGCTAGTCAACAGCTACCCAGGGAACTTACCCAAATCATGCAGCCCCAAGCTTTAGAGTTCTTTGTCCTTTATGCATTGACACCACATCCTGGTTGTCACACTTCAGTTAGCAAGAAGCAGAACTGTAGATGCCAAAGAGCAAAGTAAGTACATTTAAGGATGTTTCTGGAACTATAGACTGGGTCTTTGATGTATTAGAACTTTGTTACAGTTTGACAGGGGTTGGGGCCTACATGCTGGATTTTAAGGTCATAATGGTAGCTCTAACATGGCACCAGTTATTCTAAGGTCTGGAGGCCTGTTACACTGATAGTTCCAAATACTTGTTTGATCTTCATGGCTAATTGCAATGAATTAAGAAATATTGGTGTTCAGTCCTGTTTTTTATTATACACAGCTCCTAATCTCCAAAATCATGAGTATCTTTTTTATGTATTAATGACATGACTGCTGTCCAAGGGCTCTTAGACAGTCTCCCCATAAGGAAACTTGCACCAATTCCCTAGGCATAGGGAAAGAAGTCTGATGAAAGAAGTTTAATCAATCCTCAGAACAAAACAGTCAAAAATATCCAGAACAAGCTGGCTTCCCCACTGACACCTTCTATGAAGCTTACAGACCCAAGATCCAGCAGGCACCTGACATGACAAATAGATTCATTTTGGATTTCTGATGGCTGCAACTACTGGCCTACCACCTGCCTCAGCCAGCCTAGTTGACTTTAACACCATGCCTGAATAGACCTGGGGAACTTTCCCTTGCCTGACCCCAGCTCTGCCTTAGCTTCCAACCCTTGCTTCTGACGCCCCTCCATCTTCACCCCTCTGCCTAAGATCCCATTAGTGCCTGAAATATTGTTATGATCCAGCATGAGCCACGGCCGTCACAATTAATTAATTAATCAGTTATACTCTATCAGCAAGTACAGACTAGGAATGTTAAATAAACAAATTAAAGGCCATGTTTCACTAAAGCTCAGCCCAATGAAATAATAATGAGGCAAAGTTAACTGCTCTGAACAGAAGGCAGAATATTGTAATGGAATATACTAGAGCAGTAATATCCTAGCAATATGCCAAGAAGCTACAACCACAGAGACTCTCTGTCACTATACCTCTGCGCAGAAGTAATAGAAACTCAGCAAGTCCCAGACAAAAGAGCCTGGCTCTGTAGCTAAGTAAAACTGTATCCAAAACTTATTTGCTGTTTAGCACAAAGCACCCACCCCATCTCTTCTACTTACCAGAAAGTCCTCAACCACCTTGAACTTATAAAAAGGAAGAGTAGAAGGAAGAGAAGGAAAAGGAGGAAGAGGAGGAGGAGGAAGAGGAGAGCATTAATTTTGTCAGTCTCTATAGTTTTTTTTTCAGGCACACTAATGTGGGCTCAGTCAGTATCAGCTCAGATTGTATCATGGCAGGCAGCTCTAATCCAGGTAGGTCATTGTGCTTAGATGATATCCCTGAAACCAGTCTTTTCATAGCAATGAGTTCTATATTCTTGCTCTTTACCCACTTTGAATACGGTTTGTTCCCACCAACCCTTGGGTTCAAGTTTGGTCTTTAATGGACATTGAAGGAGCGATGGAGCCTAGTAGAAACTGTTTGGTTGTGAACAAGTCCATGTTTTTCTCTTCTTATGAGTTCTAGCTCTTGCACAGCTGAACAACTAACCTGAGAGTAGGCTGTTATAAGGCAAGTCTGCTCCTCCCCATTCCCTATGTACATGGCCCACTTGTCTTTCTGCTTTCCATCAAGAGGTAAAACCAGAAAAACCATCAGTAGATGCTGCTGCTTGACCATGTCTTTCTCAGATTCTAGAACATGAATCAAAATAAACTTGAGCCCAGGTAACTTATAATGATAGATAGTACAGTAATTAATAGTTTTGGGTTCTATAATAGCAGTGTGAAACAGACTAAGACATCACTTTTGGGTGGGATAATGTCTAAGTCTCTCAGAGGCCCCACTGGGACAGAGCTACTATGCCCCGAGCATTGTTCATGCATAGGTGTGTTGTTGTCTTCCTCTCTTTGTTACATCATTTCCCTATTTCTCAATGTAGCATCTCTGATCACATCCCAAAGTAGCCTCTTGCATTCAGAATCTACTCACAAGAGGACCTAACCTATGAAGAAGAGCCCTTAGACAGTGTCTAAAAGCTGTAGTGGGATGTTCTGTCCTTTCCCCTTTTAGCTACTGTTTCGTCACAGGTCATAGTAAACAACAGACTACTCTTCTCTCAGGATTCTAGACCGATCTAACCCATTGGTTAGAGGAAATTGCCTTTGAGACTAATGGTCCATTTGACAAGTACTCATAGCAACTCTCTATGTGCCAGGACTGTCTGAGGATTTGGGATGCTGCTGTAAGCAGTGCAGACAGATGCCATAGTGACTGATACAACTGGAGCATGATGTATAGGCAAGAGAAGCCATGTTGCAGCACAGGACAAGATGGGAGCACTGGCTCCAGACCTGAAATGTTCCTTGCTATTTGTAGACCTCAAAGCCAGGGACCTCTACCCTGACCCTCCATTTCTTCTGCTTCAAAGTGAAGTTGGGGAAAACCCCAGTCAAAAATGATCTGGGGTCACCAGATTCACTGAGAAGCTCAGTTCTCATTCTTTGGGAAACTTGTCATTCATTCAGGAATCAGTCTCTGGCCAGTTCTAAAGGGTTGAATAATTAGATTCTTTCAAAGCTTTTTTTTTTTTAAATTTGTATAAGCATCTGTAGCCAACACAGAATTCTTGTCTCTATTTTATTCTTCTAGGACCTTCTTCTAGATCTTAAGTCATCACCACAGGTGAATGTCCTTAACACTTATGTGGAATAGTGACGTCTTAATTCTGTCCTCATGCTGTCCTGTTGAAACTGATAAGATTTTCCTGAGAGCTACACAGGGAACCCAAAGCAATATAGATTAGCAGAAATATGAAAACAGTACTTCTGAAAGTCAAGGAAAAGTTTTTAGCGTAACATTCTATAACTTGGTAGAGAAGGAACTAGATGATGAGAACTATTTCACAAATCCCTTCCAAGGGTTGGTCCTCTACCCAAATGACTTCAAGGAGCCAAAATGAGAATCCTAGCCAAGTTTAGACCAAAGAAATGGTAATTACCTCAGGATAATGCTTCCAACTAGGACCTGTCTCATGGTGATGGGTTTTCCCTGCCAGCTACAAGTGAAGGATTTAAGAGAGAGATGATGGCTAGTTCATTATATATTGGCAGAGATATTCCTGGCCAAGAATATCAGTGTACCCACCTGCCCAGTATGTACACACAAGGACATGCACACACAGGCATACATATGTGTGTGCTGAGAGAGAGAGAGGGAGAGGGAGAGAGAGAGAGAATGGGGTTATCCTAGTTTGTATTATTCCACAGGTATCTCTTGTATTTTCTTAATTTCTCTGAATATCAGCACTCTCCACAAAGCCATGTAATGGTTGAAAAATGGTGTTAGATGACTTTCAGGGTCCCCTGGGCTTCTGCTATGTTTGTGGACATCTTCACATCCAGGCAGAGGATCTTCACAGTTCTTCACAAAGGACTACTAGTAAAGATATTGTTTTCTTGTGTTATACTTTGTACCAGGTTCTGTCTTATGGGCTCTACAGGCAGTCATTCAGGAGTCTGCCAACAAAGGAGTCAGATTCTTCCAAAAGGTTTACTAGAACAACCAGGTATTCATTTATGTATAGTCTATGTCGGATTTAAGCTACAATAGAAGAGTTTAGTAATTGAAACCGAGGTTCTTTAACCCACATAGCCTAAAGTATTTCTTGTCTGACTTTTTGTAGAAAAAAAGCCCAACCGAACAAAAATATAAAACCTGCTGACCAATGAATTAATTCATCTTATCTCTTTACAAAAATATTGTGGCATGGAGATCACTTGGATCATTAAAAAAATAAATGAAAACTGGGAACAGAAAAGTTTGGGTTTTGACCTAACAGGATAGTTTGTAAGTATCTGAGTTGTGCCCCAAACCTAAGCTCTAGGAAGCAAGTACTGGGCTCTGGGTATCCATCCTGCTGTGACTTCTGAAAGTGGATCAGAAATGGCACACAGAGAATGAATTTATTATGGTTTAGAAGCCCTGGCCTTCAGAAGAACAGGATTAGGAGCTATCGATTGGGAAGATTATCTTGCTCAATGCCCCAGAGAAGCAGAAAGGATGAGGGTCTGCAAATGGTGTTCAGAATCAGGAGTTGTCATGTCTCTTCCCATCTCATCCCAGTGACTATAGGGTTTTTTCGCATCTGATGGATTTACAATGTAGCATCATGCAGATCAATTTGTTATCAGATGTTATGGAAACAAATAAAACTGCTTTTTCTCTTTTACACAATAGCTTTATAGTATTTTTTAAATTATATTTTTAATGAGTCAGTGTTTGTCAGGCTGCCCTTGCTATGTAGCCAAAGAAGCCTCTGTTTCTCCTACTTCTATGTCCCTTGTTCAGGATTAGAGGAGTGGGCCACCACAAGCCATTTATATGAAGCTTGGGATTTAACCCAAGGTTGTATGCATGCTAGGCAAGCACTCTTCCAAACGATCTGTAACTCTAGGCCACACTCTCATTGTTTTGAAGTCTGTGCCTCATAAGGCTGGAAAATGAAAGGGACAACTTCCTCGACTTATAATACAATACTACATTAGGAGCTGAGAAGTTGACCTTTCTTTGGGAAACTCATTCTCCCAAGAGTATCCCCACCTTACTTTGCTATGGACACCCCCATGGACATGTCCATGTGTTGCTGTTATTCCTCATAGGATAAGGTTCTTGGACCTAGATCTTCTCCAGCTGCATTCAAAGCTGAAAGAGCTTTGCCACCAAAGAAGTCTCAGGTGTGCCTAGATGGCCCGGGTTACCAGGTAAGAGGCTCCGCTCGGGGTCCTTCAGGACCAGTATAACATGAGAACTTGGCTTTGTCTGGTTTCTGTTACAAACCAGATTTTTGGAAAGCTAAAGGTGTCTGAAACCCCTTATTTACCCAGAGGCCAGCTTAGTATCTGTGATATCCTCCAGTCAAAGGAATATGAAATTTCCAGAGCCAAGCCAGCTTCAGATGAGAAATGTCCTCCAGAAAATAATCACAAGTGAACAAGTTGATCACACGGGTATTAATTAGCAAAATGAAAACTTAGAATTAAATGGACTGGAATTGAAAACCTGGTGACAGAATTTCAACAAATTCTTTTGTTTTTGTTTTTATTTTTGTTTTTGTTTTTTAAGAACTGATTAGGTAAAGCTTGAAGCTGCAACATGAAGTATAGAGTTAGATCCAGGTTTAAAATTCAAGTTTTTCAAAATATCTCTGAATGTCCTCAGTCCCAAGGTCAGGTCAGAGAAAGGGATATGATGACTCTTCACACATTCAGATCCCAAGGTGGCCGAAGGATAACTTCCGTGCCTAGCACATGGCTTGTTCTAAATAAGTATTTACTTGGAATAAGTTAATAACTTTTGCTGAGAAGTTTTCAACTTGATATGAGAGGAAATAGGCACTCACAAATTGTAACCAAAGAGGGAGGTGAAAAAAACAAAAAAACAAAGGAAAACTTTGAGGACATTTGGAGATGTCAGCAGAAAGCATATAGACAGGAAGAGAGGCGATGGGAGAGTAGAAAGGAGGGAAGGAGTGAGGAAGGGAGACAGGGAGAGAGAGAACAGGAAACAGGAAGTGATTACGGTTTGAGAAGTAGGGTGTCTTGGTGATGGAGGGTGAATATGGTCAGACTGCAGTATTTAAAAATTGGGAATAGTAAGTGTGGTGAATTTGCTATGCCTATGAGTTGAAATAGCAGAGTGAAAGCCATTTTGTATTATTAATGTTTTAAGATTTTGAATTTTTTAGGTTTATTTTTATTTTCTGTATGTGTATGTGCACCACCTGTGTCCCTGATGCGAAAGGAAGCTAGAAGAGGTTACTATATGCCCTGAAACTGAAGTCACAGAGGGATATGAACTGCTGTCTGGATCCCATGAGGATCTTCGACAGAAGCAGTTCTCTTAACCACTAAGCGATCTCTCCAGTCCATACAATAGATTTTTAAGACTGGAGAGACAAGGCAAGCCTGGTAGAAGAAGAATAAATGTGTGTAGGGTCAGATACACGACAGACCAACCAACTGTACTAGCCCAACTTTTCAGTGATAAATGGGAAAAACTGACAAAGTAAGCAATGTGGGTACATTTTTCTCCTCAAGGATAACCAACAGCATCCTAGCACTGGGTATAGAGGATGCTGATGGTGATTTTTATGTCCATGGTTGGGTAGAAGTGAGCAGATCAGAAGTGAATGTCTTCTCTGTGGCTAGAAAGCCTACAGTGGCTGCAGACTCACTTTTCTTACAAGGAAACGTGAGCTGGGATGATGAGCCTGGGAGAGCCAGGAAGCTGTGTAAGACCCAAGAGCAGATCTTGGCCAAGATTACAGCCCAAACAATGGGAGATTTACTGACACTCAGCAAGGAGAAATAAGCAGAGCCAGACAACTGGTGTGAGACAGGAGGCATTCTACTTTTAGGCTGTATGAGCTATTCCCATCTCTCTATGGAGAGTAAGTTTTAGGAGGTTAGAGAATGTATTTGTTTCTTTAGTTTAGAGTTGCTCAACATATCCTGAGATGACTTGCCTCAACCTGGGCACAGAAATCCTTCCTGTCCCTTTGCATGAGATGGCACTCTCCCAGTGAGGAGCCTGAACCAGTGGAATTCAAGTTCCCAAACTGAGCCCAGAAGATCATCAGAACACCAGAGCTCCATTTCATGGTTCAGTTACAAATCATGGAGGTAAAATCTTTGGAAAAGGCTGAGCCCACCTTTCAGAGTGGTGGTGGTACTTCAGGGAGTACCTGAAATCAACACACTAAGGATCTGCAGAGAAGAGTACAAAGCCCCACACGAGTTCATGTTGCCATGCCTACCATCCTCTTCTTCCCAGACACAGATTTTTCTCCAGAAGCCACTTGCAGTAGCTACTACTGCAGCCAAAACAATTCTTTCATTATCAAGAAGGATAGACTCCCCATGCATCCTGGGTAGGTGTCCATGCGGACATGCTGGTGACAGAAATGAGCCTCCAGTGTGTCTTCTCAGGCCTGTGTGTTCTTAGTCACCTGGATACTAGAACCAATGTTTACAATACCCTCCTGTGTTCCTATCAGTAGGCTTTCTTATTCTCTTTAAGCCTTGGGGCATTCATTCCCCTGTAACCACAATGACATCATAGTCAGTGACAAGGAAACCAAGGCAGATAAGAGTGAGAACACTGCCCAGCATCTCTCAGTTGTGATTTAAATTAGATCTGCCTGTAAAGGGCTGGCAATGCAGACTTGTGGCTGAAAGTTACTGAGGGATCGCATCTCATGCTTTCTCTGCAATGAAGAACAGGAGGTGAGGGACTTGTTGGTTTGTAGTCATTTATTACAGCAGTAATGGAGGTTGATACACTTGGGTTATGAAATCTTGAACACATCAGTAGTCCCTTGGACCCACAACATTGGTAGGCAGCTCATCTGTTGGCCTGGGTCTGAAGCCATAGGAAACTGGGTGACCTATGACTTTAGTCACAATAAGTGATCCATGAAAACAGCTCTCCCCAACACTTATAAATAAGCAGTTAGGAGAAGAGAGGCAAAGAAAAACAGGGGCACTAAAGAAAAGCTTTATCATCTCACAAGAAGGGCCTTCCTTCATCTGTCCTTGTGTTCATCCTCTGCTTCTGCCTGGGTAGAAATGAACTCCACCTGTTCCTGAGAAACACGTAAAAGAGATACCTTCTGACCTTTTCTTCTGAAGCCAACATGCTTTACCAAATTCCTCCTTCTAGTCCTTGCTACTTTGGATATTGTATTTCTTTGTTTGAGTTTCCATAAAAACACAACAGAGTAATTAAACAGATCTGTATGGACACACACACACACACACACACACACACTCACACACACACACAAATGGCTAGAAATCAAATGTGTCAGTAGGGTTGGTTTCTCTAATGGCTTCGAGGGAGAAAGTCATTGTTTTAGTGTTTTGGCTGCCATAACAAGATGTCATACAGTAGGTGACAATTTCTATTAGGAACAATAGAAATTACTTTTTCACAGTTCTAGAGACTAGGAAATCTAAAATCAATGTGCTGTCTACTGCATAGTCCAGCAAAGACCTGTTTTTTATAATCCTGTCCTTTTTTTTTTTTTTTTTTTTGTATCTTCACAAGGCAGAAGGGTAAACTGGAAATTGGCAGATGGATAAATACTTAAAATGCAAGCCGTGCTTTGGACAAGGCTCTATTTTATTCTTCCTATATAAATTGATGGTTTCCATTTTAAATGGCCTCCAAAGTTTCATATGTTAAAGACCAGTCAATACCTATGGACTCTTGGGAGGTGGTAGAACTTTTTTTTTAGCAAGTAAGGTGTAGCAGAAGGAAGTTGGGTGAGAGGTGTATGCCTTTGAAAATGATATTAGAACTCTGAACCCTTTCTCTTTTCACTCTCTGACTACTATGTGATAAACAGCTGTGTGACAGCACAAATTCTGTGGCTCAGCCCTACCACACACCTTTAACTCAAAAGCTTTCTGTAAACAAGAGCTAAATAAAGTCAATGATAGGTTAAGAGCCTGAGCAAGCTACCAGTTGACAGGGACTGAACATAAGAAATCCCAGGAAAGAGAAAGGAGGGGCTTTAAGGTAAAGGGTATTTAAGACAGCATAAAGAAAGAGAAAGAGCTTTTACCTTCTGGGATGTTGGTGGAGTAGGAAGGTCAGCTAGGTGCTTTCTCTGCCTCTCTGAACTCACAAGTTTTTGCCCCGGCATCTGGCTCCTAATTTTTCATTAGTAAAATGGAATGGCTGAGATTTTGTTTTTAAAACAGCAAGGTTCTGTCCCATCACATACCCAACTCAATAGAACCAAACAACTAGAAATTAAAATGTGTGAAATTGTGACACAAAATAAACCTTTCCCACTTTTAAGTTTGGCCATCTCAAGTATTGTGTCCCCAAGGCAGAAAGCTAAGTAGCCTGTAGAAGAAGAAGAAGAGTAGTGTTTCTTAAAATGTCAGTGAAATGGTGTAATGGCACTTGTGAAATTGTCTAGCAAAATTCAGGACACTAGGTAACTAACTGTTCAGTAAATGTTTATTTTATTTTTTTTTTTTAAAGTACAGTGCCTCCAGAATGCTCAACTTGTCATTGTGACATCGTTCATGGAAACATGGCTACTATTTGGTGCTCTCCTAGCAAAGATGTCCTTCTAAAAATGGTGGTTGGATTTTTCTAACTAAAGAGACATTTAATGATCCCCAACTCCAACTCTCTGCTTTTTTATTGTTGCTTTGACAACTTACCAAAACTTCAGTGCCATAAAACAACACAACTCTATTAGCTTACAGTCCTAGAAGGAAGAAGTATAATATGACTCTTGTCCAGAGCAGAAGCCTGACCATTTCAGCAATGGAACCTGAACTGTCACCTTCCATTCAATACATGGGTGCTCTCAGAAACTCAGATCACCTATTTAACTTCCCAGGATAATAGAATCCCAGGTGTTGGAAGTGTGAGGTAGACAGAAGCAGCAGTCCAGACAGTAAAGTTTCTAAGGTCAGAACCAAATAGCCCTATCTCTGTGATGAGCCCATCACAGCTAGTGCTGTTCTGCAGACCAAGGCTGCATGTAAGGGGCAGCTGCAATGGCAACCTCTATGACCCCATCAGATAGCTTTCAATACCAGAGCTCACCTATGCACATAGCTCTTTATTCTCTCTCTATCATGTCTGGGGTGAGCTGCAGCTCTTCTAGGAATGAGAGTCTACCCTAAGGTAACTGAACAGCAGCAGCCTTGTTGGAAGAGGCAGATCTGGGGATGGAACACAAATCTCTTAATCAGCATTGATCAGCATACAGATCCATACTGTGCCCAGTGAAGCTTTGATCTGGTACATAGTTATAGTCTCACAGCTATCCACCTGGAAGAAGCTATTTACATGAACTTGGATTCCCACATAAATGGAGATTTCCTAGTATCCTATAATCAGATCTTTACACATGCCGTCCTCCTGCCTAGAATGCCTGCCTTTCTTCTCATTGTCTGTTCCATACTCTTAGCATCTTTTCCTTGTATAGTTTCACCAAACCTTTGGAGATATCGTATAACCCCACTTTTGTGCCCCTTTTTCCTAGATGATCTATCTTCTTCTCTCTCCTAGTCACCTGCATGCACATACCTCACTTCCCCATGTCCCTATGTCCCCAGCATTCTAGCCAGGGTCTGATGGACTAATAAATCAGAGGATCAATGACTGAAACGAGGGAAATGGTAAGATGTAGAAGTCTTGTTATAAACGTTGTATACTTTCTCCTTTATGGAGCTAAATGAGGTACATCAAATAGACATTTCTCCAAAGACCTGCAAAGGTCAATAAGCACATGGCAAGTTTCTCAACCTTACCAATCATTAAGGAAATGCAAATCAGATCATGACAAGATGCTTCATAACTCGGATAATGCCTCTTACAAGAAAAGAAAAGTCATCTCAAGGGTTAAAGTTAGGATTACCACTGACCCATTACTACTGGACATATGTTTCAAGAATTGAAAGCAGGTGTTCATATAGGTATTTGTGGATCCATGTTTATAGCAACAATTCAAATGGCATTAACAAAAGACTGGACAAACAAAATGGAGTCCATGCAGACAAGAAGGTATGAATCAGCCTTTAAATAGTAATTTCTTTTCCATGCTACAATGTGAATTAATTTCAGAGTAAAATGAGCTACATATAAAAAGGGCAAACACAGTATAAGTTCTCTTGACTGTGTAAGAACAGAATTCACAGAGGCAGGAAACAGAACAACAGTTCCTAGGACTGTGGACAGTTACCATTCGGTGGGTGCAGATTTTCAGTTGGGAAGAAGAAAAGGGTTGGAACAGGACAATGGTGATGGTTGCATAAGGATGTCTGTACTTGAGATGACTGAGTGTTAAAAATCTCTCTTTAAGTAGTTAAATGTTCATTTTAATGTCTGTATATGTTGTTCCAATTTATAAAGCAATGGGATACTCTTCTGAGATGATAAATACAATGTAGCCTTTGTTGAGGTAGTGCTTATGCACTTGCAAGTGGTACCCTGTGCTGTAGGCATGATTAGCTTTATTGACAAATGTAGAAACTGAGACATTGCACTCAAGATCATGTATCAAAGCTAGTCATCAATTAAACTCTGGGCTGAACCCATATCTTCTGGTTCCAAACTTAAAAGGCTCCATGTTGTTGACATCAGTGTGGATTATGTCAGCATGCTGCCTAATTCCCAAGGAAGGCTTTGGAGCCATATCAGCATATCATCTTCAAAGGAAAGGAGTCTAGTGAGAAAATCTGTCCCTCTCTGCCCACCCTCTGCCAGGAACCTTCCATCTGATCACACCAAGGATGGGTTTTCCCAATTCACATTTAGCAAGACAAATAAGATATTCCTGTTCCTAAATATTAAATGTTGATGAAGCAGGGAAATCATTCACTCAGAGCACCATGCATTAGCAACCAGAGGCAGGAAATGCCCATAGAGAATGCCCTTTGGAGGCAGCCTTCAATCTGTAGAACTTTTCTCCAACTCACAGACCAATGGCAAGTGAGATGGATGCCCCAATGGACATCTTTGGTGGGCAAATGAGGTGACTTTCCAGAAGCACAAGCCCAGGAGGCTCCACTCCTGCCTCTGTGATCACAGCCTGCTCTGAGCCAGCTGGGGGCCTGGGATTCAGCAGCATCTGGCTGTGCAGCCGTGCACGGTGGGCAACAAGTTACCAGTCTTGCTCACATGCACAGTCATGATGAGTGGAGAAAACAAATCCCTGTTGCTGCTAGCTTCTTAGGAAAGGGAGAAGTCCCTCCTGCCTCCCCAATAGAGTTGCAGCAAAGCCTGGAAGAATGAGAAATCAGATCTGTAAAAAAGGAAACATGGGATGTCAGCAGGGAAGCTATATAGTGATCCATCGGTGGGAAGCACACCACCCTGAGCACCACCACCTTTCAGTCAATCCTCTTGGATGAATTCACTAATCTTCAAGGATACCAGACGGCCCCATTTTTGGGCCCCAAGGGAATCATGTGTTAAAACAAGCCTGGTGCTCAGGAAAGAAGCCCCACATGTCTGTCCCAGGCGCTGTGGCTCTGGGTGGGACAGGAGACACGCCGGAAGTGGCCACACGTCTTCCCACCCAATCTGACGGGCAGGTGGGGGATGTGGGAAGCCTTTGCGGGCCCTGCCCATGGGTGGTGGAGGGGACCATTCTTGGGGAATGTGCGGCAGCTGTCTCTGTGAGTTCTCTAGCCCGGGGCACCGCAGTCACCACAGAGTGCTGCAGACGAACTAGCCGGAGCGCAGCTGGGATTCCCGCAGAGATCAGGTTTCAGCAGCTTGGGGCGCTGTGCTAGCTGCTTAGACTTGGGTGAATGGGTACCATCTGGGAGCACTGAGAAGCCCTCAGTGAGAGATTAGACATGGCTCCTTAATCAAGGGCCGGATCCCTCGCTTCCCACAGTGGGTCCAGATGAAGAGACAGTCCATAATTCTAAGATGTTTATTTTCATCGTGTGGAGTGGCGTGGATGGAATTGTACCCCCACCCCTCTGGGAGAGGCGAGGCAGATATAGTAACTGGGAAGGGGCATGGCTAAGCCTCTAGGTGTCTCATTAACATAGGGATGGCTTAGGGCTGTGTGGCCATGCCTCTACCTGAGGAGGGGTGGTATGTGACCATGACTGGAGCCAAAAGCCTCCCAGGAGTGTTGGCATAACGTTTTCTGGTCCCTTGCGGATTGTTCCGCTGGGTCGCCCAGATTTTACACCTATGCTCAACCAGGTGCGAGATTGCCTGACACAGATCACTGCCCCACAAATTCCCCCTTTTTCTTTTTTAAGGGAGAGGTGTCATTTGTAATGAAAATTTTGGGTGGGGTGGCAATATCAAAAGAAAACACTGTACAGGTTAGAGTGGTAGCACAACTAAGCCAGAGGGTAAGGAGGGTTAAGGGTGGGGGGTTGGGAAGGCAAGGGATCATTGAATCAATTAATTGTTCCATGGATGGTAGAGTTTGAGGGTAATAACATCAGTTTAAAACAACATTTGATTAATCTAGATAGACATCATGGCTTTCTTACTATCATATAGCTTCCCTCAAATTCAGTAGCCATTTGGCTTTGGCAAGAGAGTTCATCTGTAGCTGGAAAGTCTCATGTCTGTCCTATGTGGGGCTGAGCACGTGTCTCTGGATCTCAGCATGTGTCTCGGGAGTCTTCTGTCTGAAGGAAGTCAGTTTTGTAGTCATAGGCAGGTCTCAGGAGATGGCATTGTCTCTGCTGGATCTGTGGCAGCAAACTTCTGTGGGGATAAGCCTGTAGGAAAATCACAGAGGAGCAGAATCCCAGCAGGGAGATGTCTGCATAAGGTGAATAGCAAGTTAAGCCTGTGATGGTTTGCTTGGGAGTACATCATGGTTCTGGAAGGCATCTTTTAAGTCTGCTTTGGATGGCTGTGGAAGAAAAGTTTTGGTATTGGCAGTAACAGTTTGTCTGTAAAAGGAAACTGGTTGTTAATTAAGGATTGAAGAAACCATGATCCACATAGCATAGTTGATTTGACCTGTGGGAGTAGATTAGGTGACTTTTGAACCTTAAAAGAAATCTTAAACAAGTTGTAAGAATTTTTTTTTTTGGACATATATCATGAATGCTAGGGAGAAAAATAAACATTTAAATAAAGAAGCAAGAAAATTTTGAGTTGAGAAGCACAGAACACTGTTTCAGGTATTCCTGTTAGGGAGAAACAAAGCACAGTTCTTTTCCTTTGTCTTGGCGGGCTTTTGGCAGGCTAGGGGAGGGAGGGAGGGAGGGGCTGCTCTGCCACGTGGTGGCTGGGTATTCCCCCATTTGTTTTCCTTAGCCTAAATGCAAAAGCAGCAGAAGGCCAACCTTGAAAGAAAAAAAACTTAGAGAAAGAAACGTAGAGGCTTGATAGAACAGCCCATGCTAGAGGAGAAAGCAAGAAGCTTGGGATCGTAACCAGACAGGAGCCACCGCAATGGTGCTGGGGGCAAGAAACTGGTCTCTTGGCCCGCAGGGACCTCAGGAAAGCCACTGATGGGGGAGCAAGGCACTTGGAGCCGGAGCTAAACAGGAGGCCTTGTGGTGGGGGTTGGGGGGGGAGAAACTGGCCTCCTGGCCTGCAGGGACCTCAGGAAACAGCAAGTTAAGCTGCAGATAGAAGAAGCAAGGTGCTCAGAGCCTGAGCTGCTGTGGGAAACAGATCCATTAGCTAAACAGGAGCCCTCACAGTGGAGACTGGGGGAGGGAAACTGGCCAGAAACACAGAGAGAGAGAGAGAGAGAGAGAGAGAGAGAGAGAGAGAGAGAGAGAGAGAGAGATTAATTTAGAGGAAGGCCCATTTGTACTCACCGTCCTTGAGTGACCTGGAGTTTCAATGTGGGTGGATCACCAGCTGGGGGTACACTTGAAGCTGGGTTTTGCCGCATGTTGTTGGCACCAGATGTTGGAACAAGCTCACTGCACCATAACCATGCACTTCTTTTTCCTCCAGTTCTCTCTACCTGTTTCCCTCTGGCCACCTGAGTACACATTCCATACTTTCCACCATCCCAATGTCCCCAGTATACTATCTAGACTGTGATACACTCTGATACAGTGTTAGACTGTGAACAAGGCACTTGCGGACATCTGCTTACGGGATGTTAGACTTAAGCTTTACATGAATGAAGGAGCTATGTAAGATCACAAAATTAGAAAGGGATAAAAAAGGAAGGGAATTCACCTCTTCTAAATGTTGGGCCATGGCAGGGGGAGGGAGCGCAAGTGGGGACTGAGTCTCCTGGTCCCAGTCCCTGCAGCGGCCACCTGGGCCTCCTGCCAAGATGCTGCTCTCACTCAGCACTTGCCACCCTGCACCAAGTCAGGTCCTGGCCACAGCGTGGTCCCCGCGAGACCCGAGGCTGCTGTCAGTGCATGCCCCACCACTCAGCCCGAAGAGCAGATCTCTTTTCAGGCGGAAAGTGTTACAGCTCGTTGGACAAAGGCTCCTAGACACCAGAGCAGTTTTGCACCTTTATTCCTTCTGGCTGGTGGGCGGCGGGCCTGGGTGGAATCGGGCAGGGCAGGCAGGTGGAACAGAGAGAGAGCTACTCAGGTCGGGATGGTCTGATATACTGTTTGGGAGGGGTCAGGGGTTTGGCAACCGATACTTTCCATTGGCTTGGTCTGGGGACTTTGTAGTGCCTCATTTGCTTGTGGGAGGACTCAGTTGCTTTCTACGTGACAAATTTCACATGCCAGGCCTCTCCCTATACAGGGGTTGTGAAAGCTCTAGCTGTTTTTACAGGAGTCTTCTGGGAGAGTTGGCCAAAAACAATCTGATCCTTCATGGAAATTTCATGGGGTCTCTCAGAATTTTCTGCCTGTGCTCAACTGGGTGTCAGACTGCCTGCCACAGACCACTGCCCCACAAAGAGCCCCTTCTTATTAGAGCCCAGGCCTTGGCATTGAATTGAATGTCAGCTTCAGCATTTGCTAACCATATGAGTTGGGGGATTTTTCTGTGGTTTTGTATCCTTCTTGTTCTACAAATGGGCAAAGTACATCAGCATTTCTGAGTGGTTGCTAGGATGCAAGGTGGTAGTGATCCTGGAGGTGGAAGAAGAAGATATTTATATAAAGGGTCCAGATATAAAGGATCTATCTTGGCTGATGAAAGGACCCTTATAAGCGCAAAGGTTCGGTATTTATAGACATAGTCATCTGACTCTGACTTTTTGCCTGTGTTGTATGGTTTTTCTATGGAAGATGTGAACAAGCATCTGGTAATCCCCCATGTAAGGTCTGATGACTGATGGAAGAAACAATGCCAACCAAATAAAACCTAGGGAGCTACTAAGTTTACTGTGGTTGCTTACATGAAGTCACTCAAAGGCAGCTGAATCATCAAAATGCCCGCCACAGAATGGGTGACAACTCACCAAAGTTATGTGGCTCAAGTTCCCTGCAACTAGCAGGCACATTCATGAAAGGGTCTCCACTCTCTCAGAGATCACTTATTACTTATGCAACTCTGAGAAAGGCCCTTGTAAACCTTCTAAGATTCTAAAACTTCAGGAATCTCCCAAGCTCCTGTCTTCCTGCCAAGAGAGAATGTTTCAATTTGCAGGAGGTGGCTGTACAACAGCCTTTCTGTTGTTGAAAACTCTCTCTGTATTCTTGCATTGTGTAATCTCAATGACACACATTCCCTTTTATCTACAAAGAGCAGACATAAAGTCCAATTTCAAGTCTTCCAGCAGGAGGTGTGGTGTCCAAAGAGACTCACGGACTCATTGGTGTATCCCTTGGATACACCAGGGAGATAAAGGCACAGCATCTCCGGGAAATCTGGCGCAGAGCAGGTGCATGGCACAAATGGTATGAAAATGGAAATAAATGGATGGTTGGCATAAGGCTGTATTTTTATGGAGACAGGTGGCTGGGCTGTTGAGTCTCCATTTTATGAAACCTTTAAAAGGAAAGTTCTGGAACTGAGACCAGAGCCTAATTGGGATTTCATTGGATGCATCCAGTCTCTTTTGGCTGTCTCCCTCTGCTGACACAGTCACAGAAGCCAAATTCCCAGGTCCTGTAAGCTTAAGCAAAGACAGGCCAATGACTGTCTTCTCAATTATTCAACTAGAGTTGGCCAGGAATAGTCATTTTCCTTCTTGAAAGTAAGTTTTCCATAGATTCTCCACACTTGCCAGTTTATCTGGAAAGCTCCAAGTTTTCCTGTAGTACCTTCCCAATTGGACAGGGGTTCTGACAGAAGCCAGAGTTGTGGGGTCCCCTGGAATGACCTTGGAGAAGGGATGACACTTAAAAGAACACCTTCTAAGAGAGATGACACTTCTAAGTATAAAAGCATCATTTCTTCAGTCGCATGGTCCCTGGCACTTTGAAGATGAGAGGCAGGCTTCTTGACACAAAATACTCAAGGCCAGAAAGAACAGTGATGAGCAATGGAAACTGCTTAGCAGTGGAATAAAGGGCCAGTTGCATGGAAGGTTAGGGGTTTACCAAGTGGGACATGCACACACAATTGGGAACAAAAATCATCCAGTACTCTGAGGAAAGGTAGGAGCAGAGGGGGGCTATGTTGTTGAGCAGAAAACCATAGGTGCTCTAGTAGACATTATGAGTTGGAGGAGGCAAGGCTATGTTAGTCAGGACCCTGTATTTCATTCTCAAGCTTGATTTGTTGTTTTGTTTTGCCCTTGTTTGTGAAACAGGTTCTTGCTATGGCATACAGGCTTGCCTCAAACTAGCAACCTCTGTCTGTACTTCTTGGGTGCTCTTTTTACAGGTATATGCCACCCCATGCCTGTTCTTGGGTTTTGTTCAAAATTAATAACTGCCTAAATGTATTGGAGCCAATCATGGCATGACTAGGCTCTGCCAGCCTGACAAGTCCTTTGGTTTAAGGCAGGGCAAGAATTCCAGAGAGCTCAGTAGAGATACTGGCATTTCTATGGAGTACAAGTCTTCCCCATGTAAATGTCCCCTGTGCTGTTAATGTCTTATTATCTTTATGTAGATAAATGTTCTCTGATCAAATGATCTAAAATATCCCACCCTAAAGTCTATCACACAGTTTCACACTATTTCTATCTACTCAAGGGAACTCTGTCTCTCTTGCTCTTTCCTTAAGAACATATTCCAGCTTCTATCACTGCCATATATCCATCAGCCTCCTTGACTATTCATTAATTCCTTTAAGTCTGTTCATAGACCTCTATCCTGTAGGTCAAAGTACATTCCCTACTCACCTGTATTCTGGTCCTGGCTTGACATCTCCAAATCATTTCCATTGCTCATCTCTCGTACAAATTATGCCACCACAGGCTCGTGTCATGTGGCATATCTGTTGATCAGCCAGATTATTCTCCTAGTCGGTAGCAAGACTGTGTACCAGCTTCGCATTCCAACCCTCTGCACTAAAATGGCTGATTTATACTAAACGTGTTGATGAACAGTTACCAGTCCACCGTTAATGTTACCAGATAGAGGACAATTAGTCAACCTCATGGTCTCTTACTTTATTTACAGGATCTACTGCGTAAGATATTTGCTTTTTTTTTTTTAATTTATTTTTAATTTATTTATTTATTTATTTTTTGAGACAGAGTCTTACTATGTAGCCCTGGCTGCCCTGGAACTCACTATGCAGATCAGGCTGGCCTTGAGCTTATGGATGTCTGCCTGCCTTGGCCTCTGAGTGTGTAAGAGATTTGGAATAAGTGTTGTATATCCTCCTCCATGGGCAGAAGGATAAGAACACACATGGAAACCTGAACAGAATCAAAGTCCTTAGGGATGCAGGATAACAGTGATGCTTAAGACAAGCTCAGGCTGAGACAATGAAAAGTGACCTAAGCATTTAGGTCAGCAATTGTTCTCAACCTATGGGTGATGGAGGCCAAGACACAGGATGATAGGTGACTGTCACCTCAGCTACAAGCCACCTAGTTCATTCTGTAGGTTGAGCAAATAGTCCTTAGAAAACAGAGCCACTCAGACAAAAAGGTGACATGACAATTAAAGGCAAAAGGACCACCCACTAGTGACAGCTGGAGATCTCACCAACGTTGCAGCCAAATCCAGAGAGTGCAAGTAGTCCTGGTGAGGGTCCCTGACAGAAAGTGACAGAGATCTGAGGTAAGAATTTGAAAGACAGCCACCAGAGAGTGCAAGTCCCCAGCAGTTACAGATCTTGAGGGCAGCTGACAAAGTGAAAATAAATTACAGATTGGAAGGGGCCTGAGAAGCTCCAGCCACACAGAGAGAAAAAAGAACAAAGGAACCAATATTTTTAGAACAAGAAGATCCTGTCAAGGGGGTGGAAGAACTCCAGAGGTGGGTGTCCATCTGGGGACTCTGGGTCCTATTTCTTATAGGTTCCAGTGCCTCTGGACTCCTTCTCCTCACTAGTTGGTCCTTCCTCAGATATCTTCCCTTGGATAGGCTTTCTCTCCTTGAAATCTTCTGGTGAATGTGGGGTGTATGTGTGAATTCTCCTTCTTTTGCTTCAACAAGGTACAACCTTCTTAAAGGGGCCTATCTGGGTTTTCCAGGTTGGCCTAAGTTCCACTGACCTCTCTTCTTGTCTCCCTAATTCCACCCTTAGTTTCACCAATTCTACAACTGAGTTTTTCAACTTGGCTTTTGAAAGAGGCCTTCAGATTCCAAAATTCCTAAACGAAGCCTTTGATCAGCACTCCTAAATCACCCCCACACCAAGCCACCTTCTCACCACTAAACCCTCAAGCTTTCAACTGCTCTGTCATCTTCATTAAGACTCCCTTCATTTCTGAGGAAAATGAGAAGACTAAGCAGGTAAAGGAACTTACTGTGAAGACTGAGTTTCATCCTGGGGCCTGACAAAGTTGAAAGAGAGAACTGACTTCCAAAATGTTGTTCTCTTAACTCCACATATGTGCCCTGCCTGGCACACATGCACACACAACAAATAAATGTAATTTTATATAAAATCTATCTTCTAATAAGCTGAATTGGAATAACATATCCAGATACTAAATTTTGAGGGGCATAAAAAAATGCACAAATCTATCATTATTACTGTGACTTAGAAACTAGGCAAGATTCTTATTCTCTTGTATGGGTCCATAGGCCTTGGATTTCTGCATTAAAAATGAGACAGGCCAATATGCATCCTACAGCTTGGGTTTTAGGAGACAAACACTAGAGACTTCGAATGAGTGTTTAAGAGCCTAAGGGTAGAATATTGATGAATGAAATATGGCCCCTTCATTTCAGTATGTTCCAAAGCTGCCCTCTAATGAGCTATGATTATAACAGGTAAATGAAGATTTAGCAGAAGTAAGAAGCAAGAGAGGGAAGGAAAATAGGTACGTGATTGACTGGAAAGTCATTTGGCAGCAGTTATGCAGTTTCAAGTTCAGGATCAGACATTATGCTTATTTTCATCTCCGATCGCCAAGACGTTATTTTGTTGCTGGATGCAACCATTATGGGGAGAAACAAAATTCAGTTCACCTGCGCTTATCACCAGAATATATTGTGTCTGCAACATAAAAGCAGGAGAGAAAGAAAAGATGCTTCTTATTGAATTTTAATTTTGAGAACGTGGAACCAATTTCTGGGCCTTGCAGATGCAGTGAGCCAAGTCAGTATGAAGGAGGCTTAGTGCTTGACACACAGGCTATTTCTATGACACTAAAACACACATTGGCTGCCCAGCAACAGCCACATGCTGGCCACACTCCCTTCTACATCTGTAATCACAAACAGCAGATCATTAGCCTATCTTATTTGTGAACCTTTGAGCTATATATGTAAAAAGCAATCTGAAAAGCTCTAAAGTCTCAGATAAGATATTTTTCCCCATTTACACCATATCAGGAAAAAAATCCTTTACAGCTGGCTTTGGAAAAATGACTCTCCTACATAAGCCTTTCTTTGCTGTGGTATCCAGGGAGATCTCTTAGTGCATTCTCGTTACTAAAACCAGATAACCTATCAGGTGAGTCTGCCATAGTACAACGAAGAAAGAGATAGTCCTTTCTTTAACCTTGCCCTCCAGGAAAAGCACACACTAGTACAAAACAGAGCTGCTGGTGAGGGTAAAAAGATTAGAAAGGGGCAGGCATATGCATGGAGAGTGTTTCTCTTTAGTTTTGTCTGGGGAAAAGTCTCAGAAGAAAGAATCCAGACTCAAGTTGGTCTGAACTCAGCTGGAATTGGAATCGTTGAGTTGTTTCTAGCTTTCCTTGTGGACCAGTGAGTCCAAGGTTTTGCCCCCCATCCTGTAGGGGTAAGAATAGTCACCCTTCTGGCACAAAGCAGGATAAGCAGAAAGAAAAGAAAGAAGGGAGTCTTGTATGTGAAGGATTCTGTCCAGGATCTGGTTAATGGTCAAGATCTTGTAGCGAAGGTTCAGTGGTCAGAGGCAAGGTAGCTTTTAGGGTTTAATTTTTGATTATCTGTTATTTGAACCTCTGTTCCCACGGTGTCCTTGAAAAGATCTTCCCCCTTCATGATGCAGAGATTAGTCTCAGTATACACAGTCAAACACCAAGAGCCCCTACTTTCCCATGTGTCACAGGTAAAGTGTGTCACACAACTGAGCAGGGGACAATGACATGAAGACTGCACTGGCAGTGAGTACTAGTGGCAGTGCTTCCAACACACTGAGCTCCAGGTTGCTGTGGCAGCAGAGGGGTCCTAGCACCCAGGGTCGGATGGCACCCGCCACTTCCCCATTCCTGCCCCTATCTTGGTTTGTGTTTCCTTCTTTCTGTCTTTCCTTCCCTTCTTCTTTTCCCACCTGTGAAGTATTTTCAATGGACGACATTGACAATGATATACCAGGCCCAAGGCACACAACTGCATAGCTTCCTGAGACTTCTTGGTATCTTCTCTTATCTTTACTTATTATTTCCTTTTTAAAAATGTATTACTGATAATTTTGAAGCCTCTATATCTCTCTTTCCTTAACTCATTTACTTTTATCCTTTTCAGAAAAACTTTCTGTCTTAAATATTCTGTTATGCCCAGGTGTTTTAAATATCTGAAATTTAATAACTTTATGCGTGTATGTGTCTATAAAAATAAACACTATACAGAAGAGATGGGTGGCTTCTGCTTTAGATAATCTGAAAACAGATATAATGAAAAGTTGAAAAGTCCCATTACCACAGCTCTGGTTTCAAAGGGAAAGAGAAAGAATTTATTCTGAGCTAAATCTGAATGAATCTCACCTGGAACCCTGAATTTGTGTTGCCCTGAGTAATATGATCCAAATGGAAGCAGTTATACACATTGTTACAGTCACAGACAAAGGAGAGTCATACATGAATGTGGTCATACATGAAGGTGGAAACATCATGTTGGTAGGGCATAGCAAAGCCAGGAAATCTCTGCTGTAGACGCCTATGCTGTCAATATTCTTAGCTAAACTAATGAGTTCCAAAGGTCTTACCTAATAGCTCTAAGGATGTTGGGGCAGACAAAGACAGTAGGTGCTAAATGACTTTTAAGGAAACTAAAAATAGATTGAGGTTCATTTCGACTCTGGATCGACAACATTCCAACCTCCCCACAGAGTTCTCACCAATCAGTCAGCCTTGGAGAATCTTCAGCATAGGTGTGGGGCTTTATCTAGGAAGTTCAGTTCACACAAAGCATTTACCACAAAACAAAAACAAAAATCTCCTGTGGCCACCATCAACAATCTCCTTTTTAAAAGAGGGCAAGTCAGGGGGGCTAAAAATGAAATAAAATCAGCAAACAAGAGTGGGGGCTGTACTGATATACAGGTATATGGTGTCCTTGAAAACCACAGAAAAGGAAGAAAAAGACCCTGAGAAAGCAAAAATTAGGATAGAGAAAGGAGGCGGGAAAGAGAAGGGCGGGAGTGGGAGTGGGGAAAGGGGGAGGGGAGAAGGAGAGGAGATGGAGCAAGCGAGGCTGAGGAAGAGAAGAGGGTGAGGAGGAGGAGGAGAGAAAGAGAGGGGAGGTAAATGGGATAACAGGAGGAATGGAGTGGAGAAGGAAGATGATGGAGAGAATGGAGGGTAAGAAGAAGGAGGGAGGAGAAGGAGGAAGGGGAGGAGAGGTGAGAGAGATGGAGCAGGAGGAGGAGGAGGAAAGGAGGGGAGGAGGAGGAGGAGAGGAGAAAGAAGAAAGGAAGGAGAAATGGGGAAAGAGGAGTGGAAGGAGGACTAGGGATGGAGAGGGGGAAAGGAGATAAGAACCAGTAACCTTGATCAGACAGAAGATGGATAACTCCACTGAAGGTAGCGCACCTTCGAGACAGCACCTTCAATAAGGGACTGAGCCAGGAAACAACCCCTGGCAAAGAGCATGGGGAAGGATTTGCTTTAGGCTTCAGGGAAGTGGGTGGGTGGGGAGAGAATCACTAAAATCCCTCCCTCCCTCCTCTGAATGTGTCTCTCTGGGGAAGTACTGACCACTTTCCCTATAGAATGAAAACCATGTAGAATGCGAAGGTGAAGTCTGAAGGTGCTCCACCTCAGAGAGGCATACACTCCAAAGCTGAGAGATGGTGCACCTGCCTCTGGGTACCCTGAAAAAGAGAATGCAAAACTTTTTGCGGAAAGAAAAGTCACTTCCAGTGAGGCTAAAAAGGCTTAATTTTAGTTATAAAATTAAGGAGTAAAAACTGAGAGAAAACAACAAAAATCTAATGTATTTTGACTGGGGAAAAAGAAACACTGGGGAAGAAAGCCTGGGAAAATTGGAGAAATAGCCAATCCTTTCCACATTAAAGCAAAATGATCAAAATAGAATAAATATATGCACATATAAAAGACACAATATTGAAAGAAACAGAAAATAGGACGTTGAAAGCACTTTGGAAAATAACAAAAGATAAAGAAAACAAACAGGCAGGTGTTTAATTGAACTAAGTAGAAATTCTAGGATTTAAAATTTACAATTATTGAAATTTAAAACTCAAGAAACTGTATATAGTAGTTAAATGAACACACCTGAAGGCAATAAGAATACAGTATGAACATAAAGACAATTTATGGCTCTATTTCCTACATTTTAATTATCATATAAATTATACCATACCACATATATCCTTAGCGACTTGCTTCCCTGCTGTTAAGTGGTATTTGGGGAGATTTATTGCACAGCACATATCAATTTTCTGCCATATACCTTCCTCTTGGTATTTAGGTAGGTACCAACATTGCTACCATAAATGATGCTGTGATCTCCATTCTTGCACATGTCTCCTTAATCTAGGTCCATATCTCTAGAAGTAGAACTACAAGCTTAAAATATTACATCTAAGTGTTCCCAAACTGTTCTCAAATGTGACTGCATCAACTTATATTAGAAGTCACAGTACAGAAGGTTTCACCCAGAGAGCCCTCATCCTTGCCAATGGTTGCCACCGATACTAATAATTGTGAGATGTTATCTGTTGAGCATCTTCTCCTGCAGTTGCTGTTTGTGAATCCTATTTCATGAACACCGGGATAGAGATTTCCTGTGCTCATTAGCACCTAGTTCTTCTTTTTCTTTGTTGCAGGTCAGGTTTGCATTACTCATCTCCAACGCTCCCACCCCACCCCCCAATCCCTGCACAGCTAGCTAAAAGTTATGGAACTAGTCTTGAGTAATGTGTTGTATAGGTAGAAAAGAAATCTCCAAGGGCTCATTCATTCCTTGTACTCCAAGTGTTTATAGAGAATCAGAGAATTTAAAGACAACTCTTCTGAATTGATCTTTCTGGTTCAAGAATTGGCTCTCCAACATGATTCTATTCCAAGACATTAATGACCCATTTCCTGTAGTAAAGGGAGCACTGGTAGTCTATGGTATGATCAGATATACAAACTATCACATCGGATACTCCTAATCAGCCACTTACAAGTGCAAGGAGCTGGCTGGCTGTGTGGATGATACTTCAAACAGCCTGGCAAACTGATGGACACAATGAAGTTGACTTAGTTGCTTCTAATAACTCCGGACAAAGCAGGTGAAGAAAATGATGAGTTCAGAGATTTAAATTCCCATCCAAGCACTAAGAATCCTCACTGTCATATATTCGAGAATGCAGGAAAAGTAAGAACACAGGAGGAGGATCTGCATGCAGACAAGGCACACGGCGTGAGATAAGGACCATGGGATGTGGGAACAGACACTGGACATGGATCGGTAGGGGTATTAGTTAGGACTGAAGAACCAGAACCAGAGAGCCATCCTCCCCTTTATTCTGTTTAGTTTATTGATTTATTTTCTGATACAGTCTTAGTTAAGGTTTCTATTGCTTTGTCAAAAACACAATGGCCAAAACCCAGCTTGGAGAGGAAAGGATTTATTCTGCTTACATTTCCACAACCCTGTTCATCATCAAAGGAAATCGGGAGAGGTACTCAAACAGGGCAGGAACCTGGAGGAGAAACTGATGCAGAGGCCATGGAGGGGTGCTACTTACTGGCTTGCTTCTCATGGCATTCTAAGCCTGCTTTCTTACAGAACCCAGGACCACCAGCCCAGGGATTGAACACACAATGGGCTGGGCCCTTCCCCATAGGTCAATAATAAAGAAAATGTCTTATTTCTGAATCTTATGGAAGCATATTCTCAATTAAATTTCTTTTCCTTCAGATAACTCTAGTTTGTGTGTCAAGTTGACCTAAGACTAGCCAGCACAGATACTCAAATAAAATAAGTTACATAAAATCTTCAGGTTGTCATGTTTGTTTGTTTGTTTGTTTTCCGATGAAGATGTCGGGTCAGAGAATAAAGGATGGGATGTTAGGTAGTGAGGTCTCCAGCTGTGTTAGAAAGGCCGCCTTAGCTCCAGGTTGGCAATCTGCTCCATGGAAATCCTTGAATCTTTTAGGAGAAAAAGAATAAAATCTTTTTGTTCAACTATCATTCTTATAAATTCATGTAACGCTGTGAAGAACATGCTTAGTATAAAGAAATGGGAATTGGCAATAAAAATCATTCATAGATTGCAGACCCACAGACATCAGCTATTGCTGTCATTTGAGAAGACTTTTTTGGATAAAGAATGTAATTTTTAGGGAAATGAAACACTGTCAGCAAACCTATAACCACAGGGAACAGCAGGCAAGCACCAATAGTCCATCCTGTCTCTTATGTGCCTCCATACCCATGTTCTTTCATGCCCTGGTCCATAGCCACTGAGTGCTTCTACTCCATTGTACATTTTTTAAACATTGACCTGGAATACATTAAAAAGAAGTTTGTGTGTGTGTGTGTGTGTGTGTGTGTGTGTGTGTGTGTGTGTGTGATGAGTAATGACTTGCCTCCCCAGAATGCAGGCCGGTGTGAGGACAGGACCCAGATGGCAAGAGACATGCTTATAAACAGAATGTGGGAGGTCCTATAACTAGGGCAGACCCCTCATATCCTACTACCCAGCTCTCAGCTCTGAACCTTTGAGAGAGTCATTAGTGGCTGAGTTCTCCAAGCCCAGCCCAGCCCAGCCCAGTCTGTGCTCAAGTATAGCAATAAACATCTGCAGCCACTAGCCTCCTTGTGGGAAGAAAGCCAGATGTGTTGTTGTGGCCTCTGTAGACCAGGGGGAAGAGGAGTATGCACATGTTTACAGATTTAGGAAGAAAACAGTTATTCCTAACCTGGCTAGACCATATCATCAGCCTTTTTCCTGACCCAAGGTCAGTGTTCAATAAATCTTGGGTGTTTTCTGTTTTGTTTGTTTTGTTTTGTTTCTTTTTTGCTTTTTGGTTTGGTTTTGGTTTGGTTTGGTTTTGCTTTTGTTTTTGGTTTTTTTTTTTTTTTTTTTTTTTTTTTTTTTTTTGTCTCAGTAATGAACTAGAAGAAGGGTGGTTCATTTCTGTCTGGCCTCAGATGGATGAAGACTAACTTTGCCCCATGGGATTCCATTTAGAAGGGAACTAAAATGAAAAAGGCAGTTGACCACATGACTTTGTACAAATCTCTACTCTCTATATATCTCAATTTCCATCAGTCTTACATGAGAGAACTAGGTCCCTTTCTGCACTCATGTCAAGGATTCAACACAATCACTATTTTCTTACGATCCAAGTTTGAACCTTGTCTGTTCCATGTGACTACCAACTAGATATCCCACATATGCGATTTTCAAAATTAAAAGTTAGAGTTTCTACTTCACACTAGAGTAAAAAGGGACAGCAAACAAAGGCTGTTGGTGAAAAGAAATAGAGCACACATGAACTTGGAACCATGTTTCCCTTTGAGGACAAGGCTGGATTTAATGTCATAATAGCCTATGGTTGGGCATCCAATGTGGCTCCAACACTATAAATGTACTTGTAGTGTACTGCACTACTACATAGGTTTCTAGAAGAGTCACTCTAAAATCTTATAAAGACTTCCTCAGAGAAGAGAGTTGGGCTGGGCTGTGCAGACCTTTCATCAGGACCACAAGCAGACGTGCTCTCCAGGAAATCATATGGGAGTCATATCTGTCATTTAAAATTTTCTATCTACTTCCATAAAAAACACCAGATAAAATTAATATCAATATACCCTATTAGCCCAACCATTCAAAGTATTAAGACTTCAACATATAGTAAACATCAAAAGCAATCAAGACATCCTTTCCCTTATCTATTCTCTCATAAGTTATAGATGCTGACATAGAGGGATTTTATAATTACAGACAATCTCAATTCTAGTGAGAGACTTCTGTTGAGACTACCTGGTTTATCTTTAGATCTCATTTATTGCTCAAACCCTTGATTTAGTGAACTAGAACTCAAGAGACCAGGCCCATTGATGATGTATAGTCACCAGTTCTGATGCGCAGGTTTCCTCTGTCTCTTCATCCCCACCTCCCTTCCTGCCCTGAGCGCCCCACTGCTCATTCTACTCAGCCAGAGCTCATACATCCATCACCTCTAAGCACTGCATTCTTCTGCTGCTGTATCCTCCTTCATTCACTGGGTCTTGCTGCCCATGGGTGTTAATTACCATTCTCCTGTGGGTATTATTCATCCAGTCCTCAGAACACTCAGCTCCTGTTTGCCTCCTTGACTTTTTTTTCATCTAAATCTGATGAATCCAGCACCTGTTCAGCTCTTGCATCTCTCAAAGGACCTGAATTTCAAGTCCTTACCAGGAGCTCATGTGCAGAGCAGAAACACCACATAAACCTGTGACTAAGGCTCAGCCTTTCTTCTTCTTCTTCTTCTTCTTCTTCTTCTTCTTCTTCTTCTTCTTCTTCTTCTTCTTCTTCTTCTTCTTCTTCTTCTTCTTCTTCTTCAATGAAATTGTTTTCTAGATAGCTACATGCCTTGCCTAGAAGAACAGAGATATTGGTAACTCCTCTTTACAGCATGGTGAGGGGTGCATAGGGAACACTTGAGTGTCAGTTTGGTAGTTACAATTCTGCCAATATTTACCCTTCCCCTTCCCAGGGAAGGGCACTGTCCAATGTGCTGTTTTCTCCTACTGTCATTTTAGCTTTTGCTTCCTTGCTATTTTCAAGTGCATGGCCTCCTCATTCATTGACTCTTGTTAGCATATATGTATGTATATAAACATGAGCATATGATTTCCTGAGCTAGACCCTACCTCCTAGGTCTCTGTTCCCTTCCAAATTAATGCCACTAGCTGGGGACCAAGCAGTCAGCATCCAGGAGAATATGCAGGGTACTAGCTATCCAAAGCCTAAACGCAGAAGTATAGTTTTCTGGTTCTTCCCTTCTAAGTCTCACAAGGTCAGAGAAGCCTTGTATTTCCCACTCTGTGCACTGCGTTCTGTCTGCTGTAAGTGCCCCACGCATTCAGGATGAATGCATTAAGTAGCCTATTAATATGTGCTTGCCAGGTAGGTGGAAAAATTTTCCTAAGTCAATCCTCTCTGATAGAAATAGAATGTGAATCATGTCTTTAATTTTAAATCTTCTAGTAGATTCATTTTTTTTTAAGAAAGTAAAAAGAAGCAGGTGAAATTCATGTTATTTTACTTTATCAAACCCAATGTGTTCAAAATATAATTAGTTCAACATTAGTCTAAAAATACAATGGAGGTTTTGTTTTTTGTTTTTTTTTTTTTTACCTTAATTTTGTCATCCTCTGCTTTTGCAATCCAGTGTCTTCTGTAATTATGCCACATTTCAGTTTAGATGGTAAATTTTTATCCGAAATATCTGGTCTATATTTAGGTCTCATAAACTGAGAGCTAAAGAGCAAAGCTTCATGAATTTGAGTTGTTCTAAATGTAGTTATAAAAGTTTTCCAATATCTGAATCAAGTAATGGTTTTTAAATTTAAGTTAATGCAAATGAAATAAAGTGAAAGATTCAGTACCCGGACTCCAGTTTCCCTAGTTACGTTCCTGGGGGTGTGTAGCTCAAGGGTGGGGTGGTGTCAGTCAAGGTGGCCCTGCCAATCTGAATCAAAGCCCTCAAGCACTGTGGATGAATTTTACTAATTCACCTCCATACTCAGGGCCCAAATTAGTTACTTTTGCATCACTGGGACCAAAATACTTGACAGAAAAGATGACTCCATTTCAAAAGCATAAATCCAATATAGCAGAACAATCCACATCACGGTGGCCAGGAAGCACAGGAAGGGGTGGTAAGTAAGAGACCTCTAAAACCCACCCCTAGTGACTCACTTCCTCCAGCTGGATCCCTACTTCCTAAGGTCTCTGTTCCCTTCCAAAGTAATGCCACCAGCTGGGGACTTAGCAGTCAGCACCCAGAAGGGTTCTATGCAAGGTACTTCCTAGTCAAAGCATAGCAGGATCAAAGCCAAAGTTTCAACATTCAATGGTCCAAGGTCTGTTCATATCTGCTGCCTGCTCTGCCTTCATTGCCTTCCATTCTGCCTCTCACTCACATCACGGCAGCCACCTCAGCCTCCTCATGGTTTCTCACCCTCTTCACCCTCTTCCACCTTAGGACATTCATTCCCACCTAGCCCTCATTATCTCTGAGTGGGTATCACCTCATTTTCTTCTAGTCTCCACTCAAATACTACCCAGAAACACTACATCGAAGAATTTCCTTTTATAATTTTGGTTGTGAGTGTGTACGTGGGGGGAGGGTGTTTGCCTGCAACACATGAGTACAGGTGTCCAAGGAGGCCAGGGGCATTGGATCCCCTAGAGCAAGCATTACAGATGGCTGTGGTCCAGAGAGAACCCCACTGCAGGTTCTCCAGAAGAGCAGTAACTGCTCTTAACTGCTGAGTCATCTCTGCAGCTCCCAGCAAGTCTACTTTGAATCGATGGTCCCCAACAGGTACTGACACATCAAGTCCTTCTTCTCTGATCTGTCCTGCTCACCAGCATCAGTTATTGTAATAAGCTCTGCCTTTTACTTTCTGAGATGTTCACTGTCCCACTTATTCCACCAATAAAATGCAAACCCTATGAGAACAAATATTTTTTGTTATACACCATTGGAGGGAGAGTCCTAAGGTCTTCAGTGTTTGATTTGTTGAATAAATGAGTTAATGGGGGGAGGCATTGATATCATGTGGTGATATCATTACCTCCAGGAGCTAAGAAGAAAAACCCATAGAAAGTAATCAAAGGAATGAGAGTGCCAAAAGATTTTCATCAGACCCTGTGCTTTTATCATGCCTGCTGCCCTCAAAGATAGGCTGCTCCGCACAGACTTTAAAAGAGAGGATTAGAATTCTATAAAACAATCAAAGTGTAAATATTCCAAATATGAAATTATGCAGGCAACTAATGATTGTGAGATAGTCCCACGTGTCCAGATTCACATCTGGATTTTGCTGTGTCAAACACACTTTGTCAGGTTGGAGCCTGGGGCAGCTGTGCTTTGATGACAGCTGGCCTCTGGTCCCCAGCCATGTCTACCAGAGACCCCAAACTACAAATGGTGGTCACACATTCACACTTGTTAGTATGTGTGTAAATATTTTGTTCTTATAGCAACAATCATGACATTTTAAAATGAAATCATAAGGCTGGCAAAATGGCTCAGGTGGTAAAGACTGGGTGCCTGGGTTCCCTAGCACTAACATGACAGAAAAAGCAAACAGATTCTACAGGTTGTCCTCTGAACTCCACTCACACGCTATGGCTCACATACATAATGTGCTTTGGCATGCATACACACACATAGATAAATCTAAAAACTGTGAAATAATAGGTGCTAATTATTGCCCATTAACCTTTTTGTTTGTGTATATGTTCTTGCATGTGTAGGTGAACATGAGTGTACAGGTACATATGTCTATAACGATAAGGGCAGGTAAAGGCCAGAGGTTGACTTCGGGTCTTCCTCAGTCATTTTCTCACCTTAATGTTCTCTTATGGAGCCCACTCATTGAATCTGGAGTTGCCTAGACTGGCTGTCCATCGAGTCTCAGGAATCCTCCTGTTTCCAGCCCCCCACCCCCTGCGCCACCCAGCACTGGAATTGCAAATCACTACACCCATTCTGTTTTGTTAAATGTGGGTGGGAATTAGGTCCTCAGTTTCACAGTAAGCACTTTACTGACTGACTAATCTCCCCAACCCTGCATGCTAGCTTTTCAAATGCTCATCTTCAGATCTATGAGGAGCCCTATGAATTAAGTATTACTAACCCATTGGACGAATGAGGAGACTAAGACCCAGATACGGTCATACCATGGTGACATGACAGAGTCAGAATTTATCCGTCTGCAATCTGCTGGAGAATAAACATTTTGGGATGCCTGCTGGAGCTATTAGAAACTCGTCGTCAGAACATCTTCTGGAAAAAAAAGAAGACAGAATTAATTCAACAAGCCAAGTTAAAACCCATTCATTTCCCAAATAAATTCACAAGTTCATTTGCAGATATGTAGAATCTTGTAGCAATTACGTTGTCTCGAATTTGCTTAATGAAATGACAACTCAGCAAAGTAGCAGCAGAGCTCTGAGGGCCTCTTATTAACATTTTCCTCTCTATAAATCCACCCGAGAGTCAAGTTAATGATAACAGATCATTAGTGGGAAAGCACCTTCCTGAAACTGTACATCTTGGTCTTGACCTTGGGATCCATAAAGTCTGGCACTAATGCATTGCCTTAGCTTCCCCTCCCATCAGGTGTGACAGTCTGGGAGAGACTAATTCAGCCCAGGCACTATGTTGACAATCATTTGTTTTCAAGCGACACACATATTTCATATTCTCAATGTGCAATCGACCTGCTTAAGTATGGCCATTAATATTCACAATGTGGCTGTGACAGAGATGCATATTGAGAGGCCTATCGGCATTTCAGGTTTTCCAAGGGGAAAGAACTAGATGTTGTTCAGTGGAGGCCGCATGGGTAACACAAAACCAAAACCCCTTCAAATAAGCTGAATCGAGATTAGAAAGTTTATTGTAACAATAGACACATAATTCAAAGGCAGACGAGTTAGTCGGGCCTTCACCATGCTGAAAAGAGAAACCTAAGAGTTTAAGAATATAGGCCACTGCATCCCCTCATCTTTGCTGCCTCACAAATAATGCCTAGGCGTTGGCCTTCCTCCGTCTCCCTTCCTACAGCTTCTGGAACTCCATCTGCTCACACACAGAAAGACCACCGGAGCTCGAGAGTTTACTTTATTTCTTTAAAATAACTGTCTGACAACTGTGAAGTCCAGATTCTCCAAGAATAAGTCAAATGGGTATAGTTTTGCTCATGGAAACTGTCATGGTCTCAGGAGCCAGCTTTGCCGGGAACAACTGTGGGAAAAGGTCAGAAAGGAAGCTAGCTACTAATGGACCCTGAATGAATAGATGGACTCCTAAGAAGGTATCACCCATTGGTTTGCTTGCCCTTGGGTAATCCTTCATCCTCATGGCAATGACTCTTAGAAAAATGTACTGTTTCTCAGTTCACCTTGTATCTCCTGTTAGGGCTTGGATCTGATGTGTCTTCACAGTGGCTCAGGTGTTGGGAACTTTTTCTCAGCCACTGACAATGCTTCTGGGGTTTTTAGAACCTGAGGTGTGAGTCCTCACTAAAGGAAAGGCCTGGAAGCACATTCTTAAGAGTACCTTACTCCTGGCCCTTTCTGCCTCTTTCCTGCCTCCTATTCTCATGAGGTGAGAAGCATCTTTGTCTCACACCCCCACACTAGTGTTCCTCCTGTGCCCATGAAACTAAGCAACTAACAGTTGACTCATCTGAAACTGTGAGCAAAAATAATTGCTTCTTCCCTCATATTGTTTATGTTGGTTATTTTGATCTCAGCCACAAACCCAAACAGATAATAGATGATTATAGATAGATAGGTAGATAGGTAGATAGATAGATAGATAGATAGATAATAGATGATTGATATATAGATAGATGATAGACATAAATGAATACATCTATATATAATACTCCCCAAATTGAAAGTTCTTGAATACTTGCATGATGCTACAAGTAGAGAATTGCACACCACTGAACTTTTAATTATGTGTCAAATTATTGACAATATTTTATGAACTTACCCTCAAGCAATGTGTCTGATGTCTAAATAAAATATGAATGAATTTCATGACTAGACTTGGGTCCCCTCCACAAAATATATTTGCAACTATTACAACCCTTGTGCAATATTATCAAATACTGTTTTTAAAAAATCCCTCTCTAGTCTAAAATGCTTCTGGTCTGTAGCATTTCAGATAAGGAACGCTCACCCAACCTGTGCTCATATGGTCAATAAGTATTGACTAAGTTATTAGTCACTTAAGTAACAGGGCCAGCCCTAACTAAAGGAAAAAGCACAATGGATGGAAAGTCTAACAGGCAGTTATTAGGGTTTGTGAAGCAGCCAGGTGTGGTGGATCGTAGCTGTAATACCAGCATTTGGAGTCAAGAAAGGGGGAATACGGTTCAAGGCTACATAGAGTGATCTGTGCTAAACGAATTATGAAAAGACTATGTAAAAGTTCTGTACTGGGAAACCATGGGATGTTGAAGAGTGGATGCCTGATTCAGCCCTCATAGAGTTGGATAGGTCAGAATGGGAGAATATTTCCCAGAAAAGCCAAGATTGTATCGAGATTCCAAGGCTACATAAGAATTAAGCAGGCTATGAAAGAGCAGAGCGAGTAAAAATTTTAGATAGAAGAAATACAGGTGCACAGGCACCAAGTTATCAGAAAGCAAGAATTTGAGGGCAATACAGGAATTTGAGCTAAAAAGATGAGCAGGAGGTCAGAAAACAACAACAACACATCTGTACCTACGGAAGAACTCGGAGGCTCTTCAGCTGTTCTAAACACTAGCTCAATGGATCCAAAGACAGCCTGCCAAGAAGGCAAATGTAGTAGCAATGGTTGATTTTACAGTATCCCTTTGGAGACCCCCAGCTTGCTTCAACTTCTTAAAGGTTCTGAGAACTCCTGTAACCAATGTATAAAAACATCTGGTTAAGTGTGTTTAACCAGGGGTTTCCCCACTGTTATTAGACTGTGAATCTCATTCCAGCCTACCTATCGGAGCTCATCAATTCAGTTTGAGAAATTCTGCTGTGCAGCAATTGGAAGCCTGTGAGTGTTTCAAAAAGGTGAAGTGAAAATGACTCAGTTTGTACTCTAGAAATGGCCTACTGCCTGCTGCTGAGAACAGAAGAGAGGCACATAAGCCAAGATGCTAGAAGACTACTTATGGGGCCATCGTTATTATATGAAGAAGAGGTGGGGAGGGGCTGAACTGAGGTCATATCAGTGTGGATGGCAACTCTGGGAAAGTCATGGTTGCCTAAGACCCTGAGACAGATGGCTACCCTGTGACAAGCTCCATTGAGGGAGATGAAACATGAGCATGAGACTGAACTGTATTGTGGGAGCCAAGAATGGAACCACTAGCAGGGGGCGGGGCACTTACCAAACCGTGGCTGGAACTCACTGGCTTCTAAAGGATCTGTCCTTTCAGTGAGGACAATGCCCACTCTGCTCTGCAACAGCAAGCCTGCTCTCTGGGAAAGCCTCCCAAGTCAGGATCGTTGGTCAGGTTTGCAGATCAATCCACTTCCACAGAGATGTTGTCCTGTTGAAGCAGAAGGCCACAGAGGGCCATCAGAAGAGCATGTCAATGCCAAAATGCAGTATACCTCTTCTTGATGCTTTAAGTAAGTACTCACTGGTGCTAAGTTGTTTGATACTTAAATGTCCATCTTCCAGTCCTTCAGTCATCAATTGCCATCAAGCAAGTCATCCCACAGCTATGGTCTTGAAACAGTACTCCCTGCAGTAGGTGACTAAGCTCATGTTCTGTTCTTGTGGTGTCAGTCATTTTTCTATCACTATAACAAAATTCCTCGGTGAATAAATGTCACACTTTGGAGATCCCAGTCCATGATGGGATGGCTTTGCCAATCTAGGCCTGTGAGAGCACATAATGAATCAAAAAACTCCCATCAGGTTAAGGAAGCTAAGCAAGATGGCTGGGCTCCTGGGGCATAGCCCAGTGACCTGAAGACACCCACCAGACCTCAGCTCCTAAACGTTCCATGGTCACTTAAGGTTTCCTGTCTTCTCCTCAGCATGTGATTGGATAAAACACTTACTGTTTCCTCATCCAACAAGCAGGTAATAGAAGCTGCCTCACAGATCTAGTAAAAGTATTTAAAACATGGGGAGATTCTGCATAGATAAGATAAATTAAAAACCACCAGCATAGCAAAGCAAATATCTGCATCTTTCTGATCCTGGCCTCTCTTACTTGGTAAGTAAAGATATCAGTCTGCATCCTGTTAGTCCAAGTGTGCACAGAATAGTGTTTTCAGCCTCATACTTGCCATTTGCCATCACTGAGACTTCCTGCCTAGGCTTTGTCTTTAGCCTTTTTATTTGCAGAGGTATTCCATTACATGTCTGTAGTCATTCACATAAGCCCTCTCCCATTGGTGTTGAAGTTCTTTCTTAGTTTCAGCTCTGTAAATTACTCTGCTGCCTGCATCTGAATTGCTCCCCCTCTAAAAGCCTTTCTTTTTGCAGCAATTCCTCGAACTGCTGTTTGGTGGTAAAGGTATGTAAAAATATTTATGATTCTCAGGTGCACTGACAAACAGTCACCCAAAATATGTGCACCAATTCCATCACAATGCCACCCACACTGGGTTTTGATAATTTCCTTTGTTTTGTTTTGTTTTGTTTTGATTTTTCCTTTGATAGGAATGAAATACATGCTCTGTCTTCTGTCTGTGTCTTAAATTGTCTGCATTATACCGTGCAGCTAGCAATTTACAGCCAACTCTTTGCATTTGTGTACCATATTAAATATTTTCCAGAGGTGTTTAGAGTTACAAAACAATGCTTTTTTTTTTCATTTCTATTTTTAATGACAACGAAGCAGATACTCAGAATCTTTGAACAGTGAAGGATCTGGAGCAAGTCTGGAATATAGTTTAAAAAAATAATTACTTACTCTAAGAAGTTAATAATTTTATTCATTCAGGGAAAAAATTATTAAAGCCAAACATTCAGTGATATTGTCAGTAAAAAAAGAGTAAGGTATACCTTTGGGCAGAGATGAATAATGCACACACACACCAAATGTCTATTCATACCCTTTGCAGTGCCATTTAAATTATTCTTTAGGTTATTAATTTTATTTTATGTGTCAAACTGTTTTGCCAACATGTGTGTATTTACACCATGTATGTGCTTAGTGCCCATGGAAGTGAGAAGAGAGTGCCAGATCCCTGGAAAGGAACAATTATGAACCATCACATAGGTGCTGGGAACCAATCTGATTCTCTGCAAGAGAAGCAAGTGTTCTTAACCACTGTGAGATCTCCCAGCCCGGAGTTTTTAAATTCTTATTAGTGATGCTGAAAACTGAACTGGTATTATACTTATGTCACTGTTTTCCATTTTGGGTGGATAAAATAAATCCCTTGTCTAAAAGGGTGGGAAGAAAAGGCAAATGTGCCATGTACTGAGCACCAGGAACTTCCTAGAGTTCACCTTCCAGGGCTGCAGTAATTCTAGATAACTCCACATAAGGAACAAAGGGCCTTGAGCTCACACTCTGATGAGGACAATGCTCTGAGCTCATGGAGTAAGAGAGCCTTGGGCTATCCCTGAAACCACAGGAATGTTTCAGCATTATAGAGCTGAGGAATGAGGAAGAATCCTGGGTATTAGCTTTGTAAGAAGGTTCTAGCACTTCTATCCCAGAAATGCCTCTTCAATACACAAAACTGCATCTGGTTTTCTATACTACAGTCAGCAGTCACCCTTAGTCCTGCTCTCAGGGCCATTCAACATTAAACACTGTAGTATGGGTCTCTAAGGAGCTTAATTGATGCAGAACTAACTGGAGAAGAAGATAGACCGGATACAATAAGTGCTAATTGGGTGGGCCTGAAGCTCAGCCAGCTTTCTCAAATGAAGCAGTTGAGAAAACACCCTTGGAGCACTTATTTAGCTAGAATTTTCAGGGCCCAGTCATCCTTGAAAACCCTCATTCTGATGGGAGGTCAGACTCCCAGAAACAACCAGGTAACCCCTGCCTCACTAACACTACCATGTGCATCTCTTAAGTTAAGGGTTCACAAACTACCATCAGATCCACCATTATCACCCAGGATCTTGGCAAACCGTGTACACATTTGGTCCCCATCAAGATACGTTTTCTTCCCTGACTCTGCCATGGTACCATCGAACAGTCCCCTGCTCCTCTACCTGAGTTTATGGAATGTCAAGTGAACTACTGGGGAGCACCACATGCATCCGGGGGGACCAGAGCAGGCACAACTGCAAGAGCTCTAGCTTCTTCTCCCAGAAGATGAAAGTTTCCCCAGTATATAAAACCCCCCACAGACTCGCAGGAATACTGAGTTAAATGGATGGATGCTTAGGCTCTAATGTGTGACAGGTGCTCAGGCAGCACTGGAGATAGAAAGATGATTCCTGGAAAGCATGGGCCTACAGCAGACTTGAGTATATGTTAGAGTTCAAGAAAAAATGAGTAGACAGCATTCTGGGGCATTTAAGAAGCTGAGCTGAAGCAAAGATCTGGGGTTAGAACTGAACAAATGATGTTCGAGGCACAAAAATGAAGGGGAGATGTCTAAAGTAGGAAAAACCAAAAGAGGATGTAGATGGTCCAGAATGACCAATAGTGAGAAGGAAGATAAGGAAGGAGGATGAGAAAGAGGAGGAGAATTTGATAGTGATGATGGTGATGGTGGCAATGACCATGACAACAAGCAATGATGAAGACAATGTATGGTGGTCACGTGGTAATGCTGATAATGATGATGACATCAATTCTCAAAAATACAAAACACTTTTATAAAGAGCAAACCAGGACACTAGAAAGCAGCCTGCAGTGTTTTGGCAAGCCCTCCGGAGCCCTGCTGTGGATGCTGCAGGTAGAAGTGTTTCCTCTGTACATGTAGCACCTGCTCTGCAGGCTGCCAAGCTCAAAAGAAATCCATCTGCCTTGAGCCGTACAAGGCAACCTTTAAGAAAAGATTTGTGTTATTTTGAATTGTGTGTATAGAGGGAGCGTGCACAAGTGAGAGAAGATGCCTGTGAATTTTGGAAGAGGACATCAGAGCTACAGTTACAGGCAGTTGTAAACTACTGACATGGATGCTGGGAGCCAAACTCACTCCTCCTCTGCATGTTAGAAATGGGCCTGGCATCCCAAGAAAGTGGCCATATAATCCAAAGTTTTTTATCAATGCAGAGAGTGTTACTATAGCAGAAGTATGTATGACCATGTCAAATCAAATAGGCTAGTAACTCAAAGTCATCCTGTCCCTCACTCTGAAAGGCCAGAGATTGAGCCCACACTCTTAGGTGGTTGGCTAACTCAAAATGACTTAACCAAGTACAACCTTTGACAACAGGATACAACCTTAAAAGTACCTATTTTGATTTCAAGAAGTGATGATCCTGGAGAAATTTGAACTTCTTCCAAGTGGCTTCTTTAGAGTTGTTTTGTTTATTTTTTTTTGTTTGTTTAAATAAAATTTTGACTTCTTTAAGACTTTGACAGAAAAGCTGGTAGATTCTGTTTACATGTTCCCCATACAGAATCATTGTATATTCTTAACAGCAAAAGCATCTCTCCAGACCCAAGTCCTTTCCACTCATCGTTTCAGTTCACAAGCCATGGTTGTTCACCATTCTTGCATGTGCTTTACTCTTCAGGTTCAAATGATAGTCAAGTTCTACAGTGAAGGCTGGATGTCTTGTCTCCTGTATCCGCTTACCTTCACCTGCCTTGTGCTTGATCTATTAGAACATGGCTCTGTCACTTACATGGCACTTTTCTCTTGACCAACTGACCTTTCTCTTTAGTTTCTTCTACATCAGTCTGGGACCCAGACAGGATATAGATAGGGGATATTTTGTGTCTTTCTCAAGGAGGTAAAAATAAGAAGTTGCTTAGAGGTTATGACACAGAGAGAGCCACTAAAGATCTTGCAGGACATTAAGCCCTTAGAGTTGAATGGTCACAAAGCCAGCTTCAGCATCTGATCTCATAACTTGCATTCACTAGATTCTAAGCTCCATAGGAGAAGGTATTTCTCCCCGGGAAAGGGGGAGGAAGGGAGGGAGGGAGAGAGAAAGGAGATGATAGACAGACAGACAGATGATAGATAGATAGATAGATAGATAGATAGATAGATAGATAGATAGATAGATACATACATACATACATACATACATACATACATACATACATACATACATACATAGATACATACATAGATACATAGATAGATAGATAGATAGATAGATAGATAGATAGATAGATAGATGGATAGATGAGAGAAAGTGTGTTTGAATGTTCTTTCTTTCTTTCTTTTTTACAACTGATTGAAAAGACAAACGAATTTGAGGTTAATATGAAACTTAACCCAAAGAACTTAGCAATGTTAGGAGGCTTAAAAACTACACTGTTCCTGGGTCTCTAGGGTGATGAATGCTCACTTTTTGATAGTCTTTCTACAGCTTGGAAAAGAAAGGAATGTCCTAGGATATCCTGCCTTGGTTTCCTAAATGGTGCAGAGGGTGGACTATGTGCCCTCCCCTCCCTCATGCACAGTAACTCATCAGTACATAAACTCCATTCTAGCAGTCAGCATGGGGACAGAGTAGGCAGACTTGGTACAGGTAGAGGAGCACAGGTAACTCTTAGCCAGTGATGGAGCCAGCTGATTTGGAGGTCCATAAGGGCTTTGCTCCAGCACAATTCAGTTCCATGAAGAGGTTCTATCTCCATCTCAAGACCTAGCAGGGTGGGTATTCATATTCACCAAAGAATACCTGGGGAGAGTTGAAATCCTTTGGAACTTTCTTTAAACCTGAACAACTAAGAAAAAAGAAAAAAGAGCCAGACCCTCAACAACACAGCACTAACAGCACAATTCCAAGGTCTCTTCCTGCAGACCACATTAATAAAAGCCCCACTGAGATATAAGGGAAAGTGGGACCCAATGATGTTGCAAATTGGCCATGTATTTCATGTTTTGAAAAGGTCATATGAACTTCCCCAGCCTGCAGTGCCCTAGAGTGCACTGAGTGGGAAATATACAGGTTTTCCTAGTACGGAACACTAGGTGGTTCCCAAGGACAGAAGCTAGGCCATCCCTAAAGGGTAAAGCCATTTCCTGGAGCATATTTCCCATTAACACCAGAGAGGAGGTGTGATGATATGCTCCTGCAGAACTGAGAATTCCACAGCACCGAGGGATTGCCTTGAAGGAGCTGAGTAATTGGAAGAGGCAAAGCATGCCTTGCATGGGCTTGCACTGCAGACCGAGGCTGAGTGCCTTGCTAGGGCCTTGGGGAAAGACTGGGAAGCTGAGACAATGGGGAGGAGGACAGGGAAGACACAGAGAGCCATAGAGGGGAAGCAGAATAGAAGAAGATGGAAAGGACCAAAATAAAGGCAAAGAGGAGCATTCAGTTCAGGCCGCGTGCTTCTTCTTGAGCCCACATCTCATGGAGAATTCAATCTGGATGAAGAACTAAAGAAACTATAAGGTCTTTTTCCAGACGAAAAGCCATTCATCTCATGCACAACTCCAGCTGTATACCTGGCTTTGCACTGGGCTTGAGGATGTTCAAGGTTACAATGCAAGGGGCCTATACTGTTGTCACCGTTCTCCAGCTCCTCAGGACGGTGCCCATTGTCGCTGGCTTACAAATCTCTCCCAACATGTCCTGTAACTCCTTTCTCCTCTCCAGAAGTCAAAAGTCTAAAACCCATCTGTGATGGTTACTGTTGATTGCCAACTTGACAGGATTTAGAATCACTATGGGAACACATTTCTGGGCATGACTGTGGGGGATTATCCAGATTAGGTTAATTGAGGTGAGAATAAGAACCCTAAACACGGGCATGGCCATTACCCAGGCTAGAGGCTTACACCGCATACAAAGTCCTCTTGTTCCCGGTGATAGACTTAATGTGACCAGTCATCTCTGGCTCCTGACATCATAATTTCACGTCTCTGCTGGAGTATAATAACTGTTGGATCTAAACCAAAACAAGGCCTTCTTTTTCAAGTTGCTTTGGTCAGGTGGGTTGTTGCAGCAAATGAGACAAACACCTAACATACCATCTTTTTCAGACTCCATTACAACTGAAGGTCCAGATGTGATGTTATCTGTTCCCACTTTTTATATGTGTGGAATTAGACCTGAGTCAAGCCAGAGAAGAGGCAAGGTGCAGAGAAGCATTCTCCTTGCTGGTGTGGATCAGTACAGAAGAGGGTGTGAAGGCTTCCTCCCTGAGTGTCATAAGCCACTTCGAAAGTCGGCAATTTCCCAACTGTGGCCAGGGTAGCAGCATTGTTAGGGTCTCGGTTCTAGAGAACAGGAGGTGCTCCATCTGTATTTATTGGAAACAGCTCAGCCAATGATATTGACAAACATTTAATCACTGGCCATTTAACAGGAAATAAAATCCACGATATCATTTACCACTTTCCATGTCTGAATATTCCCCACATGGCTGATGTCCATATGCATCAGCACAGTGCATTTGCATTGTATGAATATGTGTTGTATAAGAGTTTCCTCTGAGATGAAATATTCCACCTTAGACAGCGCTCCTTAACACTCGGGATGTAAACAACTCACAAATGTCAGGAAATCTTTGAAATTGACCAGATTCACAAGGCTCATCCTTCCTAAGGTTATACTGGATCTAAAGACTGCTGACCTAGGAGCAGTCTGCATGTTCTGTGGAGTGGTACAGAACTGCAGTTCTCACTCTGGTTCAAGGCTGGGTAGGCATTTCAGAGACATCCATTCTGTATGTGACCCCTCCCTCATACTGCTGTTAGTTACCCTAATAAACAGTTTCATTAAATTGGACAGTTGTGGAATCGTTTCTCTGGTCTGTCATTGGTTCCCCACCTGAAGTGGGTAGACATTTGTTTACGTCTCCGCAAGAAAAGTCTCAAAGAGGTATTGCTAAGTGACAACTGCCTTGGGAGCATAGAGTGAAACAAAAATAGCAAAATAATTAGATGAGATTTGAGGTTTTATTATCTTTGCCTTTCATATCACTTGCTTAATTACACATTTTTAAATGTGGTTTTTAGTAATGTGTATGTTTAATAATCAGCTGGCAAAAAATAAAAAAATAAAAATCCTGAAAGGTTGACAGTCAGCTCTTAGGAACTCAAATGAGCCAACTCCAGCGTTTCATAGACATCTACATACCCCAGAGGTCACTGATCTCCAGGACCTTATATCTGAGTGTCTTCTGTGTGTCTGCCTGGGGAGCCTTCCTGGCAACAGTGGCATGAATAGACCACAGCAATAGCATACTAAAGAACAAGAAAGTTAATGCCTGGGAAGATTCTCAGCAACCGGGGTTGAGAGGCAATAAATGAGTGTGAATACAAGGTCCCATACACACACACAATGGGACGCTTTTGATCCATGTTCCCTCAACTTGCAGACAACCCCGGATATTGCATCTAGTCACCGGTAACAGTGACCTTCTCTTTAATGCACCCAGCACAGCCGATCCTCCCTTCTCTGTTCCACCTCTCCCTGCTCATCATGTTTTCCACGGGCAGTCTCTGAGTCAATTCCCCCGTCTCAAAGTCTGCCCTGGGGAATATCCAAACTAAGTCAGTGTGGCGTTCTAGTGAGGCAAAGCACCTGGAGTTAGGTGTCATGAAAGTGTACACTCATGCATGCTTTAGGTTTTCAGGTTTTAAGTATTTATGGGGCATGGAGGTACTGAATGCCTGCTGCATGTTTCAGGTAGGATGTTGGGCATTGCACAAAGTCGTTAGGTCAGCATCCCAACAAGGTGCATACAGGTGGAGGGATGCTCCTGGGACACTCGCTAATAACAATTATGCCACAGAGGCATTTCAGATAATAGTAGATATCTTTTGGCCCAGTGCCCTTATTGGTCAATTAAAGAACCTGGGATGCGAGCAGAGGAAGTGATGCAGCAAAGGTCACTTGGGAAATGAGCACCACAACAGAACTAGGGGCTGGTGTCTTGATGGCCAGTAGAGGGTGCTGTCCCTTCCACTCATTGTAAAGGCCCAAAGCCCTTTGGCTTGGCAGCATGTGAAGAAGCTACTAGGAATTTTATGAAAGATTCCCAGACCCCTCCCCAGGACTATGCCATTGACTCAGGTCAAGGATTTTTGATGTGAAAATTCCCTGAACAATGTTGGAAATTCTAAAGTTTGATCTACAAGTCATAATAAGACTTGATGGAGTAAGATCTCCAGGACCATCTGAATTCATCACAGCATCAGCCACTCGCGTCGTGGTACTGTGTTGCCTCTATAGGAGTGAACTCAGTCAAGAAGAGACTGTCACCTTCTAAACCTTGTTTCTCAAGGGAATCAGATGTATGGCACCTCAGACAGGACACCAGAGAAATTCTCTTAACTGCCACTTAGATCTGCAAAGGAGCAAGAAAGCTTCAGTCAAGTTAGCCCTGCACTTCAGTGGATACGCTGGATGGAGTTCCCATGAAAACCAAAGTCATTGATTTCATTTCTAGCAGGCTTCTTGAAGTTCAATGCTATGCCCAAGTTCATGTCTTTTTAGGAGAGCTAGGCTTTGATTCCTGATTTTGGAAGGTGAATGTGAAGGATTTTCACTGACTAAGGCTGGCCTATTAAAGAATGACAGAATGTCACTATTAGGCAGAGATATCAAGTTCATGGGGTGCTCAAGAACAGAAACTAGTCCAGAACTTTACTGTTAGGTATAAGGTCAAGGGCACAAGCTTGAAAGGCCAAACTGATTGGTTTTATGTTACTGGTGGGGAACAAAAGAGAGTTGTATGATTGTATGAAATTAATCCCTTCTCAAGGTGGGGTCAATACAAATACTACACCCATGAAAAGTAAGAAGAAAGTGTCCAAGGCAAACAAGGAAGACTTTTTCCAACAACTCCAAGTTCTTGGAATTGTTGGAAAGCCAATACCATAGGTCAGAACCAGAGACTCTAATCACACTCAGGTTTTATGTCTAGAGGCTAGACATCAAATAACATATGGGAGACAAAACTGGAGAACAGAAGCCAGTGGGCAGAGACACTTAGAACTGAGACCATATGTCTTTCCACAAGCTTGTTCCTCTCTCTCTCTCTCTCTCTCTCTCTCTCTCTCTCTCTCTCTCTCTCTCTCTCTCTCTCTCTCTCTCTCTCTGTCTCCCCTTCTCCTCCAGCTGACCAAATGGCCCGTTCTGATACAGTACTAGTTTTAGTGAGTCACATACTAGGAAAACGGGAAGATGCTTTAGTTTCTGTTGCTGCCTTGATCAGGTTTTGAAGGATGAACACATTTAGACCTGGAAATGATAGAAGATGGGGGCACAATAGGCTGGTATCAACAGGAGTGGATATATGTGTGGTTTCTTGGATGCCTAGCTAGGGGAGCCTGGGAAATCTAGTAGGGCTTGGTATGTCAGTACAGAAAAATGACAGAGGTGGGGGAAGGGGGACAAGATCAAACCCATACCCATGTGTAGATGGATTGTTAACAGCTTTGATGATCAACACCAAAGAACTCTGTGGTGAGCTTTATAGATGAACACATGGAGAACTTTGGCAGGGTAGTAAGTTCTTTGCAGGCACACTGGAAGCACACCCCTAAGGACTAAGGATGGGGAGCAGGGATGTCCCAAGGCTATCCTAGGGGTGTGGTGGGGGAGCAGATGGTACAATCCAGTTAAGAAATAAAGCAGCTATAGCCTGAAAACCAATGCAGATGCTCTTTCTACGGAATTCTGCACGTCTCATCGGAAACCCTGGTACTCAGTCGGCATAGGAATACTTACCCTGGTAGTTATTCAACAAAAGCCAAGTAGAGGAACACTCCAGAAAATTCTCTGCCAGATAAAGATTTCAGGTAAAGAGAGAATTGAAACCTATCTTTTTTTTCTAAGTATGTTGCCTGCAGGAAAATGCCTGTCCAGCCAAAACTCAATTTCTGTCTTTTTAATTCAAGTGCAAATGGATTGAAGGCTCAGATAACAACATAAAATTGGTTAATCAACTTTCATCCCATATTTATATTGCAACAGGGAGATTTTACAGTTTTCTGCAGCTCAGCCCGGCGTTCTGTGAAAGCCAGCCAGCATTTTATGTCCCCTTAAAATTGCAAACCCAGAGTCCCCTCTGCTGTCAGTGACCCACTGCCCCCCTGCTAACCAGTCCTGGCCTGTGTGGACAGGGCCAGTCGGTTCCGTTTTCATTCTGTACGCGTAAGGCCCTGCAGGAATAGGTTTTATGTTTTACTGGAGAAAGGAAAATCGTTTTCTGCGCCCATCATCACATCACCACAGAGGCATGCCAGGGAAGTCACAGAATGAGTAAAATTACTGAAAATATTTTAAACTTAATTTTCTGTGTCAGGCAGACCCATATCATGATCATCACAGGCCTGGTTAAAAAATCTCTCTCTTGGCTTCCTATTGTTCTCAGGCTTGGGTTAAAAGCTTATAGCCTGACACACAAGGGCCTCTGGAATCTGCCCCTTCATCGATTTTTCTAGAAACTTTTTTTTTTTTAATGTGGGAGGTGCCTGTCAGAGCATTACCACTGGCCATACAACTGTGAGTAAGAGGGACATCATTCCTCCTTTTATGGGGTTTGAATGAAGGAGACAACCCCACCGCCACCCCCAGGTAATGACTCCGGTAACAGTAAATAAAATTACATTGAACTACAGAATAACAAAACAAAGGACTCAGGGAACAAGTTTGGGAGCGGTTAGGATGGAGAAGGGAAAGATGATCCTTTTCTAAAACGGGGTTGCCAGGCAGCAGGAACAGCATCTGCGGAGGCTCAGAGGAGAGATGGGGCTGGCAGGTTGGAGAACAAAACTGGAAAGAATGGCTTGACCGCAGATTGAAGTGGACAGCCACAGGTAGGGCACGAGGTCTGGATGGGCAGCTGATGGCAGCCCAGGCAGTTCCTTTGTGGACCATGAATGACACAGGGTTAGGTTGCACTGTGGAAGGCAGATTGGAGAAGGTAAAAGTGGAGCAATGTCAGGCTTCTTTGGCTGAAGCTAGACACATATTGGGAGCTGAATTAGTAATTAAAGTATGTGAATGAGCCACCCAGCATTCATTTCTTCCTAACTATTCCCACAGCCTCCCCTTCCCTGAATACTCATAAGTTTCCTTTTTTAAAAATTTTATTTATCAAATTATTTTATTAATTCACATTCCAAATGCTGCCCCCTTCCACGTCCCCTTGCAGAGTTCTTCACCCCCCCTCCCCTTTGCCTCTGAAAGGGTGCTCCCCCACCCCCATTCTTCCCATCCCCATTCCCCACCCCTTCCCCCCAGCATCCCCCTTCTCTGGAGTATCAAGTCTCTACAGGATTAAGCACATCCTTTCCCACTGAGGACAGACAAGGCAGTTCTATGCTCCATATGTGCCTGGGGCCACAGATCAGCCTACCTATTGGTGGCTTAGTCTCTGGAAGCTCTGAGGGATCTGGGTTAGTAGACACTGTCAGTCTTCCTATGGGGTTTCTATCCCCTTCAGCTCCTTCAGTCCTTCCCCTAATTCTTACATTAGAGTTCCCAGTCTCAGCCCAATGGTTGGCTGTAAGTATCTGCATCTGTCTCAGTCAGCGGCTGGTGGAGCCTCTCAGAGGGCAGCCATGCTAGGCCCCTGCTGCAAGCACAACATGGCATCAGTAATAGTCTTGGTTTGCTGCCTTCCCATGGGGATGGCCTTTCCTTCAGTCTCTGCTCCAGTTTTGTCCCTGCATTTCCTTTAGACAGGAACAATTCTGGGTCAAAATTTTGAAGATGAGTGGATGGCCCCATCTCTCTACTGGAGGCCCCGTCTATCTACTGAGCCTCTCACATCCCAGTTCTATGGGTCTTTCTAGAAGTTCTTCCTGCCCCCAAAACCCTCTGCTGCATATTTCTATTCATTCACCTAGCCCTCTGGGCTTCTTTCCTGTCTCCTCCCATAACCAATCCTGCCCCCTTTCCCTCACCCTTCCACCCAGATCCCTCCCTCCCTCTGCCTCTCATGATTATTCTGTCCCCCCTTCTTAGTGGACTTGAAACATCTTCACTTGAGCCTTCCTTCTTGCTAAACTTCATATGGTCTGTGAGTTGTATCGTGGGTATTCTGTACTTTTTGGCTAATATCCACTTATCAGTGAGTGTATACCATGTATGTCTTTTTGGGTCTGGGTTACCTCATTCAGGATGATATTTTCTAGTTCCACCCATTTGCCTGATTCATGATGTCCTCATTTTTAATAACTGAATAGTATTCCATTGTGTAAATGAACCACATTTTCTGTATCCATTCTTCAGTTGAGGGACATCGGGGTTGTTTCCAGCTTCTGGCTAGCATGAGTAAGCCTACTAAGAACACAGTGGAGCATGTGTCCTTGTGGTATGGTGGCGCATCTTTTAGGTATACGCCCAGGAATGGTATAGCTAGATCTTCAGGTAGAACTATTTCCAATTTTCTGAGGAACCACCAGATCGATTTCCAGAGTGGTTGTACCAGTTTGCAATCCCACCAGCAATGGAGGAGTCTTCCTCTTTCTCCACATCCTTGCCAGTACCTGCTGTTACTGAATTTTTGATTTTAGATGGAATCTCAAGGTCGTTTTGATTTGCATTTCTCTGATGACTAAGTATGTTGAAATTTCTTTAAGTGCTTCTCTGCCATTTGAGATTCCTTTGTTAAGAAGTCTCTGTTTAACTCTGTACCCCATTTTTAAATGGGGTTATTTGTGTTTTTTGGAGTCTAACTTCTTGAGTTCTTTTTATATTTTGGATATTAGCAGCCCTCTATTGGATGTAGAGTTAGTGAAGATCTTTCCCCAATCTGTGGGTTGCCATTGTCCTATTGACAGTGTCCTGTGCCTTACAGAAGCTTTTCAGTTTCATGATGTCCCATTTGTCAGTTGTTGATCTTAGAGCCTGAGCCATTGGTGTTCTGTTTAGAAAAATTCCCCTTGTACCAATGCGCTTGAGGCTATTTCTCACTTTCTCTTCTATTTTTCTAATTTTCTAATTTTCTCCGACTCAAGTCCAACACAGTGGGGGTCAGGAGGGGAAGTGGTAGGGAGATGGTGAAACTGATCAAGCATGATCAGCAACATAAACATTAGGACCTGAGTTCAATCTCCAGAAGCAGGTATAGTAGTGCTTATAAAACCAGCTTTGGATAATGAGATAGACAGACTGATACCCTAGACGTCCCTGGCCATTCAATCTAGGCAAATTGGTGAGACCCAAGCCCCAGTGAGAGGTCCTATGTCAAAAACAAAACTGACAATGGCTCCTGAGGAACAACACCAGAGGTTGACTTCTGGCCTCTTTTTTCCATAGAAGTGTACTTATAAACATAAAAATATGTGCACACATTCTCTCTTCTTTCTCTCTCTCTCTCTCTCTCCCTCTCTCTCTCTCTCTCTCTCTCTCATGCACGCATGCACACACACACACACACACACACACACACACACACACACACACACGAAACTTGAACTTCTTCCCCAGCACAGTTGACCTTGTTTATTTGTAGGATAATTGCTCAAATATTTAGGAAGAAGGAGGGGGAGGGGAAGGAAGAGGAGGAGGAGGAAGGGGAAGAAGAGGAGGAGGGGAGGAAGAAGAAGAGGAGGAGGAAGGGGAGGAAGAGGAGGAGGAAAAACCCTTCCAACTCTAGCATCAAGTCCTATAGGCTTAAAAGTCATCTATAAAATTAAGATTAACACTACCATGCTAATTAAAACCTAATCGAATGTACCCATTCCCTGGTGTCCAGGCCTGGTGGGAAAAAAGAAGAATCCAGTGCTCTATCTGAGCTACCCTAATTATGAGCTCTGTGTATTTTGCATCACTTTCTCTGGCTGCCTTTCCCAATTAATTTGGGTTTTTTTTCCCCCCACAAATAACCAGTGACACGAAGTTTATTGTGTCATTTGCACTTTGGTTTCTAAAAACTGCAAGCCCACAAATACAATTAATATTTAAGAACTAAGTTCTCCCCCGTGTGAGTTTAAGATTAATGATATTTGCTTATTATTGGATAATCTGCCTTCAGTAAGTGGCATGAGTAAGGACTACCTCTCGATCTTAATGTATTTATTTTCATAGTCAAACAGCTATAAACAACATCAAAGGCAATTCTCCAGAATGGTAACAGGTTATTAACTTCTTAAGCCATTCCCTAATGGCTTGTAAATCTCTAAAATACAGAGCCTTCTAAAACAAAGGAAACAGTGGTGGAATTCCGTCCTGCCTTGGAAAACCAGTCCATATGCAGGTTCTGAACTCTTGGGGGAAAGCCAGCCCTGCAGTTTCTCATGGAACGCCTCTGGGATTGCAGAATGAATTACTTCCTCCCCCAAACCCCTGACATCTTCATTACATTTCCCCACCCCTGTTCCAGGATATGACCCAATATCCTTCTGGGCAGCACTGTTCTGGATGGAGAACTGGCCTCTCAGACATAACCTGTGAAGATGAGAAAGGGCAAATGAAGAGCAGGAGCCACACTGAAGATGGTTTGTGGGGCGAGGGACAGCACTAGAGGTTTCGTTTTATACACACACACACACACACACACACATATATACATATGTATATATATATGAATTATATGTATATGTGATGTATATATTCCTAATTATATAAATATAGCCTGCTCTGCCTGTCAGATAAGTTTATGTTTCACATCAATCAAAGAACAATAGATGAAGACCATTACAGAAAACCACAACAGATGAAAATGTAGAGAACAATTGACAATGCGATGCCCAGCCCAACTGATACACTATAACAAGTACACCTAGAGCTCAGGATCATAGCGGAAGAGAAGGCAGAGAGACTGTAAGAACTGAGGAGCACTTGCTCTGCACACCTCTTCCCTTATACATGTCTCTTCCTTGCTAAAGCTTCCTGGAAAGAAAGTTCTGACACTCTGTTAAAAAGATCAGGAAGAGGGTTCTGGTTTTGCAGAGCAGGCAGGCCTGTAGGGGAGAGAGGCTGCTTCTCTTCATTTTGTTGCCCTTTCCACAAAGGCTCTCAGCTCCAGATTCCTAGCGTGAAGGATGCAGTCTCAGACCTCTGAGGGACTGACTGATCCTCTTGCACACTTTCTCAGTCTGAATACTTCTCTTCCAGAGACTCTTGACCTTCAAGTTCTCCTACAGACCTTCTGGAAAGATCTGATCCAGATTAGCTCCTAAGCCTGGAAAAATCTAAAATCCAAGGACATATTGTTAATCCTGAGATTTGCAAGAGAAAAACCAGTTCCACAATCTGAAGCAAGTTTTAATTAAATACTGACCAGAACAGACTTTGGTCAGGAACACTCCCTGGAATTCCCAGCACTTGTTGTAGGGTCTTTTAAGGACAAAACCATAAGGCCACCATATTTTACCAAGTGGCTATGTTATTTTCCAAGAACTACAACTCCCAGCATTCCAGGAAGTTACTGGTCCTTGGGTCAGTCTGGTTTATGGGTTAACTTTGGGTATTACAATATCTGATGCATGGAAGGGAGAGGCTGAAAAAAGCAGGTCAGAGACACAATCTTGAGATTGCCAAACTAGAGCAGAGAAAGAAGTGTGACCTGGGGAGAGCTATTTAGCTGGTTACTTCCTGTCTGGGCTTTGACCTTTGTGCCTAAACATCTCTGAAGGCTTTGTGGGGGTGACTGTGTGCCTTAGTTCATACTTCCTGCAACTTCTGGTGAACAGGATGAGCTTATAGATTCCTAAGTACTCCCATGGAGGGGCAGAATACAGGAAAGGAGCACTACCCAGCAGGGTGCAGTATTAGCAGCTCCCTGGCAATTCTGAGTTTCCCTAATGAGAATAGCTCCTGCTCTGGAGAAAAGTGCAGAACTGGAATTGACCATGTGGAGTAAAGCAAGGATCTGCCTAGTCTCTGGCCTTACATTCTCTCTGTCTCCTAAACCACAAAATGCAGACAATGAATTGGTTTTAAAGGGCTCTGCCTGCCTTGTGTGTACAAACTTAAGTGAGGTGGCAAATGTGTAAGCATTTTGCTCAAGGGCTAGCACAAAACACACATTCATTGATAGGCGCTGCTCTTGAAGGGGAATGTAACTCCAACCTAAAGCTCCATGCAGGAACCAGCAGGGTTGAAGAGACAATTTCATCCGTAATCCACAAAGACAAAACAGAAAGAAAAGGGCAGAGAGGCCCCGCATTGGGTAGTGGTGACCAATCATTTCTAAATAGTCGCATTAGTGACTGTGAGGACCCACAGACTCCCAGGTAGAGTGCGAATCATTTTCTTTTCCTGCTTCACATTTTTTTAAATCGCTTAAAATGTTCAAAATTTGAAGTCCCTAATCAGCAAGGCCATCAGCTGATGGGCAAAGAACAGCAATCCCTTAGTACTATGCTGAAGACAGAGCAGCAGCAAGGAAGGCCAGCCTTCTCTTTATGTCCCTGGTGTGACACTTCCAGGGGTTTGCATTTAGCATCAGCTGCATGCATCCTGGTGGAAGAAGCAGGTGATGAAGATAAAACTCTATGCAATCACTGCCTCCATCTCCTCTCTCAAGCTGCCACCTGAGACCTCCTGGCTGGGACCGCTTATTCCTCACAGCCTGGGAAGGTTGCTCAAGTGACTTTAGCGTTGGGATGCAATACCTCACACAACCCAACATAAACCGGGGAAAGATCTACTTTGCTTATGATTTCAGAGGACCTCAGTCTGGCCACAGAGGGGGAGGCAAGGTGGGACAGTTCAGTTCACGGTTCATGAGCTCGTCATGACAGACCAGGAAGCAGGGTGACAGACCAAGGACCAAACTGTAGCCTTCAGTGAGTCCTTCTCCCAGCAAGGCCCTATAGTCTAAATATTTGACATTCTGCCTTTAATACTATGATTAGGTGGATTGGCACAAGATTTCAAAGTATTAATCTGTGGGAGGCATTTCAGATTCAATTTTTAAAAATTTATTTATCCACTTTACATCCTAATATCAGCTCCCCCCTCTCCTACCAGTACTCCCTCATAGAGATCCCCCCCTCCATTCCCCACTTCCCTTCTCTGAGAAGACGGTGCTCTCCCTTGGGTATCTCCCACCACCTCACTCCTCCCAGCACATCAAGTCCCTGCAGGACCAGGCACACCTTATCCCACTGAGGCCAGGCAAGGTGGTCCAGTTACTGTAATGGTAACTGAATCCACAGGCAGGCAGCAGCTTCAGGGACAGCCCCAGCTCCAGTTGTTAGGGGACCCACATGAAGACCAAGTTGCACATCTGCGACGTATGTCCAGTGGGCCTAGGTCCAGCCCATGCTCACTCTTTGGTTGGTGGTTCAGGCTCCAGAAGCCCCAAGGGTTCAGGTTAGTTGACTCTGTTGGTCTTCCTGTGGAGTCCCTGTCCTCTTCCCCCATCCTTCCCCCAACTTTTCCTTAAGAGTCCCCATGCTCCATCTAATGTTTGGGTATGAGTCTCTGCATCTCTTTCCATTAGCTGCTGGGGGGTGCCTCTCAGAGGACAGTTATGCTAGGCTCCTGTCTGCAAGCATAACTGAGGATTATCATTAATAGTGTCAGGGATTGGTTCTTGCTCATGGGATGGGTCTCAATTTGAGCCAGCCATTGATTGCCCATTTCCTCTGTCTCTGTTCTTTGTCCCTGTCCATCATGAAGGCAGAACACATTTTGTGTAGGTTTGTAGGCAAATTGCTGTCCTTATCCCTACACTGGGAGTAGTGCCTTGCCTGGCTACACAAATGGCTTCTTCAGGATCTATATCCCCCACTGCTTGAAGTGAGTGAGATAATCCAGACCCAAAAAAACATGCATGGTATGTACTCATTTATAAGTAAATATTAGCCATAAAGTACAGAATAACCATGTTACAAACCATAGACCCAAAGATGCGAAATACAAAGGAGGGCCAAGGGAGGGTGGTTGAATCCTTCTAAGAGGCGAAAATAAAATAGATATTGGAAGTGGATAGAGGGAGGGAACTGGGTGGGAGAAGGGGAGGGGGAGGAGGCACCAGAGTATCTATAGGGGCAAACCTAGCTCAGATTCAAATTTTAATAAGGACCTTTCCATAACAGATACTGAGATGGTACTTAGATGAATAATTTTAGATATTGTTTTGTTTTTCTTTTTGAGACATGGTTTCTCTGCATAGCACTGCTGTCCTGGATCTTGCTCTGTAGATGAGACTGACCTTAAACTCACAGAGATCTTCCTGTCTCTGTCTCCCAAGTGTTGGAATTAAAGGTATATGGGTATATGCCTGGTTATGTATAATTTAAATTATATATATATATATATACATTCATCTATTGTGTGTGTGTGTGTGTGTGTGTGTGTGTGTGCGCACACACTGGGCATTGAACCCAGGGTCTTGCATGTGCTAGGCAAGTGTTCTATAATGGACTGTATCTGTAGCCATATTTAAAGCAAAAGTATTGTGTCATCTTTGTATTTTGAGGGGGAAGGAAAGGAATATAATTTCTTAGTCTTTGTTGTGTTAAAATTTAAGAGCAATACCTCTACCAAAGGAATAAATCAAATGTACAAAATAAGTGCAAAATTCAATAAACAGAATTTGAGAATGCAACAGGAAAATAAAATGAGAGAGAAACAAAACAACCAGGGAAATGCAAAATGCAAGGGGAAATGGGAGAGATGAGACAATATGGGTCACTATTGGTGAACAAATTAACTATCATTTAAAAATCAGATGTTCTCCTAGTAGATTGGGGAAAGGTGGGTAAGCTATATGATGTTTGTTAAAGTCACACAGAAATATTAAAAGTAAAGAGATAAAAGAAAGCCATTATAATCAAATGCAATCAGTTCTCTGTATTGATTGTAGTTATGTTTTATAAATTCATCATAACACTAAATTGAGCCATTGGTTATGGGAAAAATACACAGGTAGTTTCCTGTAAGACTGTATTCACAATAACTTCATTGGTCGTCAACACATGGCATTGTTTGTGTGTGTCTAATTAAAGAATTTTTAAAATGTGTACTGTTGACTTGTTAGCCAGGAGCATTATAGCTCACAATTCAGACTAATGTGAATTTTCTCCCTAAGGCACATTACAGCTTCCTTGATATATAAACTGTTACACAGCACTTTAGCACTATGCTTGGAGGTCATTTTAGTTATAAAATCACCAACAAAAAGCATAAATTAAAAATAATTGAAATAAGATTCTATAGGGGTGGCTGAGATAGCTCAGAAGGTAAGGGAAATCCTTGTACAGGTTGGTGACCTTTGAAATCTATAGTAAAGTAGAAGGAAGAAACTGTCTTCTGGCCTCCACATGTGCCCACAGCATGCATGTACACACACACACACACACACACACACACACACACACACACTTCATGTAGATAATCATGATAAATAAAATTTGTAAAATTAAAAAATTCCAGAAGGGATACTTTTCTGTGCTCTGAGAACTGAAGCAGAGTAGCACAGGTTGTGTTGTTTGTCATCAGCTTGGTAAATACGCATCAGTTAACTCAAAAATTTCCTTGCTCTGCACATATCAGAAACTGACCTCAGTGACACCATGAGTATTGATTCTGGAGATACAAATAAATTGTAGTGAGTAGACATAGTCAGAATCCATGAATAATAAGGATCAACTATACATGTGAAAGAAAAGTGCAGCTTCTATATTAATAAATCAATGAACAGCCAATAAATGAAACTGGGACAATTGACTGTCACTAGAAGAAGAAAACTGGAACAGAATAAAATTATATCTCACTTCATAATGTACTTGAAATTAAACCCAGATGGTTTCCAATTAAAAGAAAAAAGTATGTGTGCATATATGTGTGTGCATGTGTGCTTCTTGAAAAGCTAATTAAAAGTTAGAAATATAAAGATCTGGGAAATTTGAAGAAGTAGAAGAAAGGGGGAGAATTTGCCTTGCCTAGCCTGAGAGTGATTATATGCTTGGTTAATTAAGTTAGAGTAGCAATGATACAAGAAGAGACAAATGGATTAATGTCACAAAATAAAATACACAAAAGAGCCCACACATACACAGAGGCTTATTCCATGACCAAGATGCTACCCACCACAGAATGCGGGGGGTGGGAGTGGAGAGAGCCTTCAGGTAAATGGCTAGTGATGTCTGGATATCCATAGAGATGCACCCAAGCCTTCTGTGTCCTCAAATCACAACAGCTGAAAAGTCTGATAGCAGCAGGATGCAGACGTGGACTGAGGCATGTTCACATGGTAGTGTAACACATTGGCATGAAAACAGTCTACGCGTTATCACGTTATCAGCCTAGTCTCAACAGGGAAAATAATGCAGACATGGAAGACTAATGTGTGGTGGTTTGAGTACATCCCTGGAAGTTCCATGTGTTGAAGGCTGGTTTCCCATAGAGGGTGGATCCCTTGATATAGCAAGAAAAATGTGCATTAATGAGGAGTATAACTATAAAATTACATAGAAGACCCCTTACAAGGCAACATCTAGGGAGGTGACTAGGTTATTACAAGAACTGCCCTGGGACCATGCTTAGTTCTTATTAGAGGGTTGTGACTACAAAAAGAACAAGGCCAGCTTTTGCTCATTCTCTGGTTTCCTATCTCACCTAGTAATCTCTCCCCTTATAGGTCATTGCACTGTGATGTCAACTGTCATGATAGGGTGCAAGGTCCAGGGGACCGTCATCAGACACCAAACATACAACTTAGACTTTTGGCCCCCAAAACTCTGAGCTGACAACCTCTTAATTTATAAGCCACAAAGTCTCAAATATTTTCATATAGCAAGAGGAAGGTGAATTAATGTGGAATATTACTGTAGAATTACATTTATACACAGCTTGAAAAATACAAACAAAATTAAACAATAGAGTTTAAAGATATTTAAATAGTAAATATTATTTTTACTCACTTTCAGGATGTTTGGATATTTAGTAAAACTACAATTAGAAGCAACAATATGGTAGCCATCATAAATAGAATAATGGGGAATTGGGCAAAGCTAGGCAGTTATAATTGATAGCAGGCAAATGTGGGATTACTCTCACCCCAAGGCTTTAATTCCTGGCACAGAAGCAGTTGTATCATCATTATCATAATATAGCATCAAAGTTGCATTATAGCACCAAAGTATATGCTTTAATTTTATAATTTTTAGTTTAAAAATATTTTAACCCATTTGTATTGTTGAACTAATGGTAAAAATTAAACCTTAAATCTCTTGTCAGAACATACTGGGGAACTGTATTTATGGTCCCGTGAGAGGGGAATTGCTTAAACAAAATGTTCAGTGCACAACTACACCATGATAAGATTATAAGTATCCATAAGAGAGAAGGTCCCTAATATAACAGTAAAAGATAGCCAAAGATTGAGAAAAAAACATTTTTAATGGATCTAAGTAAAAAGGGATCCATACACAGAATATATAATATCTACATATAAAGATATAAACACCTATCAATCTTCTCTATTGATCAGAGATATAGAAAATTCAGTTACACAGTTCTGTGGTGTCTCTTGTACATAAAACAGCATTGTGCGATAACCCCGGTGCTGGATGGCAGGCACTGTCATTTTATTAGTGGGAATCCAAGTGTATGCAAACACTTTAGAGAGCAATTTGAGACCATTTACTGAAACTGAAAATGCACATTTCTGAACATTCAGGTAGTCTACCTTTAGGGACCCAGGTGAGAGAACAGTTATGTATATGTGTTAAGTGCTCAAAGGAAGGATGTTTACTATAACAACTGAAATGTTCACCCAAAAGAGAGCGGATAAATACGCTACAGTGTCTTCAAGCAAAAGCACCCAATCTTTAGTGAAAACTTGGTCCATAAGGATAAGTCTTCAGAATTTACTGTGAATAGGCAGAGAAGAGGTAAATTGAGAAACACATATGTATTGCTGTGCATGTACATATGCTTATCTATGCATGTGTGCATGCACATGTGTTTTTAAAGGTGGATTTCTGAGTTCGAGGCCAACCTGGTCTACAGAGTGAGTTCCAGGACAGCCAGGGCTATACAGAGAAACCCTGTCTTGAAAAACCAAAAAAAAAAAAAAAAAGAAAAAAAGAAAAACATTAACAGACACCTAAAAACTGACAGCATACCCATATCAACTTCAAAATGGTGTTTTGTCTAGTTTAGAAGAGAGGAAAGAAAGGAGGGAAACATGGTCCAGGGGGGGTTCAAAGATGGATACACTTCAACAGCAGAGGTTCTTAGTTGTTTTATAGAATAAAGAAAACAAATTCAATAAAATAATTCCTCTGTTTAAGTCTTTCTGGTATATTGACATATATTTAGTTAATCATATTTCTGTCCTTTTCTGCATATTTTAGATATTTCAGAATTCCTACAAAAATATAATAAATAATAATAAAAGGCAGATTAGGACACACCTCACAAAGTGATGCCATGATGTAATAGAATATCCTGCACACAACAGAGTTTCTGGGATCTTAATCCTTTCAAGTCCCATGTCTGCACAGGGAGTAAGTCTGAGGGAAGAACAGAAGTGCAAGGCTCTAAGGTGGTTCAGCCAATATCTGGGCTTCACCTCCAGGGTTCTACCTTGTGCCAAACTCTAGTGTTATACATTTTTTTGCCATGTGGTAATTGCTGTTTATGTGTCTGTCTCCCCCAGCAGTCTGGGAGCTCTGGGGCAATGACAAAATCTTGTTCATCTTGTGCCATGCAGGAGGTGACATTACACATGGGCAAAATTGAAAAAATGCTATGCACACCAGCCCAAGGGATGCTCATGACTTAGGTAAACTGGGGGTTTGGGCTTAACTTATTATGCATCTCATGCAGCAGGAGGGCTCAGGGTGCCTTGGGATGAACCATTGGTAGTAAATCTCTTCCTATGAGTCTAGTGGGCTAGGTCTTCTGAGAAAGATGGAGCACAGAGCAGCCTGTGATCTTGGCCTATGCTCTCTGACTATACATCATGGTAAATGGTGTGAACTCTCACAATGACAAAGCACACATTTACAGATGCTTCTGCACAGGGACCAGAGGGACCATAGCAGCATAGAAACAGTTGTAGTATCAAACTGGGGAAATTATATCTTTCTACCTATCTTCCCAGCTTTCTGCAATATGGTTTTATTGTCCTAATAAAAACTTATAATGAATATAAAAACTATTTCATCTATTGAGTTGATGGAATAGGATGGTGTCTTAACGTTTCAGCAGACTTAATACTCCACCCTCCAAATTTTCCATTGCAAATGACCAATAAATATAATTGGAATATATATATATATATATATATATATATATATATATATATATATATATATATATATATATATATATATATATATATATAAACTGCATATACTTCAATGAAGTAAATAATACAGGCAACAGTTCCCTGGAAAAGACACAATAAAGGGCCATTTCTGTAAGAGTCCTCATAAGTTGGAGAGATAGCTTAGTGGTTGAATGCTCACTGCTCCCCCACCCCCACCCCCAGAGGACTTCCATTCAGTTCCCAGTATCCCCAGTGGATGGCTCACAACTTTCTTAAGTCTAGTTCCCAAGATTCAATGCCCTCTTTTGGCCTCTGAGGGTATCTGCATGCACATGGTGTACAAAAATTCACACAGGCACACAGGCACACATTTTTTTAAAAAGGAAGTCATCAAGAAGAATTAAGAAATAGAATTAAGGTTTTCATGTGGGGGATTCCCAGTCAAGGCTAGGAATTTGCATGTTGGCCAAGCTTTCCAGGAAATTCTAAGTTGTGCTCAGACAAAACTGTGGTTAAGCAAGAGCAAATTTGGGCTCGGCATCTACTTAATAAAGGCAGTGGTCACATGATACATGTGCATAGAATTCGAAAGTCAGAGAGATCAGTCAGGTGAATGTTTTTGGCACAGGTAGTAGTGGTCACCAGGCCTGCTGGAACCAGTTTGCCCTCACAGGTTCCTGATATATAGGGGGTTACAATGAAATGAAGAGGTTTGATGGACAGGGCAGGGGCCTGGCCATCAACTCAGAAAGGGATCAAGCCTATGCCAGGTCAATTCTACAGACCTGAGAAAGTCACACTACAGCTTCCACTGAGAAGCATTATGGAGCCCACCCTCTCCTCTGCACAGAAGTATCCCTATGTAAGTCAGCATGGGCCTCAAGAAAGACTCTCTCTCTCTCTCTCTCTCTCTCTCTCTCTCTCTCTCTCTCTCTCTCTCTCTCATCTCAAGGATTTTAATAAAGATTCATTTAAACTCTTTACTCTTCCTGCACTGGACAAGTTGAACTTCTCTCTGAGAGAAAGAGAAACCACTGAACTTTTCAGAATATGCAAAAGTTCACAAGAGAGGGCTCCTCCAGAGATCTCAGGGTAATAATACAAACATTACTAGAGAGCAAGAGTACAGGAGAAATGAGGACATCTTCGAATTTATACTTCTCAAAACATTCTTTAATAATTAGCATAATTATATACAAAAGGATCAAAAATCATTGTTTCTAAGTGAAAACAAATTATTGAAATGTACTACTATATAAAAGTCAGAGTTAGAAGGTCACAAAATGTCTAATACTGAAATCTCAATTGGGTAAATTGACCCACTTGAAAATTTCTTCTCAATGCTATCTGCCTCAAGATTTATCTTGTGCAAGTCCCTCAGCACAGGTTAATTGACCTGAATCCAATCCAGACTATGACATTCTCCTGCCGCAGAATACTCTGTAACTGCCACTCAGTAACTGTCACCTCGAAGGGGACAATCATCTGCCTCCTGGGACAACCTAGCAAAGCTATTCAAAGTCAATGGAACCTCCTTCCCTTTGCCTTTCCCCAGAGGTAAGATATGTTTCTCATTTTTATGAAATTAGCCTCTCATTTACAGAGAAGCCTCCCTCAAAGAGCCTTTCGTTTGCCATTCTCTTATAATAAATAGTTACAACACTGTTGAACACTTCCCTGTTTCAGGCATTGCCCAAGCAATGTAAGCAGTGTCAATAAGTGTGGAGGTACATAAGTGTATTAGCATGTAAGTACTGCCCAAAGTAAGATGGAGCGTCCCACATCTATCATCAATCATCAATCATCAATCAAGAAAATGCCCTAAAGACAAGTCTATAGGCAATAGGATGAAGACATTTTCTTAGTTGAGGTTGTTTCTCTTCCCAGATAACTCTAGTTTGTGCAAGTTAGGGGGAAAAACAGAATAGAATGTAATTAGGATTAAATGAGAGTATAAAGGTGAGCCCTACTTAGATAGAGCTAGGGAGTTTACAGAGATAGGAAGGGGAAGATCTTTCTGTATGTATGCATGGGGGGAGGTTATAAATTGATGGTGAGATAGTAGCCATTTATAAAGTAGGGAGGAAGGAAGGCATAACCGGTGACCAAACCTTGCCAATTCTTGACATTGAACACACACACACACACACACACACACACACACACACACACAGACACAGACACAGACACAGACACACAGGCATACCTACATACTGCGATAAATGAATTTCTATTTGTTTAAGTCAAATATGTGCTATGGCAGCACAAGAGAACTATAGACTAGATCTTGAAGATTTCTGGATAAGAGTCCTAGGCTGTTAAAAATGCTAACACTTGGAACTGGTGAGATGGCCCAACAGTTAAATGCATTTGTTCTTGCAGAAGAGGAGGATCCAGGTCCCACTTCCAATATGGTTGCTGACAAAAGTCTGAAACTCCGATTCAAAGGGATTCAGGGGCCTCTTTGGGCAAGAGACTCGCTGTGTGATGCACAGACATACATGCAGATAAACACATCTATAAAATAAAATTAAGATGCCTTTTAGATGTTATTTTTAAAATGCCAAGACTTTGAAGTGAGGGCATGCTTGGCAAATTTGAGGATCACTTAAGAAGAGCCAGGGTGGCTGGATCAGAGCGGGCAGAGGATTGACAGCAGATTACATCTTGGTAGAGGAGGGCAGAGGAGAGAGCAGACCACAGGAACTTGCAAGCATAACAAGACTTCAGCTTTCATTCTGGGAGCCAAAGAATAACATGGTATGGTACGGTATGACAGGGCATACCACAACACGGGGCAGTATGAGAGGCTCATTCTAGATACTGACTCAGGAACAGCCCTGAATAAAATCAGAGAAATGAAGAAACAACACCAACCAGCTGAGAAGGCACGGCCTGGCAGCTGGGAGGAGAAGCAGTGTCAGGTGAGAGGCCTGGCAGGATCAAGAAGAGAAGACATGGTTGATGGGCTTCTAAATGACTTAGGGTCTGAGTAATTGGCCCTTGGATTCCGGATCCTGGGTCATTAGTTGCTGCAGAAGGATGATGAAGGCAACAGCCTGGTTGGGTACCACAGAGGTAGAATACGGAGAGGACAGAGAGGCAAACACAGACAACTTGCTCAGAAAGGTGTTTTTTGCAGGAAGATGGGGAAATCAGTGGTCGACGGTTTCAATAGACAGGTGCTTTCAATAGGAGCTATGACAGCACAAGGGAGACAAGCTAGGGTTGGACAGACCCATCATGTTGGTGAGAGGACAATAGCTGAATATTTTGCTCATTTTTTTACAGAGAAGACCAGCAAGGTACAGAGGGGTGGAGTCACTTTATTAAGTAAACACAGCTGATCACTTGAGAATGAGAAATCCCATCACTTCAGATTGGCCAAACAAAGCCAGCATTCTTAAGTTTAATCCAGACTCTCGTCAGCTCCGGTTCAAGTTCCAGCTCACCTCTTCTTTCCCGTGGTAGAAGTGATCTCTGCTTCCTCCCTGTGACCTCCCACGCCGATTAATCTTGATGCTTTATTACAGCTATTCATTTCCTGTCTCCTGCCATATTGCGAGTGCCTTGAAGGCATCGAGGATGCATTATAAACCTATTCATCATTCCCATCCATTAACATGGGGGCTAGCATGAGCTAGGAACTCAAACAACATTTACATCAGGCCAGCAGGTGGGGAGGGAGCGGGCCAGAAGGGGAGAGAGAGAACTTGTGTGTCTGAAAGAAATGTAAAACCTCTAGCAGTTCAGAATCCACAGCTTGAGACTAAGAGGAGGGAAGGAGGAAAAAAAGAAGAGGAAACAAAGAAAGAATAAAAGGAGGGAGGGAAAGAGAGAAAGGAAGAAAGAAAGGAAGGAGTGAAGAAAACAGAAAGGGAGGGACAGAGGAAGGACTAGAGGGGGAGGAGAAAGAGAAGTTCTTCTTTGCCCAAGCCCCCTCACAGGACTGACACCTCATACATTATGGCCTTCATCCTCCCTGACCAGAGGACTACATTTACTTTAATACATCCTCCAAGGGGCTGCTACCCCTTTACTCTTGTCTCTGCCTGTTTCTCAGTTCTGGTCTGAACTCACCACGTCTTGTTAATAATAAATCAGACACGCAGACACTCTGCAAAGGGGAAGGCCTTCCAAGTGTACAGCTGTTAGGTCAAGAAACACCTGGAGAGGAATTTTACCATCTGCCAAACAGCAGCTGGGAAGAAGCTCCAAGAGGATGCATGCATTTCAATTCCGGAGCCTCGGTGGGTCTCCTACTCTGTGCCAGATCCTGTGCTAAGCAGACAGAGGGGCAGGAGGGGCTCAGTTCTTGTGAGATGGGTGGGAGAGAGTAGCAGAGCCAGATTCCAAAATACGTGATCATCTGTGAACATATATCATTCATTTGAATTCTTCAAAAACAATATCTGCTTTAGGGACTCGGGTACTGATTAATTTGAGCTCACATGGATCTTGACTTATTTTATACTGAATTGATTGGCAGATGCAGAAGTATATAAGGGTGTGGCTGGAAACGTAGCTCAGTGTGTAGAGGGCTTGCCTAGCATGCAGGAAGCTAATCTCCATCACCATCTAAACCATGCACAAGTCTATACTCCAAGTGCTAAAGAGGTGGAGCCATGAAGATCAGAAGTTCAAGTCATCCTTCGCTGCATAGTGAGTTTGGGTCAGACTAGGCTGCAAGTACACTTGAGAGTGCTTCTTGCATTGTAGCAATGGTCACCATACCATTGCTGCATATGAAACCCATCCATGGCTCCCTGTCACCCTGAGGAAAGCGTCTAAGTTCCATTGAAAGGCCTGAGCTCCTTGATCATGCCCTCTTTCAGCCTGGCTCTATATCCTTACCCCATTTGGGAACTGTGTGTGTTTGTTTGTTTGTTTGTTTGTTTGTTTGTTTGTTTGTTTGTTTTGTTTTTGCACAGGAGTAAGATGGTGTTAATTCCCCTCCCTGCAAACTGTAAAACTGTCCTAACTTATCCTGAGTTACAGTTTTCCTTATGCATAAGTCTCTTTCTCCTGAGAGAGAGAAAAAATACTAACCTGTACCAGTTCTAGAATCATTAACTGGTTACCGTGGAAGAAGAAGGCTCAGCAAACATGCAACAGAACAAGGAACAGCCAATAAAGTTCACCCTAGAAGCTTTCAAGCCATGGTAAAAGACGGGCCTGTCACCAAAACATCTGAAACCACTAGTCTGAGAGACACTTCAGCTTGCAAGTTTTGTAAAAGCTACCTGGTGATTCTAATTTGTAGTAAAGAGCTAGTAGTAATAAAATAGAAAATATTTTAAAATATTTGCCTAATATGAACATAAAATTCATGTGTGTGTGTGTATGTTCATGCACACATGTGTATGTATATAGGTATTTATATGGGGTTTAATTTATATATGTATAAATATATACATGTACATACACACACGCACATATATGCAGTTAGGAAGAAAGAAGAAAGTATTTGAAAATTATTGTGTTATGTTCACTGAACTTTGATTACAAACGAGGAGTCCTCTGCCATTCAATTTGTTTTCTTTCTATTTATTAAATAAGACAAAGATTCACTCTATAACATAGGCAATAATCCTCCTGCTTCAACGTCCTGAGTGCTAGGGTTATAGGCATAATTATCATGTTCAGAGATCTCTTTGAATTCTTCAAGGTCACATAGCATCTTGAATTTCTATATCTTGTGTATCATCTTTGGTAGGTTATTTATATTATTATTTGAGTGGCTTTTCAGGCTCACCTTCTTTCTCTTCTCGTTCTTGGACTTCAACCACACCAATATTTTATTTTGATTAATCCTAGAGGATGCTCTGTGCTTCCGTTTTGCTATTGCTCTCATTTCTCTCTGTGGTTCTTGCATAATCATCACCTTCTGTATTTATGTTTACTTTCTTCCACTATCACCGTTCTGCTAGCGAGCTGGTCATAAGCTTCATTTCAATTATTTCTCTCTTTACTTCATTCTCCATTACATCTTCTACTCCTTTTCAGTGGCTTTCTCTTTGTTGGCTTGCTCTAGGTACCTTTGAAATCATTTGTTGAATGCATTCTATGATCTCTGATTTAGAATCTTTACAGGGTCATTCTGCTCTCTGTCTTCTCTATACTCCTATGAGTTACATTTTCTTCCCTTCCAGCTTACAGTCTTTCCATTATTGATATTTTAGGTGATTTTCTATTGAAACATGGACACATATTTTGAATTATATGAGGATCTTTTTTCAACCTATTTTATTTTTAGTGGTAAATACGAATTTGTTTTTCTAAACGTATCTTTCTGTACTTCTTTCACAAGGCAATGTCTTTAACTGAAACACTCATTAAGAATTAAAGTCATAACTTTTTCTTAGTGAATTATGTAAACAAAATATAGTCAGAGTAACAATAGTTTACATCATGGGAGCTTGAGGATTCAGATATAATTCAAATTCACATCACATCTCTACAAAATTATTTGTTTAAGTGCTTTTATTGAAGAATAATCTAGAAGAATATGTCCCGTGTACAGGCAACAGCCTGTATAGGATAGCCAGTTCAAGACCCACATGAAGACCAAGCTGCACATCTGCTACATATGTGCAGGGAGCCCTAGGTCCCACCTGTGTGTGTACTTTGGTTAGTGGTGAGAGAAGAAAGGGAGGGGAAGTTTTGGGGGGGAATTATGTGATGGGGTGACGGGGGGCAGTGGGCAGGATGTAAAATGAATAATAATAAATAAATAAATAAATAAATAAATAAATAAATAAATAAATAAATAATTAAAACGAATAATCTAGACAAAGTAATATTTATCCTTTTTAGTATGCATCTCTGTAGGTTTTGACAGATGCCCACTACCATCGAAATAGTAACACAAAGTAGCTTCAGTTCCTAGATCAGAACATACGAAAACTTGGAGGAATCTTAAATACCAGCAGGATGTAGCCAGGACATCAAATTTCTTGTGATCTGGCCTTTGTCCCAAGAATCTAGAGTTCAGACGCAAAATAAAAGGGTGGGTGATCAGCCTCACCTCCTCCTCTGACCCAGATTCTCCACAGTCATTTTTAGACTGTACTTCAATGTAGAGAAAATGATATATTCTGATATCCAGGTGCCAAAGGCAATGAGGATTCAGAAGTAAAAACACCCCAGTCTCCTTTTGCCACTCCACTCCTGTATTCTAGTTAATTTTCTTAAGAAAAAAATATTATCCCAAATTTAAAGGCTCCAAGCAGCAAAACATGGGTCATCTAGACAGGGTTTTAGATGGGACTGACTCCGTCCGATCCCTGTGATCAGCTGATATCTTAGCTGAGTTGCCTTCTCTTGGATGTAGTCGGGCATTCCTGGAGGCTTAAATTCCTGGAGGTTGGATATTTGGTGAATCTAGGAGAGCTCTGGCTGACCCTGTTCATCTTGGCTCCATCTGGTCTCTCAGGGGCTCAAAAACAGCTCAAAGAGGTAAGCTGGTGGAAAGCATCATTGGACAAGCAGTTTTCAAGTCTTTGAGTCACATCTCTTTTTTATAAAATATGTTTAGTAGTAGTAGTATGGGGGGGGTAATGCTATACAGGCAACAGCTGTGTGGAAGTTAGAGGACAATGTGGAAGAGTCAATTCTCTTGTTCCACTTTTACAGGGGTTTCAGAAATTGAACTCAGATTACCAGGTCTGACCACTAGGTACACTGAACCAGCTCACTGGCCCAAAGTATTGCCAGTGGGACATCAAGTAAAAACAGAATTGTGGTTTTCTCCCCAGTTCTAGGCATTGAACCTAGGATCTTGTGCTTGTTGGTCAAGCTCTCTGCTACTGAATTATGTCCTCTAGCTATTATATCATATTTCCCAATAACCCATCAATTAGCCTAAGTACAGATTCAAGGAATGAAGAGAAAATTCCATATTTTGAAGAGAGAAAATGCAATGCCTCATAAATTAGGGTTGGGAGGAATTTTTGTGGGCATGTGCTAACAACCTACCACATTGTGCTAGAACAAGAGACGTCAAAGCACAAAGATGGATCTGAGTGTCCTAGGCAGAAGCCTACAAAACACTGATAATGACATTCATAGTGACACTCTATCCAGTGGACCTGGACAGAACATGTGGTCCATCTTCATTTTGTACAGACTCTCTTACTAAAAAAATCCCCAAGACACTGGATTCCACAGTAAAGCTCAGCTTTTCCAGGCTGGGGAAGTTATAGCCTCCTGTTCCCTGACCAGCACAAAGAGGCTTTCGTTTGGTACCCTACCTCTATTTTGCTATTAACAATCCATGGTACATCAAAAGCAAGTGTTCCAAATGCTTTCTTTCAACAAAAATCATCATACTGTATCTCTCTTTTTATAGGCCATGAAGATGAGGAGTTAGCACGGGCAAGGGAATCTAGCATATTTGCCTTCAAATTTTACTTTGACAGTTTATTTTGTAGGTAAGTTTGGATGAGTTAATTAAGCTTGCTAAACTTCTGCTCTTCATCTGCAAGACATGAGTTAGAAATCTTGCACAATGCCAGGCACATGGTACAAGATGCCTTTGATAGTGATTTCTTCCTGGCAGAACAGGCAGAGCTCTGACCCAGAGGCATTGGTGCCTACAGCTTCCAGGCCATCAAAGACAGAAGCAGATTGTTTTCTTTGTTAAGTTTTAACTTGAAGCAGACAGAACCATCCCTGTAAAGTAATTTATTTGTTGCCTCCAGGCCCATGTTGGGAAGAGCTCCCTGTCTATTCCAGGCTGATTTCGCAAACATTAACATATGTCCAGAGCTCACACACAGCCAATGATGTAAAACCCCTCTTCCCCCTTTAGGAGAAAGGAGAACAAGGGAGAATAATGAACAGTGCTAGGAAAAGCCAGGTAGTAAAAACTGGACATCAAGCATCGTGGGCTGTGGTTTCTGGGTCCAATGGACCATGAGCCCTAGTTGGTAAGTGGGAAAGGAGGCTTCCAGGGGAAAGTCTCAATAAGAGAATGTTAGCAAGCTCTTTGCATGGCCCACGTATTACGTGCTTCTGTCTTTATACCCACTCTGTTTATTTTCCTTCACATGACATTGGCATTGCCCATTCTGTAGCCTGTGGAACTGATACAGTTAAGTAATTTGCTCAACTTCATGCAGATAACATAGGACAGAACTGAGATTCCATCTCAGGTCCATCTGATTCTAGAAACTATACTACACCCTCCCCCCTCCATGTTCTTCAACTTGATTTAATATTTAGTTTTTTCCAGCTATGAGGATTGAATTAAGGGACAGTGTTTCTCATGCTGGCTATCTGTTAGGAACTGGTTCTAATGCTTTGTCTTAATTTGGTTCCCAAGATCGGGAATCTGTGTGTACAAATGCTGAAGGTCCCTGTCCCCAATTAGTTTTTGATTGATCAATAAAGAGCCAGTGGTCAACAGCTGGGCAGGATGAAAGAGACAGACCCTTTCTTTTTCCTCCCTCATTCTTCCCCCCAGGAACCTAAAAGTCCTGAAACTCATCAAGAGATTAAGCAAGCTCCTAGGAGCACAGCACGGTAAGGAATAGTGATGTGGAATGGTCTGGGCTAGGGGTTCCCATATATCTAGGTCTTCAAGTTAGACCTCAGTGAAACTCATGGCTGTCTTTCTGTCCATCCCATTGATCTAGCAACACGAACATCGCCACTACTAGTCTATCATCCACATACATCTGACTTGCTGGGCCCTGAACATTTTGGGATATGATGGGTGTTTATCCAGCAATTTTCCTTCGGTTCAGATCTAGAAGCAGGCATCGTCTCTGTCTTCCTCTGTGACCTCAGGGCCCTTCCTCAGCTCTTCTCCTCCATTCACAATTAAACCTTTGCATCAGGCTTCTAGGAACTGTGTACCTTGCGAAGACCATGAGTGTAAATTCCATACAACTCTTGTTCTCCATGAGCTGGTATTCAATTCAGTCCTGGCGTGATGCAGACACAAGTCCTGATCACAGAGTAATGGGCTCTGATCACTTCTCCACATGGCTTCTGCCACAACAACGAATCCCTCTGACTTCCTAAACAGAAGGTGGGCCATTCGCATTTTCAAAAAGTTTGCTAACTGCTGAGGACAGTGGATGAGATGGGGCACCAGAAGTGGCTGTCTCTCAGGCAGGTTGCTGAGAGAATATGTCAGGAGACCAAATGCAGGAAGCAAACGCAGAAATGCAGCAAGGGTAAACTAAGGGCAGTGGAGGTAGGAAGCATTAGGAAGGCCCCATGAAGGGTGGAAAGAGGGTGGTGATTGACTGGTAGGGTGGAAGTGTAGGAGAGTTGAAGAGACTGGCAGTGGTGATGGGTTTGATTGCAGCTCTCAGGGTTAGACCTGGGGCAAAGGAGGTGAGCAGAATTATATGCAGAGCACAGAGCCTTCTGCAAATGCAAACCTTGAACCAACTAATAGGTGTTTGCTGGAAAGGGGGGGAAAATAATTACCAACAAGCTGCAGTTCAATACATCCTGGGCTCCTTGCTCTGATTGTCCCGACCTCTGAGATGTGAGGCACTGTCATTGACACGAGTAGAGGTTACACTGGGATGAAGATTCACACACCTGAATGCTTCAGGCTTTTGTGAGAGACAGGGAAAAAGGGGCATACTTAACTTAGAATCAAAATTGCATTAAACTTCTCGCATAACTGTGAAAACCATGCATCTCAAAACAGAAGAGTACCCAAAGAAGAAGGAGCAAAGGAACATTCTGGAAGTGAACAGGCTCCCAGAAGTCTGCCTCCAGTGGTTTGGAGATGAGGTCTAAAGTAATTCACATCATCTTTATCTCAGTTTCCCTGTCTATGACTCTCTGCCCTTCATTATCAAAGGGTTTTTGAAGGTTCTCATATTGTCCGTTTGGGCAAAAGAGCAAAAGACTTTGCAACTTCTTGGAGAAATAGCTCAACTGGTGACATGGCTGCTGAGGTTGAATTCCTGGGACCTACATCAAAAGGACAGCATGCCTTTGTGACACCTGTACTGAGAGGTGGGCCATGAAGATAGAGGTCACTTCCTGGAGCTTCCTAGTCAGCCAGCATAGATGACCTCCAGTTTCTGTGTCAGACCAAGTATCAAAAACTAAGGTGGAGAGCTACTGAGGAAGACACCTAACACCTCTGGCTACGAGGACACATGCACATGAATATTCTGGAACTGCAGTGGATCTCGGGTGACTAAAGGAAAGTGAAACCACAGACTAAGGTAGCAGCAGTGAAGATGTAGGATGCAGTCTAGGACCAGCTGACATGAAAGGAACATCTAATAAAATAACATTGTGGATCAGCTCAGGCCAGGAATTGTTCACTGCCACTTTTCGATAAAACTGACCCCAGAGCCTCAGAAGAAGAAAATCCTTACTAAGCCAGGCATTTGGCTTGAGTGTATACTGACCAAGGAACTAGACAGGTTTAAGTGAAAGTTTAGTATAATTATTTCATGAAGTAGATTGACTCTTTTCAAGTGATGTTTGCATTGATTTCATAAAATGCTAACTAATGAACAATCCTTGGTAAAGAAGTCAGGCTTGGATGGTGGTTGACAAGGGTTTGTTTATAAGCCAAGTAAGCTTCACCAGGATGGGTAATTAACCAACATGATTTTCATGTCGGTTGTTTGCACATATGCAAACAGACAGGGGCCTAGGAACAGTGGTCTCCCCTTTGCAGTACACTGATATGCCATTATCTTTAAAAGCGAGACTCTGGTTTCTTTTAGGAGGTACATAAACATGGTGTTCAATTATCTTACAATAAAATTCTACAGTCACGTGAGAGATTTTTCACCATTGCTAAAAGATCTTACTTGCCAGACAACCCAAGTGGCTTGAGAGTTAATTTCAGGTCATCCACTTGACGTTATTTTGGATTATTGGTCCAAGGGGTAGACACATAGTAGAAGACAAACTGGGAAAAGTGTCTTTGCTAGGAGAGGAACTATAAAAGGCCTACATCCGTGAGGAGGAGTTGCACTTGAATATTCATTTACTGATGGACTCTCTACATTTTGACTCACAAAAGTCATATACACTTTAAGGGGTAAAACGAACAAAGAAGGGGTAGTTGGGAGAACGGAAACCAGAGTGAGAAGCTCAAGGTTGCAACCCTTTCACTATCAAGGCAGATTCCCGGTGAGATAGGCAGAACCACAGAAAAAAAAACTACCCAGGTGCTTCTGGGCGGTGGGTGTTCTTGTAATTGATGATAATTAACCTCTTTTTTTGATACTTTATTTACATTTCAAATGTTTTCCCCTTTCCAGGTCTCCCCTTTGGAAACTCCCTATCCTGTCCTCCTTCCCCCTGCCTCTATGAGGGTATTCCCCTACCCACCCACCCATTCTCATCTTCCCTCCCTGGCACTCCCCTATGCTGGGGCATCTAACACCCTCAGGCCTAAGGGCCTCTCCTCCCACTGATGGCCAACAAGGCCCTCCTCTGCCGCATATGTGGCCAGCACCATGGGTCCCTCCATGTGTATTCTTTGGTTGGTAGCCCAGTCTCCGGGAGCACTGGGGGGTCAGGCCAGTTGACACTGTTGCTCCCTCCATGGAACTGTAAACTCCCTCAGCTCCTTCAGTCCCTTCTCCAACTCCTCCATCTGGGACCCCACGCTAGTCCAATCGTTGCTGTGAATTGAATCTTGGGTATTCCAAACCTTTGAGCTAATATCCACTTATCAATGAGTACATACTTTGTTTGTTCTTTTGTGACTGAGTTACCTCACTCAGGATGATATTTTCAAGTTCCATCCATTTGCCTGAGAATTTCATTAAGTCATTGTTTTTAATAGCTGAGTAGTATTCCATTGTGTAAATTACCACATTTTCTGTATCCATTCCTCTGTTGAGGGACATCTGGGTTGTTTCCAGCTTCTGGCTATTA
>CM052707.1:32949064-32963296 GCA_028551405.1 Uromys caudimaculatus
TTTTTGATAGGGGTATTTGATTCTCTGGAGTCTAACTTCTTGAGTTCTTTGTATATATTGGATATTAACCCTCTATTGGACGTAGGATTGGTAAAGATCTTTTCCCAATCTGTTGGTTGCTGTTTTGTCCTATTGACAGTGTCCTTTGCCTTACAGAAGCTTTGCAATTTCATGAGGTCCCATTTGCCGATTCTTGATCTTAGAGCATAAGCCATTGGTGTTCTGTTCAGCAACTTTCCCCCTGTACCCATGTGTTCAAGACTTTCCCCACTTTCTCTTCTATTCTTCATAGACTTAGAAAGAGCATTTCTCAAATTCATTTGGAATAACAAAAAACCTAGGATAGCAAAAACTATTCTCAACAATAAAAGAACTTCTGGGGGAATCAGCATCCCTGATCTCAAGGTGTAATACAGAGCAGTAGTGATAAAAACTGCATGGTATTGGTACAGTGACAGGCAGGTAGATCAATGGAATAGAATTGAAGACCCAGAAATGAACCCATACCCCTATGGTCACTTGATCTTTGACAAAGGAGCTAAAACCACCCAGTGGAAAAGAGACAGCATTTTCAAAAAATGGTGCTGGTTCAACTGGTGGTCAACATGTAGAAGAATGCAAATTGATCCATTCCTATCTCCCTGTACAAAGCTCAAGTCCAAGTGGATCAAGGACCTCCACATAAAACCAGATACACTGAATCTAATAGATATTAACCTCTTAAAATTACACAGTCTCAGTCTAAGTAACAAAGCGAGGGGCAGTAGACCCAGGGATCTCCAAACTACAGAGGGGACCTTCTGGTCTTGAGTCACAGACTTTGGGGTAATAGTTATTAGGCGTTCTGTTTAAGTATTTTAGAACTTCAGAAAATGCTTCCAATTTGGTTTTTCCAAAAGTCAGATAAACTCCTCTCCCCTCCCCTCCCCTCCCCTCCCCTCCCCTCTCCTCTCCTCTTTCCTTCCTATTAATAACTTTTTAGGATAGGCATCACTGTTCTTGCATTTGTGTATAGCTTCATTAGTTTTCCTTAAGAGCCTCCTCCAATAGTTCAGTATGTACTTGGTCTAAGAGATGCCCAGTATTCTGGCAAAACTTTATTCCTGAGTACATCTGTGAAAGTATTTCTGAATAAAAAAATAAAAAATAAAACTTTTGAATCAGTAGACTGAGGAAAAAAGATCAGACCACAAATTTCAGGGACCCTACCTAAACCACTGAGAATCTGGGGAGCCCGACCTAAGCCACTATGAGTCATAGGGAACCTAAACATGAAGGGCAAATTTGACCTTTTTTCTTTATGTTGGAAAATCCATCCTCTTCTGCCTCCAGATGAAGGTCCTCAGGCCTTCAGACTCAGTTTGGAGATTGCAACATTGGCTCCCCTCATCCTAGGATTTGTAGGTTTGGGGAGAATTTTACCATGAGGCCTCCTGTGCCTTAAGTTGGCAAAAACTATGGGATTTCTTGAACTCATTCAAATGTATGAATTCTGCCACCATAAATTAATTTCTAGAAATATTCTATAAAAAACAGAGATCTGTTTCTGTCCCTTACTTATTTATCTTCTGTCTATCTATCCATTCCCCCATCCAGTTGGTTCTATTTCTCTGGAAAAGTCTAACATCCTACTACATATCAGCTACCTAAGTTACTAAGAATAGTAAGACTACCTCACCAGTCACTGATGGTGGCAGATTGGCCTATAATTCCAGAGTTGGAGGGAGAAGGTCACAAGTCCAAGGTCACCATGAGCTACAGAGGAGTTTGAGGGCTACTTGCATAACCTAATGAAACTCTGACTCAAACTTTAAACAACACAGATAGATGAGAGAGAGAGAGAGAGAGAGAGAGAGAGAGAGAGAGAGAGAGAGAGAGGTGTATGGATGGATTGATGGACAGACAGATGGATAGAAGTTCAATGTCATCCATTTCCTCCCTCTCAGGGTGCCCAGACACTGTTCCACACCAGGCTGGGAGGATGAAGCAGAGTCTGGAATGACTTGGGTCTCCAGGACCCTGATCCAGCTGGGAGTGAATGCCAGGTACAGAGAGAAGACCTTCTCTGAGGATCTTAGTGTTACAGCTCTTTTAGACAAAGGCCTTCTTCAAATATCATCAGCAAAACAGCTCTCTTGGATAATCTTAGTTTGTGTGAATACCTTTATTCAGTGTGGGAAAGGGCTATATTTGAACTTTGGAGAGTGGGAAGGAGTTTTCAGGTTAAATGAAAATCACTGAGTAGAGTTTAAAGTACTGTGAATGCCTCATTTCTACGGAGGGACATTCCAGGAATCCCAGGTACTACCTACATTGGTTCTTATCAGGAAAAGAAGAAGTTGAACTTGCAGGTCTGCCAAGGACTACTTAATCTTCCCCAGGTAGACTCTGGCTCTCCAGACATGGTCAGAGAAAAGGAGTACAGGGAGTCCTTCATTTTGTGCCAAGCTCAGAGGAGCTATCTGGTCATGGTAGACTATTACATTAATTAGCAGGGTTTCCCTGTAGATAGATAGATAGATAGATAGATAGATAGATAGATAGATAGATAGATAGATAGATAGATAGATAGATAGATAGGCATGCAGATAGACAGGAAGGCAGATAGACAGACAAGCATATAAATGATAGGTAGATAAAAATGATCTGAAGATCCATCTCAATGATAGGACATGAGCTGTATTCCATCCTCAGTAATGAAAAAGAAGAGGAGGGAGTGAAGGAGAAGATAATGATTCACAGAATCATTACATTAGATAACACAATAAGTAAAAGTGTCAAACACATAGTGGGCATGTAGGTATACTACTTACTTTTTACTTAGAAGTTTAAAAAATATAGTTATGGCATTTTTTTTTAACAATTAGTATAGAATGTCCTTGAGTTGGCAATAAAGGCCTTGCTCAACCTAGTAACAAGAAGTATGGTAAAATAAAGTCCAGCTTCTGCTGCCTGAGTAAAAAGATCAGCTATCAATAGTCATTAGTGATTTAAAATTAAATCACTTGCAAACAATCAGTAGAAGGGCGATAATTTTTCATGCTCAGGAAGGATGACCCAACTGGGACTTCAAAATTAACAGCAAGAAATAGTATTGTCAATATGATACCAACACAGTCCATAATTAATCAGATCCCAGACCCTCTGTCTGCTGAGAAATCTCCAGAGTTTGTTTCTAGTGCCTTGAAAGATAAAGGTTGACCTTGCCTCACTTGCCTAATAATAATTTATAGATGTGTAAACATTTACCACAACAATTACAGGTCAGCCTAATGAAATTCCAGGAGCACAAGTCATGGAAGACCAGAGCATGCATCATGAATTCAGATTCAACCTGAAAGCTGGGATCTGCAAATAAATGACACCAAGGCAAACTCCCAAGAACAGACTTTTCTATGGACTCACAAGGTGGGGGGATGGTGTTCTGAAACCATGAAAGGATCTGGACACACACAGGCCAGGTCTCTGATGTTAGGTCTTTGATATCCTTCACTTGGAATTCACTTAACGTTCCAGGAACTGTTTCCTCATCTGTCAGTTGAGTGGATGATGATATTGGGATATTGGGACTTCTTTGCCTGGCAGATGTGAGTGTAAAAAATATCCTCATTCATTTATTGGACAAGCAATTATTAATTATCATCTATATTCCAGAAATCTAATGTTTAAAATAATACCCAGCCTCTGAAAGGAAATGGTGATGACTTTGCTATATTTGATTTATCATTACCCATAATAAGTAATAGTCATATGACTATGAGAAATCTATTGTTTAGAATTTTATAAGGAACAGATTTATTCCAGAGAACTGCAGAGAAGTAAGTAGGATGCTGAAAGAGGCAGGAAGTTAACAGGACCTCTCCCAGATCCCCAGGAAACAGATTTGTGGGCATCAGCAAAGAGAAGATAACTTAAGGACCCCATTCTCTGAGTTCACATGAACAGACATACTAAGGGTAAGACTAAGAAGTACTAAAAGTAAGCTGAGGGTTTCACACACGCCAGCCCTTTGCTGAAGAATATTTACATCACATCATTTACTCCCTGAGGAGTTCTATTGAATTTGTTATCCTCATTGAATAAGCAAAGAAATTGAGATTTTAGAAGGCTAGATCTAAAGAATATGAAGAAGTGGGAAAGACTTCTAAATATACAGTAATGCACTGAAGGGAATTTGCAAGCATACATGACTCCCAAAGTCTAATGGCAAAATCTAAATGGTCTGTCACTCACAATAAGAATTCCTTGTGTATAGGAAGACATGGAGCCTGGGGCAGGTAAGAATATCCCCATTAACAAAACAAGACAGATTGGATATGTAGCTCAGCTGAGATAGTGCTTATCTAGCATACACAAAGTCCTAAGCTCAGTCTCCTCCAGTATCAGTAACCTGAGTGTGATGGTAACCCCAGCATCAGCCAGATGAAGGTAGGAGGATCAGGAGTTCAACATAGGTCATCTTGCCAGGCAGTGGTGGTGCACGCCTTTAATCCCAGCACTTGGGAGGCAGAGACAGGCGGATTTCTGAGTTCGAGGCCAGTCTGGTCTACAGAGTGAGTTCCAGGACAGCCAGGGCTATACAGAGAAACCCTGTTTTGAAAAACAAACAAACAAACAATCAAACAAAAACAAACAAACAAACAGAAAAACATAGGTCATCTTCAGTTACTAGACAAGTTTGAGGCCAGATTCAGGAGATTTTTTTCAACAGATAAAGAAGAGAAGGGGAGGGGGGAGAAGAAAGCAGAACACATCCAGCACCAATGAAGCTCTTTGAAGGGTCCATTGTATTCAACAGACTTTAAACTCCAAGGTCCCAACTTTCTGTTCCACCATTCAGCAGCTGAAATCATTAGAGGGAATGTTCTGGAAAATGTCATTCCCTCTGTCATGTCACAAGCCACAACTGTCATCTGCATTTTAGCAAAACCTGGTCCTATTTTTTTAATGCAAATACAAGGCAAGTGCCCTGCCCGCCATTCGGGAGGAACACTCTGTGTCTGATTAATCCTGAAGGTGGCTCTTCAGCGCATGTACTATTTTCCCTAAGTATAAACCCCATTTGTGAAGAAAGATTTGTTCCAGTTGATTGCTTGCTTGGCTACGAATCTCATTGCTGATTTGTATTTTCTTTTTCTCTCGTTACTTAAAAGAACCTCTGATTGTTAAGCATATTCTAAGATAGAGAATCTTACGTTCTGATCAGTGGATACATTTCCTGGGTAACCCATGTTAAAACCTACCCAGATTTGAGGCATGCTTCAAAACACCTCTTACCTGGAAAGGCCAGTAACAAAAAGTCGAGATCCTGGTTGGAGTTGCAACATGGCCGCTGGCTACAGGTTCTACACTTCTCTGTCCCCCATCACTAATATTTTATCAGAATTGTGTGTACTACAATGAAACTTTTATGAAAAGTACTTAAAACCGTGCCCACCCATTGCCTACTAAGTTCCCTGTAAACAGCTAAACTAACTGTTTTCTTTCAGGAATGGGATAAGGCAGCTTGTTAGGTTCTACTATACAGCTGACACCTGTCTCTGTGCCCTTTTAACCTGGTGTACCCTACACTGAGTACTTTTGAGTGTTAGGGACCCTATTAGAATCTTCCAGCATCCCCTCATTCTGATTCCCACATGAAGGCACAACAGCATAGAAGGTGGTGTAGGTCCAGAACCTGAGCAGTTCAAATTGGACAGTGCAGATCCTCTGAGGTGTTGCTTTCTGAACTTCTCCAATTTTCCATTCCTCTTGCTAATCACCCTCTGTAACCCACCTGTCTTAGTAAGGACTTTACTGCTGTGAACAGACACCATGACCAAGGCAACTCTTATAAGGACATTTTATTGGGGCTGGCTTACAGGTTCAGAGGTTCAGTCCATTATCATCAAGGCAGGAACATGACAGCATCCAGACAGGCATGGTCCCCGAGGAGCTGAGAGTTCTACATCTTCATCTGAAGGTGCTAGCAAAATACTGACTTCCAGGCAGCTAGGATTAGGGTCTTATAGCCCACATCCATAGTGACATACCTACTCCAACAAGACCACACCTTCTAATAGTGCCAGTCCCTGGGCTGAGCATATACAAACCATAACACCACCTTCATGGCACTGAGTGAGATAGGGTGCTGACATCAGGGAGGGCATCATGGAAGTGACATGACTACTGCTTGGGCACAATGAGTCCCAAAGACATTTGATAGGGGGGTGGAGGTGATCGGTTCTGGTGAGTCCCCTGATTGTTTTCCAAGATGAAGAAAGAGCCAAAGGCACTAGACAGCAGCCTCATCAAAGGTACCTGTGCAAAAGAGGACACAAAGGCACATTCCTTTACATGAAATTCAATGCTAGGGTAAACATTCTGCTACTGTGGCTGCCAGTGGAAAACAAGGACTGTTAAGAAGGGTGGGAGAGACTTCTAGAAGATGGGAATGTGCCTATCTTGTTGGAGTTTGGGATACATAGTAGAGTCATCAATAGCTATTCAATTGCATTCCACTAGGCAAGTTTTTAAACTCAGAAAAATGCAGAGTTGAGAGGAGAGGAGCAGAGCTCACAGCAGGTGGCAGAACATGCCACTGGGATGAGATGGTGGTGGCAGAACACACCACTGGGATGAGGTGGTGGTGGCAGAACATGCCACTGGGATGAGGTGGTGGTGGCAGAACATGCCACTGGGATGAGGTGGTGCAGAGCCCAGTCAAGGCTCCCACCCCTTGGGTGTACTCATCACCTGTCCTTTGAACAGGTGTGGTCTAGGTTTTGGGATCTCTAGGAGGCTGTGCTGCTCCAGCAGTGCACCACCTTTCCCTCCATGTTTTAATTTTACTCACATCACCCTTGGCACCTCCTCTTCCAGCAAGTGTAAATCCTTGGCCTCCAACGAAATAGTCCAGATCAAATGAACCTGACAGCTCAGGTTCATGAGAGGGATTCACTTGAAATGGACATTGGGGATGAGACAAGTGAAGCTGCCAGTGGTTCCTATACTCCCCCAAACAAGAAAACCATGGCCTTTACTCAAGTTTGATGAGTTTTCTGTTCACAGTGTGATAACATGACCTTGTCATCCCCAGTCCCCTGTCTTGTTTTGAATAAGCAAAAGATCCTACAGAGGCCCAAGTCCATATCAATGCCAGACAAGATTTTTTGGAATGTGCAAATGTACATGTCTTTCTCTCTCTCTCTCTCTCTCTCTCTCTCTCTCTCTCTCTCTCTCTCTCTCTCCATGTCTTTCTCTGTTTATGTCTCTGTCTCTCTGTTTCTGTTTCTCTGTTTTTCTGTTTATGGTTCTCTCTGTCTGTCTCTCAGTCTCTGTCTCTCTGACTATGTCTCTGTGTGTGTGTGTGTGTGTGTGTGTGTGTGTGTGTGTGTGTGTGCCTGTATCTGTGTGTCTGTGTTTACAGGTCCATGTGCATTGCTATAACTATACAGTTAGAAGCCAGAAACTGACATTAGGTGTCTTCCTTAAATGTTCTTGTCCTAGTTTGCTTTCTCTTGCTGTGATAAACATCGTGACTAAAAGTCATTTGAGGAGTCTAAGTTAGGGTTTCTAGTACCATAAAGAGACACAATGACCATGGCAACTCTTATAAAGGAAAACATTTAATTGAGGGTGACTTAAACAATCAGAGGTTTAGTCCATTGTTGTTGCAAGGAACATGGAAGTGTGCAGGCAGAAATGGTGCTGAAAAAGTAGCTGAGAAATCTACCCCTGGATTGCAGGCAGCAGAAAGACAAGGATATTGGACCGGGATATTTGAGCTTCTAAAACTTCAAGCTCACCCCTAGTGGAACACTTCCTCCAACAAAGCCACACCACCTATTGGTACTACTCTCTATTGGTCTATGGGGGCCATTTTCATTCAAACCACTACAGGGGAGAATGGTTTATTTGACTTACAAGTCATAGTCCATTATCAAGGGAACTCCAAGCTGGAACCTGGACCAGGAACTTATGCAGGGACCATGAAAGAGCACTGCTCATTGGCTGGTTTTACATGGATCAACCAGTTTGCTTTTTAATATAACCTAGGACCAACTATCACAGTGGCCTGGGTCCTCCTACACAAATCATTAATCAAGAAGATACCCCCATTGACTTATAGAAGCATTTCTCAATTGAGTTTCCCTCTTCCCAGATAACCCTAGCTTGAGTCAAATTAACAAAAACTAACCTGCACAGTTCTCACCTTTGTTTTGGAGACAGGATCTCTACTGGGACGTGGAACTCACTCAGTGATTTCTATAGATTGTCCAGGGCTCCCCAGGGATCCACCAGTCTCTGCCGCCTCAGTGTTGGATTATAAGCATGCCCAGCTTTGTTCCACTGGTTCTTGGGGATCAAACTCAGCGTCTTATGCTTGTGTTGCGAGCACTTTTCAAACCACACTTCCACAAACTATACTGTCTTCTGGAAAAAGCACAGCACCTGGAAGCTTGTTCTGTTTATTCTATGGAATTGAATATGAGGTGGGGACTGCTATATACACAAAACCAAAGAGGAAGTGTTTGTCATACACACCTGGATAAAGGGGACAGGTTGAGCTAATTTTAGGAGGAGAAGTCTCCGTCAAGGAGCAGTCTTCAGGCCATAAGTACTCAGGAGGAGAAAGCAATGATGGACGTTTTCTGCACACATTGTCAACACTCAAACCCTGTCTCCTGAGCAAGGCTTTACCATGTCTCTGAGGCTAAGGCTCTGTATTCTTTGACATAACTATTCCCATGTTATACATACCCACTCAGAGCGTCCCTTAACTCTGGCCTCCTCTGATCCCCACACTAAGCTATCATCCCCAAGCCATATCCCAAGTACTCAATTCATTTTCATTGGAGCTTAACATATTTTGTTAACTCTGAATGGCAAGAGTAGCCATTCTTGGAATTACCAAAATATATTACATCCAATTTGACCTTCATACTTTTATACATATTATACTCTTTGCATGGGATTTATTTCTTCTTTTTTGAGCAGTTAGCTAATTCTTCCAGTAGAGAATATATCTTGTGTGTTGTATGGATGCATCACCTGTCAATTGAAAAGCCAATGGCCTATGGCTTAAGCAGGAAATGGGAGGAGGAACACCCAGGAGGCAGGAAGGATTCTGTGATAGAGCCAGGCACTGGACAGTCCTCCCAGGAAGATGTGAGGAGACAGATACATGGTACCTGAGCACAGGTAACCAGCCATGCAGCAAAACATAGGGAAAAATAATTGGGTTATTTCAGTTATGATCTAGTCAGAGTAGTGTCTAATTATATGACCAAGGTATTTATAAATATATTTTGAGTCTGAGTCTTATTTCTGGGAGCATGGGGCTGGGAAGAAGAAGAAGGCATAACTTCTACATCTTCCCAAGACTGGGCTGTTCCTACATTTATAAGTGTAATTGATCATCCTGACTCTATTCCTACCTCAAAAAACAGGCCATAGTAGGCACCCATCCATCCATCCCTGTCACTAGTCAAAGCTGCTTAACATCAAGGCCTTTCTGGGATCCTTGGCAGAGTTGCCTGGGCTCTGAAGGTGGGGCTGCTGGCCCTCCAGGTTAGCCTTGTCTGTTGCTTGAATGCCCCTACAAGGGCATAGAACCTTCATTCTTTTAGCCTCAGAGTACACAGTAGATACTCAATAAATGCTTGCTATGGATAGAGTACTTACATATACCCAACCTCAAGTTAATAAACAGTGCTTGTCACAGATCTTCCCTTTTAGGTCTGGGATTCCCTACTGAGGAGGGCCTTCTGATCTGGGCTGGAAAGAGCTGACATCCTCCCATCACTCCTCTGTGAACAAGACCTAGCAGTCATATTAAATCTCCGTCCTCTGCATCCCCAGGGCTTGGAGCAAGGAATTTAACCCAACAACTCAGCAATGGATTGAGGAACTAGATAATGTCCCCATGTTTTAAGGAGTTTTTCATCCTACTAAGTTTCTTTTGTTGTGATTTTTTTCTACTTTTCTCTTCCTCTTCTTTTAATTTTTAACTTCCTCCCAAACAGGAGACATCAAAGGGAACAGCAAATACAAAGCACAGAGCTTTTTGAACTATGGAGACTCTCTGCCCTTGCAGGGGCATTCAAGCAACAGACAAGGCTAACCTGGAGGACCAGCAGCCCCACCTTCAGAGCCCAGGCAGCTCTGCCAAGGATCCCAGAAAGGCCTGTAGGCAGGGTTGCCATGGTGACAGAGCTGTCACAAGTCCAGGGTCTTGCTGGGTAAGCACAAATGCATAGCATGCTGGATCCCTCTTTTCATTTGAAAATTACCACTAATTTGCAATTAGTTGGGGGAAAATTAGAGATAGAGGAAAGGGAATTGCTCCTTTCAGCAAACAACCGCAACCGTGGAAAATTGACTTTTCTCCTGAGTCATGATGGAGAGGAAGGAACAGCTGCTACTGAAGAGAACACAGGCTTCAGGCTTTGGAAGCACTGGGTCCTGGTCTTCTCTGGTGTCCTAACTAGGTGACCTTGGGAAAGCCTCTGGAGCTCCTCAGCTTTACTTTTCTCTGCCTGTGAACTACACATAAAAACATTTACCTGCATGATTGGTGGGAAAGTTCACAAATATAAGAGAAGCAGAGTGTTTAAGCACCCAAGTTAATGGTAACTGTTACCACCATAAACTGGGGGCTTACATTCATTCTCTGTCTGCCTTCTGTCTTTTACCATCTCTTTTCCTTAACTAATTAATTCATTCCCATTAATATTTATTCATCTCCTCTCTGTTTAAGTATCTTCTAGAAACTACAGCCTGTCATTCATAGGCTTATGAGCAGCTCTCTGTGAGACCTAACTATATCTGCCTACAGCCTCATAGGATCCTCCAACCCCTTCTCTTCTATAGGACTATCCCCATCAGCGCCTTCTCTGCAACCTGCCAACTGGCCTCCTGCTCCTTATTTGAGGAGATAAGGTTCCCAAAGCTAAAATACAAAGCAATATCAAAGGTGGGGACTGCAGGAACAGTGCAACCCAAACTCAGCTAAATCCAGAAGTCTCTGGGCTCTCTTAACAGTCTACTTCAGAGGTTTCATTCCCAGGATCCTCTGGTCGGATGAGCACCTAAGGACTGCTTGTAGAGAACACACTGGAAGAACAAGCACTACTACCTTCAGTTTCCCCTGGAAACCATCCATTCTGCCAGAAGAGCTCTTTTCTCCTTGTCTTAGAGTTCGCCCATCCTTCCTCCCTCAAGGATACACTTCCAAAGTATGCAAGATTGAGTTCCATACATGCTTGTTCGTTCTGTGTTCCCATTCCCTTCCAAATCAAAAGGCAAGGACCAAGAATAAAGAGAACAGAAGTAACATAAAATTTTAATCCAGCCTCTTCTTCCCTCATCTACTAGGCTTTATACCATCCAAATCCTACCTCTAGTTATCCATTTGACCTCAAACAAGTTACTGCTTGGAGCTTCAGTTTATTCATTTGCAAGGAAAAAAAATGAGTAATTATGACTTGATATTTCTGTGATAAATCCTTGCTGTTTAAATCTGAATCACAAGGCCAAGAGTAAAGACTGCTTTTTTGTAGAGGGCAGGACACAAACTGTGAAGTGCAGCAGGAGCTTGACAATGATGAGAAAAGTAAAGCCCTTAAGCTTATACAAGACAGACAAAAAAAGCCCAAAGGAAACAAGGACCACCATGCTACGCAAAGGCATTGGCAGTCCAACAGAGCTGGCTAGTAGCATTTCTAGATCACCTCCATGTAGAAGGGATGGCGCTGACTTATGAAGAATTATCCACCCACATTGTAAGCCATGGACAATGGTGAGTTCCGTTACCCAGCATCTTGGCCAGGGTTCCTCCCGGCTCACCTCCGGATTTCCAAAAGACTTTTACCCAGAGAACAGAGCACTTGGAAAAGAGATGGTTAATTAGGATGAAGAACTGAATGGTTAATTAAGTCCCTCACCAATACCAGGATGGGCTCTTAACACAATGTTGTATTCCTTTTCTGTGGTATAGGAAAGCAAGGGAGGAAGAAGGCAGAGGGGTCAAGATGAGCATGTTCTAACAACTGCTCTGCTGTGAGGTCCCCAGAGAATTGATCTTTCCCCTCTGAATTCCATTTGCCTCTTTGTCCAAAAATATTTACGGGACATGTCTAGAATAGCCACAGGCAGCCTCCACCTCCGACATCCTTGATGATGGATACCGACCGTTGTCAGTGCCAGTGGTATGGACGATGCTTTATCTTTATAACAAGAGCAGATCACATTTTTAAAACATTAGTTCTACCAAGCACAGGGACTTACCATGCATTATTTCATTTCATCCTTGAGATAATTGACAGAGTATTCCTATTGTCACTGGATTGACAGACAGGGTAAGTAAAGCTCAGGATTAAATAATTTCCCAATGGTTATAACCCTTCTACAATGCCCAAACCAAAATGTAAATCTAGTACTCACCGAGAGCTACCATTCCTAACCCTATTCCACACTATCTTCTCTATTCTGGACCATTAAATGAATCTGAGAACTCCTAAACTGCTTTAGAGCTACATTCTACAATAATCATTTAGTAGCATCACAGATTAGAGGCATGACAAATCCTAGTTTAGATTTGGTTTTCTTTCTAATAAGTATCACAGAGCATAAGGCACATGAAGGAGTAGTTTGTAACTGTCATACTAAAGCGTGACCGGTCTTTGATTAATACTGGTCTTCAGCTGGTGTTGACTCTGGTTAATAATTCAATGACCTCTGGACCACTTTCATCGTCTCTCACTCTGAGCAGCAGCTGATGTTGGCCTTTCTGCCTAGGTGTGGCCTTCCAAAGGCAAACAATAATTGATCAAAAGTGCTGGACCTAAGCCAGGGCTCCTTGTGTCAGCCTGTATTCTTATCTACTTGGGAGGCTAAGTTTAAAAAATCCTAAATACAAACCCTATCTGGGTTGAAGCTTTGGGAGCTCAGTGAGGTTCTGTCTCAAAAGTTAAAACATGGAAGAAAAAAAATGTTTGTTAATGTGAAAAGGGGGCTGAGAATCAAGTTTCGTCCTGAGCACCAGCTGCCATACATAAAAACACAAAACAAAATAAATTATGCCTCCCTACTTATGGCTCATGAACAAATATTTTTGACTGTCACATATGAGCTCAGTCATCAAACAAAGTCTCAAGCTTTGCTGAATAGAACAAGCCAAGATCAAGACAGGCCTTCAACTGTGTACATGTTTGTTATTTAATTTGACTAAAAGACACCCCTTAAGTGCTTATGGCGACCATGGTTCTCTATCCAGGCTGAGCCACATACAGAATCTGCGAGTAGAATCAGTGAAACACCTTGGTGTCCACACTTTACTGACTTGACATCTCAGAGATGAAGTCCTTGGCCTTCATACCAGTGATCAGTTTGTCTTTGTTGAATAAATCTATCGAAACAACTATAGCTACTATTACTCAAGGTGATAATTTATGTCTGTCTGATCCATGAACTTACTTCATAATCTCTCCATACATTAGTCTACTTATCAGTAAAATGCACTGAATAATAATATCTATTTGCTGTTTTAGAACAAATATTTTGAGATATTTTAAATATTATATTATATAATTCATATTACATATTGTATATTATATAATATTATATAATAAACATATATAGTCATGCATTACATATTATACTATATTATATAATTCATACATTTAAGGTATGGACATGTTTCTTTTTTTTTTTTTTTTTTTTTTTTTTCTCCTTTTTTATTTTTGATACTTTATATACATTTCCAATGTTTCCCCTTTTCTGAGTCTCCTCTTTGTATACCCCCCATCCCCTCCCCAACCCGCCTCTAGGAGGGAATTCCACCTCCCACCCCCCCAACCCCCGTCCACCCATCCCCATTTTCCCGCCTTGACATTCCCCTTTACTGAGGCCTCTAACATCCTCAGGCCGAAGGGTCTTTCATCTCTCCCTGATGGCCATCGAGGTCATCCTCTGCCACATATGTGGTCCAAACCATAAGTCCATCAATGTGTATTCTTTGGTTGGTGGTCCGAACTCCAGGAGGACCGGGGGAGGGGGGAGAGGTCAGACCCATTGACTCTCTTGCTCCCTCCATGGGGCTGCAAATTCCCTCAGCTCCTTCAGACCTTCCTCCAACTCCTCCATCTGGGACCTCACTCTCAGTCCTGCGATTACTGGTAAGTGAAACTTGGGCGTTCTGAACTTTTGGGCTAATATCCACTTATCAGTGAGTACATACCATGTTCCTTC